>CAJHQP010000227.1:0-234811 GCA_905132765.1 Moricandia arvensis | reverse complement strand
GAAAGTGTTGTGTCACTTCTCTAGGATTAGATTAAAACTAGAGATTGTTTGCCAGACATAACTAGTTTACTGTCTAGGATCTTGGTTATAGTGTAGGCTGTTTAAGAGGATTCAACCACCAGTTGGTTGTCTCTTCCTTTGAATGGTGAGTTCCTATTGTATGGTTGAAGGGGATTCAGTTACAAGTTAACTGAATACTCTCTTGACATGAGACAAACACTCATGAATTCCAACAACCCCTACAGCTGCACTTAAGCCAACTGGTCCCTCCCTTGATCTCTTCTCCACTGCCTTAAACAACCACTCTTCCTTGTTTGTCTCTTGAACCAGGAGCACAAAAACCCCTACAGCCTGCGCTTAAGCCAACCGGTTTTAAACACAAGTTAGCTTTTCCATGTTCAGGAATATTCATAGTGTGTAGGCTCTGAACACATGGACAAAGCCTTTTTTTGTCTTGGATTGGTGATGGACAGTGAACACCTCTTGTGTACCTGAAACATCACTCAAACTCCAGCAAGAATTAGACTATACATTAGGATCATAGCTTGATAACTCATGAAGTTTGATACATATTGATTAACAAGATGCAATGAACTGAATCTAAACAACTCATTCAATTCAAATCCAAGCAAACCAATTCTCTAAATGCTCAAGCATGATAACTCATCAATTACAAGGCATTTAGGCTCATTTTATCACACATATGACAGAACAGAATGCAATGACAATTTAAAACAGCAGCTTAGACTAGAGGACTCATCTAATCAAGCTACACAACCATGAATGCAGCACATGACCAGGAAACTCTCCTGGACCTCTAGCAATGAACCAAGGCACACAACAGGTTCTAAGCAACTCGCCTAGACCATACAACACAAACAATTAAACTAGGACATGAACTAGACAAAACCATGCTAGTAAATTCCTAGAACAGAACACACACATCCAGAAACAATTTAAATAATTGAACAAGCTCTTACTGAAGTTGAGGAGGTTAACTTACAACCAAGGAACCTGAGCTAGTTCCTTGAACCTCCATGGCTATGGTTCATCTGAAGTTGGAAGGTTTGAGGTGTGGGTGAAGATCCCAACACTTCTCCTTAGTATGAACATCTCGCTTGCAGTGCTCACACCTGACTCCTCACCTTGCCTCCTTCTTGTAATAAGTCTTTGGTGACTGACGAGAAGTAGCTATTTGATTGGGAAGGGAAAGAGACTCCTTTCCTTCAAACAAATCGTGTGACCTTGTTCCTTTTTGATTTGGGAGCACACTTCTTCAAGAGATGGCAGGTTGTCTGACCTCAGTATGTACTCCACTAGATCATTGAAGACTGGATGAAGAGTGAGGAGCAGCCCAAACACCTTGTCTTGCTCTCTTCTTCCATTGAGGATGTTTGGGTCAGTTGTAGGTGGTCTTAGCATATCAAGCTAGGCCCAAAGGGACCTGAACTTTCCAAAGTGGTCAGTAAACACCATCTCCTCCTGAGACAGGTCGTTTATGGCCTTCTTTAGCTCATACACTCGGCTCAAGTTGGATGAGTTGCCATAAACCTTGTGGAGAGTCTCCCAAAGCTCTTTAGAACTTTCACAGTATGAGTAAGCCTCCATAATAGAAGCTTCAAGAGAGCTTTGGAGGATGAACAAAACCATGAAATCTTCTTTCTCCCATTTGCCTCCATCTTTAAGATTAGATGGAGCTGCTTGTGTACAATGATTCCACAAGCCTTTCCCTCCAAGAGCAGTCTTCACAATCCTGGACCAGAGGATGTAGTTTGAGCCTTTGAGCACCACAGGAATCACCATTGGAGTCGCCATACTTCTTTTGTTCTCCATCTTGTAGAGTTTTGGACCATTGGACAATAGAGTGTACCCACTGGTTTTTGAGAGACTGAGCTTGAATCTGGACTTTGATGAAGCTTGCTGGACTGAGCTGAAGTTTTCTTGAGTTCCAGAGACAAAAGACCTCCTTTATCTCGAGTTCTGGTGAGGTTTTTCCCTCCTGGAAAACATTTGGACCAGAGGATAAAGGATAGAACAAGAAACAGAGTTTGAAAAAGATGAAGAACAGAAACTTATTTGCGGAAGATTTATAGGTTTTCAGGAGCTTGAGAGCTCTGATACCATGAGAGAATCGATAAATTTAAGTGTGAGGAAGTTTTAGGAACAGAGTATGGTCGATTTAGATGAGGAAGAATGTAAGAAACCAGAGAGAATGGAGGAGAATACTATGGAGAGTATAAGGAGAATGAGAGTGTTTTTGAGAGTGTTCTTGAGAGAATAAGAGATTCAAAGAGGTTTTCGTGAGAGGGAGAGTAAACAGAGAATATAGAGACTTGGAACAGAGAAGAATGAAGAGGAGACCTGGAACCATTAAGTTTAAAGCTTTAACATGAGGGTGTCCTAGTCTAGCATGCCACAAAGCACTCTTATTTAAAAAAAGAAGCAGGAACAGAGGTAAACGAGCAATTATGATCAGGCACAGAACTAAGCTCTTCAAACATATAAAAGTCTCCTTTGGTTACTCCTTGCCCAATCAACCGTTTGCTATCAATATCCTGAAATTTCACATAGTTAGGGCTAAAGATAACATTACGATGCATATCCGTGGTACACTTCTTGACTGAAAGTAATTTTGAAGTAAACTCAGGCATATAGAAAGCTTTAGAATCCTTATTAAACAGTTTCAAGTTGCCTACACCTCTTATAGGTATCCTATCTCCATTAGCAATCACTACATGTCCATGCGCAGGTTCAATGTCTCTAATGCGGCTAGTATCACTAATCATATGATGAGATGCACCTTAATCTACTATCAAAGGTTTAGACATGTTATGTGCAGTATGAGATTGACCAAGCATCCTAGAATTGGTGTAGGCACTATCAGTTTCAACATTACTAGCAATCCTATATGCTCCAAATGAGTACCCACTAATATTACCGAGACTGTTACCATTATCCTTGAGCATTTTGATGAGGGCATCCATCTCAGATTGGCGGATGACCTCATGCTCATTGGGTCGCAGCTGATGGGCAGTGTAGGTCACCAACGCCTTGCTCTCGCCACCTTCACGCCCTTCTGTCTCATTGGCCTCGTTAGAAGTCCCTGCTCCGGCTTGATCACTTGTACCATAAGTGATATTTGCGCGAGCCTCCCTTTCCTTCATGAACTTGGCTGGCTTAAGGTGAGGATGGAGGATCCAGCACTGGCTCTTCTTGTGTCCATGCCTCTTGCAATGGTCACAATTTCCCCTAAACCTCCTTTCTTCATAGTTTCTAGTGAACCTCCGGTCTTAATACCTGTGAGCTTTGTTAGCTTGAGGCACCTCGGCTTGATTGGCAAGAGTGAGCTCCCCCTTCCCTCCAAAGAGCCCCAACGACCCTTGGTCCTTCTGAATCTGAGCACAAACATCTTCAAGAGTTGGGAGCTTCTTTGATCTAAGGATGTGCTTAATGAGATCATTGTAGGTTTCATTGAGAGTGAGCAAGAAGCCAAAGACCTTGTCTTGTTCACGTCTCTCATTAAGATCATCCGGATCAGTAGTACTAGGCCTCAACATCTTAAGCACTGACCATAAAGCTCTAAACTTTCCCAAGTGTTTGGTGAACTCCATGTCTTCTTGAGCTATGTTGTTGATAGCTCTCTTGATCTCAAACACCCAGGTGAGGTTTGAGATGTTTCCATACACCTTTTGGAGTGTATCCCATAAATCCTTGGCCTTCTCACAATAGCAACAGGCCTCCAAAATCGACGGATCCAGTGAGCTCTGGAGGATAGACATCACCAGGTTGTCCTCCTGGATCCACTTCACTTCATCACAAACCACCACCTCTTTGTCGCCTTCATGAGTAATAAGTTTTGGAGCTTCACTCTCGAGAATGTGACTCCAAAGACCCTTACTTCCCACGGCTGTCTTCACTACACGAGACCAAAGCAGGTAGTTTTCTCCCTTAAGGGTAACCGAAATGACTGTAGTCTTCGTATTATCCATTCCCGGATCAAAAAGGTTGAGACTTGAACTTTAGAAAACAAAAGGATCAAACTTTATGTGAACGAACTCAAAAGAACCCATATTCAAGTGAACCTGGCTCTCATACCATGAAATCTTGAGGAGAAGAAGAAAGAAAGAAGAGATCGAGAAGATTTGAGACTAAAGGAAGAGACTTTGAGAGATTTGGATCTAAGAACCCATTTTGGATAAACCGAGTGACTCGTGAGACTAAGAGAAAAGAAATGAGTTGCTTGATTGATTGATGCTCGACGAGAGGATTACAATATATAGAGGAAATCTTAGGGAAACAAAAGGATAAGGTTTCAACGGGAAGAAGACTATGCATGTGGAGTCAAGGCTCGTTTAGGCGCCTAATTCAAATACTTGGATGAGAAGCTTCACACGTGAGATGCCAAAGGTATCTTGACCAGATGCTCTTCCTTTCTTAGCCACATGAACCAGCCTGTCCACAGCTCTTCCTTTTGCTCTTCCTTATCCGCGAACCAAGCTTGAGTCGGGGCGGTAAATGGTAAATGTAACTTCTGGTCGAGTTACATTTACCTCGGGTAACTTTCGACCAACTTCATCCGGGTCGACTATTGTACGGCATTGTACGGCCACCTTGTATGGACTTGTACGAACCATTGTACAGACACCCCAAATCCAAACCTTCTCCATTCCTTTAGCCTTCCTCTATTCAGTAAACCCATTTATTCAACAGAAAGTGTTGTGTCACTTCTCTAGGATTAGATTAAAACTAGAGATTGTTTGCCAGACATAACTAGTTTACTGTCTAGGATCTTGGTTATAGTGTAGGCTGTTTAAGAGGATTCAACCACCAGTTGGTTGTCTCTTCCTTTGAATGGTGAGTTCCTATTGTATGGTTGAAGGGGATTCAGTTACAAGTTAACTGAATACTCTCTTGACATGAGACAAACACTCATGAATTCCAACAACCCCTACAGCTGCACTTAAGCCAACTGGTCCCTCCCTTGATCTCTTCTCCACTGCCTTAAACAACCACTCTTCCTTGTTTGTCTCTTGAACCAGGAGCACAAAAACCCCTACAGCCTGCGCTTAAGCCAACCGGTTTTAAACACAAGTTAGCTTTTCCATGTTCAGGAATATTCATAGTGTGTAGGCTCTGAACACATGGACAAAGCCTTTTTTTGTCTTGGATTGGTGATGGACAGTGAACACCTCTTGTGTACCTGAAACATCACTCAAACTCCAGCAAGAATTAGACTATACATTAGGATCATAGCTTGATAACTCATGAAGTTTGATACATATTGATTAACAAGATGCAATGAACTGAATCTAAACAACTCATTCAATTCAAATCCAAGCAAACCAATTCTCTAAATGCTCAAGCATGATAACTCATCAATTACAAGGCATTTAGGCTCATTTTATCACACATATGACAGAACAGAATGCAATGACAATTTAAAACAGCAGCTTAGACTAGAGGACTCATCTAATCAAGCTACACAACCATGAATGCAGCACATGACCAGGAAACTCTCCTGGACCTCTAGCAATGAACCAAGGCACACAACAGGTTCTAAGCAACTCGCCTAGACCATACAACACAAACAATTAAACTAGGACATGAACTAGACAAAACCATGCTAGTAAATTCCTAGAACAGAACACACACAACCAGAAACAATTTAAATAATTGAACAAGCTCTTACTGAAGTTGAGGAGGTTAACTTACAACCAAGGAACCTGAGCTAGTTCCTTGAACCTCCATGGCTATGGTTCATCTGAAGTTGGAAGGTTTGAGGTGTGGGTGAAGATCCCAACACTTCTCCTTAGTATGAACATCTCGCTTGCAGTGCTCACACCTGACTCCTCACCTTGCCTCCTTCTTGTAATAAGTCTTTGGTGACTGACGAGAAGTAGCTATTTGATTGGGAAGGGAAAGAGACTCCTTTCCTTCAAACAAATCGTGTGACCCTTGTTCCTTTTTGATTTGGGAGCACACTTCTTCAAGAGATGGCAGGTTGTCTGACCTCAGTATGTACTCCACTAGATCATTGAAGACTGGATGAAGAGTGAGGAGCAGCCCAAACACCTTGTCTTGCTCTCTTCTTCCATTGAGGATGTTTGGGTCAGTTGTAGGTGGTCTTAGCATATCAAGCTAGGCCCAAAGGGACCTGAACTTTCCAAAGTGGTCAGTAAACACCATCTCCTCCTGAGACAGGTCGTTTATGGCCTTCTTTAGCTCATACACTCGGCTCAAGTTGGATGAGTTGCCATAAACCTTGTGGAGAGTCTCCCAAAGCTCTTTAGAACTTTCACAGTATGAGTAAGCCTCCATAATAGAAGCTTCAAGAGAGCTTTGGAGGATGAACAAAACCATGAAATCTTCTTTCTCCCATTTGCCTCCATCTTTAAGATTAGATGGAGCTGCTTGTGTACAATGATTCCACAAGCCTTTCCCTCCAAGAGCAGTCTTCACAATCCTGGACCAGAGGATGTAGTTTGAGCCTTTGAGCACCACAGGAATCACCATTGGAGTCGCCATACTTCTTTTGTTCTCCATCTTGTAGAGTTTTGGACCATTGGACAATAGAGTGTACCCACTGGTTTTTGAGAGACTGAGCTTGAATCTGGACTTTGATGAAGCTTGCTGGACTGAGCTGAAGTTTTCTTGAGTTCCAGAGACAAAAGACCTCCTTTATCTCGAGTTCTGGTGAGGTTTTTCCCTCCTGGAAAACATTTGGACCAGAGGATAAAGGATAGAACAAGAAACAGAGTTTGAAAAAGATGAAGAACAGAAACTTATTTGCGGAAGATTTATAGGTTTTCAGGAGCTTGAGAGCTCTGATACCATGAGAGAATCGATAAATTTAAGTGTGAGGAAGTTTTAGGAACAGAGTATGGTCGATTTAGATGAGGAAGAATGTAAGAAACCAGAGAGAATGGAGGAGAATACTATGGAGAGTATAAGGAGAATGAGAGTGTTTTTGAGAGTGTTCTTGAGAGAATAAGAGATTCAAAGAGGTTTTCGTGAGAGGGAGAGTAAACAGAGAATATAGAGACTTGGAACAGAGAAGAATGAAGAAAAGAGGACTCCTCTCCCTTGAATCAATCAGTTACATGAAGTGCCCTTAAATAGGCAGTTTGCATACATTAAATTAATCTAAATCTAGGAGGACGTAAAAAAACACTTGTGGGGTGTCTGATGAAGACAAGCAGGATACAGCCAAGGAGAATATCTGACACACTCCTAGGATGCTTCTTTGGTTGATGGGAGGATAGATCCTTGCAAGAACGAATCAAAGACTCAAGTTCTTCAAGGCTGTGGATTGAATGGTGACACAAGAGGGATGAGAGATCTCTTGATACTCCTAGATGGCTAGTTCGGATATGACACACCGAGATAGACACCCTTAAGGCTCTGGATATTACACACCAGAAGAACACTCGACAACTAGAGAGAGAGCCGTCAAGAAGAACAAAAAACTTTGATATTAGATTGCTTAAGTTCTCAAGGGTTTGCGGAAACCCTTGAATAAGGAAACCAAAGAACATGCTCTAGGGTTTCAGAAAATATAACATAAAACTATAATTGTAAAATAACATAAGGTAAAATAGATAGTCTTCAAGTAGTCTTGGGCTGAGATAGGGCCTAGGTGATTCGTAAGACAAGTCGTGGCCTCATTAAAAACTTTCCTCCAGAAAACCTCGTGGGACAAAACCAAAAGCAAGGAAAAGAGCACACACCAAATGTCTTGCATAAACACTAGCTCATCTTGATGTAGAGATAGCTTGAATTGTGATCAAGATATCTCGGACCATCAAACCGTGTCCCTGAGGCATCACATTCAATCTCAAAGGTTTTAGTAAAGTCAGGAAGCATTAAGAGAGGTGCTTGAGTAAGCTTCTCTTTAAGGGTTTGGAATGCGGCTTTTTGTGCTTCTCCCCATTTGAATCCTACATCCTTCTTGATTACTTCAGTCAATGGAGCTGCAATGGTGCTAAAGTCCCTCACAAAGCGCCTATAAAAACCAGCAAGCCCATGGAAACTTCTCACTTCTCCTACTGTAGTTGGGCTTGGCTAGTCCATGATGGCTTTGATCTTCTCCTCGTCCACCTTAACTCCATCTGCACTCACAACAAATCCTTGAAAGACCAAGTTATCTGTGCAAAAAGTACACTTCTTCAAGTTGGGAAAGAGTTTCTCATTCCTCAACACATTAAGAACAGGCCTAAGATGTTCAATATGATCCTCAAGGTTCTTGCTATATACTAAGATGTCATAAAAGTACACAACAACAAAGATGCCTATGAATGATCTAAGAACATGATTCATCAATCTCATGAATGTACTAGGTGCATTTGTCAATCCGAATGGCATAAATAACCACTCATACAAACCATGCTTAGACTTAAATGCAGTTTTCCATTCATCTCCTTCCTTCATCCTAATCTGATGATAGCCACTTTTCAAATATATCTTAGAGAAGAAGCAAGAACCATGTAATTCATCAAGCATATCATCTAATCTAGGGATAGGATGGTGATACTTCACTGTGATGTTGTTGATTGTTCTACAATCAACACACATGCGCCAAGTACCATCCTTCTTAGGCACAAGGAGCACTGGTACATCACATGGAATCAAACTCTCTCGGATGTGGCCCTTCTCTAGGAGTTCCTCTACTTGTCTTTGCAACTCCTTTGTCTCAACCAGATTGGTTCTGTAAGCTGGCCAGTTTGGAAGAGTAGATCCTGTAACAAAGTCTATCTGATGCTCAATCCCACACAAGGGAGGTAAACCAATGGGGTTGTCCTCTAGAAATACGTCTTGAAACTCCTGCAAAAGAGAAACCATTTCACTCGGATACACCGGTGTAGAATCTGTAAAGTTCAAAAAATTTTCTTTAAAAACAAGTAAGATAGCCGGTTGTTTAGAGTAGAGAGTTCTTTTGATATCACCCATGTTTGCAGAGAAGTTTTGTTGTTTAGTTCCAGCCGGTTTTAGATCAATCTCCTTCTTCTTTTGGAGCTGAACCTGATCATGCTGAACTACCTTAGGGGTAAATGGAACCAGGACAGTCTTGCGGCCCTTGAACTCAAATGAATGCTTGTTGGTGAAACCATCATGTATGACTCGGCGATCAGATTGCCAAGGCCTCCCAAGAAGTATGTGACCAGCTTCCATAGGTAGGACGTCACAAAAGACTTCATCTTCATATAGTCCTATGGCTAAGGGGATTAGAACTTGATTATAGACCCTCATGCTGCCATCTTCATTAAGCCATTGTAGCCGTAAGGTTTACGATGCTTCTGAACCTTCAAACCCAACTTCTTTACCATTGTGTCATTAGCAGCATTCACACAACTACCTCCATCAACTATAAGGCTGCAAACCTTTCCTTGAACCAAGCACCTTGTATAGAACAGGTTCTCATGTTGCTCTAGCACTTTGGTTTTTGTTTGCAGGCTTAGGAGTCTCCTTGCTACTTAAAGCTTTCCTTGGACTGGTCCTTCTTCATGTTCTTCCTCAGTTTCTTCTTGGTCAGGTTTGGTGCTTTCATCTTATGAAACTTACTCACCATCTTCTAGAAGAATCATGACCCTTTTGTTGGTACACTCATTAGCGTAGTGACCTCGTCCTTGGCACTTGAAACACTTCACATCCCGAGCTCTGGAACTAGAAGCCTCGGCCTTCCCTTTGCCCTTGTCAAGGATGCTACTCGGTTTGGTTTCTTCCCTCGGGTAGGGTTTGTTTTTTTTTCTGATATGGCCTTGACTCCTTAGAATAGGTTGGCTTCTCTTCCTTAGTGTTGTGTAACCGATTGGATCCAAAGCTGGTTCGTGAATGTCCCTTCCTCTTAAGATGTTGTTCCACAAAAATAGCCTTTTGTAACATCTCTTCTAACTCCACATAATGCTGCATCTCTACATTGTCTTGTATCTCTTGGTTTAGACCACACAGAAACCTTGACATTATGGCTTCTCTATCTTCTGATATACTAGCCCCAACATGAGTAACTCATCTCCTGGTAGTATTCTTCTACTGATCTTGAACCTTGAATGAGTTTTCTGAGCCTCTGATGCAGGTCTCTATGATAATGACTTGGAACAAATCTTTTGCGCATGATAGACTTCATCTCTGGCAATGTTTCAACTGGTTCCTCACCATTCCTTCTTCGGTTAGTAACATACTGATCCCACCAGCTTAGAGCATAGTAGTGGAGCTCAGTAGCAGCTATCTGGATCTTCCTTTGATTTGTGTACTGCTTACACTGAAAGAGCAACTCAATCTTCTTCTCCCATTCAAGATAGGCATCTGGATCAACTTTTCCATGGAATGGAGGTATCTTGATCTTTAAACAAGCAAGCTCATCTCTCTGGTTTATCCTTCCTTCTTCTCCACGTCTCTGCCTCCTTTGGCTTTATCTTGATGAGGAATTGATGTGCTCATGATAGTTATCAGTCTCTTCAGAGCCAGCATGTTCTTGTCGAGTTGGGTTACGTTCTTCTTCTCTTCTAGTCTCACGATTGTTGCCTTGACCAGTAGCTCTCCTTACTTCCTCTCTGAACTCTTTACGGAAATCATCGAGGCTGGTCTTCATCATCTCGGTCATCGTAGCTATCATGGATTGGTTCAGTTGAGAAGTAATGGTTTCCATGAGTAACTTGTTCTTCCAGACCAACCCGGCTTCTTCATAAGTTTTGGTTCCCATTGGCACCTACACCAACGAAACACAAACACAAGTAAGTAGTTCAAGGTAATTCACGAGAAGGAACAACAAAAAATTCAACACAAAACAATACTTGCTCGGCAAGGAATATCTTTATGCGGCTAGGTTGAACAAAACATGCTAGGGTTTTTGCTTAAATCCAAAAAAGGAAAGTAACAAAATTTCGGCTAAAACACAAAGCAAATGAGCAGCCCTAAGACAATCTCTAGTTCTACTTTAATTCAAGTTGATAAAGAAGTATGACGGCTGAATCAAAAAAAAAAATAATTCGAAAGAAACGAGACTTCCCTAACCAAAGTTGCTCTGATACCACATGACACACTCCTAGGATGCTTCTTTGGCTGATGGGAGGATAAATCCTTGCAAGAACGAATCAGAGACTCTAGTTCTTCAAGGCTGTTGATTGAATGGTGACACAAGAGGGATGAGAGATCTCTCGATACTCTTAGATGGCTAGTTCAGACATGACACACCGAAATAGACACCCTTAAGGATCTGGATATTACACACCAGAAGAACACTCGACAACTAGAGACAGAGCAGTCAAGAAGAACAAAAGACTTTGATATTAGATTGATTAAGTTCTCAAGGGTTTGCGGAAACCCTTAAATAAAAAAACAAAAGAACATGCTCTAGGGTTTCAGAAAATATAACATAAAACTATTGTCTTAAAATAACATAAGGTAAAATAGATAGTCTTCAAGTAGTCTTGGGCCGAAATAGGTCCTAGGTGATTCGTAAGAAAAGTCATGACCTCATTAAAAACCTTCCTCCGGAAAACCTCGTGGGACAAAACCAAAAGCAAGGAAAAGAGCACACACCTAATGTCTTGCCTAAACACTAGCTCAGCTTGATGTCGAGATAACTTGAATGGTGATCAAGATGTCTCGGACCATCAAACTGTGTCCAAGACTTTCTTCTTGTTGTGGATATGAAGTGAGTAATCCTCCAATGGTCTCTTTGAGTTTCTTGGCTCTGGAACGGGTCATGGGACCTTCTGGAATGGTCAAAGCATCATCACCAGGCTGATGGTATATGGTAGCATCAGGTGGCTCGTCTAAGATCTCTTTACCCTCTTTGGTAAGCTGGTCCATGATCACATCAATATCGACCAGAGGTAGTGAGAGTGACTGGTGGGAGAGATAGGCATGGTTTGTTTGAGTGAAAGTGACAGCCGGCTCATCCTCTTATGTGCATGTGACTTTTATTCAAATTAATTCCCAACTTACCTAAGCTGTCTCCAACGGTCTGATCTCTCTTTTAAATTTCAAATGTGCCTTAGAATACTCAGCTTGACGATTTCCCCATCTGCCTTGACTTTCTTCGGATGCTTTATCTTTGATGCTTGGTCTCTTCACCAGCATTATTTATCTTCATTCTAAAAACAACTTGGACACCCATCTGAAACAAGAGGAGAGATCATTAGTTATATGTGATCACGTGCCTGGTCAAAACCAAGCTGAAGAAAGAGTGCTTGATGGATCACCTAAAGCTCATGAATTGGAACTTACAACTATTGTTGAAGAAGGTGATATCATTGAATCTTTTTCTTGTGATCTACTAAAAAAACCTCCTGTATGGATTCAGATCAGCCTAGTGGAGCACCTGAATTTTGTTAAGGGGCTGCAACACCTTGTTTTCGAACCAAGAGGGAGATTTTGTGTGCATATGAATACAAGCACCAACAACACTCTTATCCAAATAGCAGCAGAATCGAAGCTTTATATGGCAGGGTTCTTGCATGAACAGGAAGAGCCAATGGTAGTTTCTGGTAAGTCTAAGCTGAGATCACGTTTCCAGAAGTCTAAGATCAAGGCTTGTGTTTGGTATCAGTGGAGAGAAGCTCAATTAGAAGCAATGAGATCTGAGCTAAACAAGGAGCAAAAATTGCTTGCTCTAAGTGTTACTTGTAATGAGCATAGTCCAGTGAAGCCTCTAGGACGTGTGAAGGCTTTACAAAGCTTTGTGTTTGACTCTGGAGGGGAGATAAACGTGCAAAAGATCTTTAACAACACCATGTTCCAAAGAGAAACAAATAAGCTGAGATTCGACCATCTTTTCATCCTTGAAGAGCTGGATTTGAGGACAAATCCTCTTAAAGGAGGAGGGAATCATGCGACCTGGATAAGCTTCAAATTTATGTTCTGTAAACCAATTCACGTCCCAGAAATAATATAGGCCATAGCACAGCTTAATGGGCTCATTGGAGAGCTTATTGGCCTTATTCATGAGGTATTGGATCGACAGAAGGCTATGGGCCTTTATGAGGCCTTTATAAAGTTAGGAGTGAATATGGACAACATGGACGTCTAGTATACAACCTGATTGCCCAGGAAATGGATGGAAGGAAACTGGTTGGACAGGAAATGGAATACACGATTCTGTGTTATCGAAAAATGGACTTGTCAAACCGACATGGGCTAGAAATGAGTTGGAAATGGAAGATGAAGAACCACAACTGGAAATGGAACATAAGTAGGATCTTTATCATCCCTATGAGCATAAGGATCAACCTGGTTGGACCAGAAACAAGATGGATTGAGCCCAAGCAAGAGTTGTTCGAAAAAGGCCTTTATCGGCCCAAAAAGTAGAAAAACAAGCCAGCTTGGACTATGATTGGGAAAAGGATATTAATCACGTCTAAGATGTTTTATTTTCAGTTTATATATGATTTTATTAAGTGTAAACCAATTTGGATTAAGTTTGGTTATCATAAATCAATTAGCAATATCATTAGGATATGGTTTTTACTAAACCAACTTGGTTTTGGTTTAGGGTTTTTTTCTAGCTTAGAATTTTGTTTTCTTCTTTCTTATTTATGTAACCACGAACCTCCATGTTAACAATCAACCATTAATCAATAAAAGTAATCTTTGGCTCAAACAATCGTCTCTAAGGAGACTTGTCTATCTTGTTCACGTTGGTGAGCAGTTTTATATCACACTAAGTAAGAGTTAAACCTTCTGTGATCCATCCTAGACATCAAGCAGGACGCCCCTGTGTCTCAGGAGTAGCTAAACATATCTAGAGCATCTCATAGTTCTAAGGAGAAGACCATCTCCATCATCTATCATCGATCCACGCCCCCTTCAAGTGATCCAGGGAGAGACAGCCATTCTAGGGCCGTACCAAGAGTCAAAATCAAAACCCATATACAAGTGAACATGGCTCTGATACCATGAAAACTAAAGTAGAATCTGAGTATAAATGATTAGAAGAGAGATTAAGAGACACTAGAAGAGATTTGGAGACTAAAGTTTGAGACTTTGTTAAGAACCCATGAAGAACAATGAAGAAAAATAGAGAGAGTATAGAGACTCGAAATATTTGCTTGATATTAATCTGAGGTAAAAGTTACAATATATAGAGACGGAGGATTAGGGCTTAACCCTATCCATAAACCGTCACAAGATGAAAGGAGATTAAGGTGTAGACGTGGTTCAACCAGGAAGAGGGGGCGCACCAAGGTTTGAATACTTGGCCTAGATTGCAAGATGCTTTTGGCATCTTGACAAGATCCTTTCTACTTTCCAACCTGATCCAGCCTGTCAAAGGAAGAGCTCTCTTCTGGATAAGGTTCGCTTATCTTCAACTCATGGTAGAAAAGTAGACGGATGAAGGTTAACTCCTCCGGGTAAACTATTTTCACATTTGGTCGACCTTTTCACTTTTGGTCGACCCAAGTGTACCGCATGTACGGTCACTTGTACGGACGGTTGTACAGACACCCCTAAAACTTCTTCTCTTGATTACATAAGCCTTCTCTAATATTTGTAACCCCATTTCTCATGTAGTTCAACATATGTCCCAAAGGAAATATACACTTGATCTTTTGAAAGATGCAGGTAAACTTGGTGGAAAGACAACCAAAATGCCACTAGAAGATGGGTATAAGGTTCCACGTGAGCGGGAGATTGAGAACAGCCAACAATTTGAAGATCCTAAACTCTATAAGAGGATGGTTGGTAAGCTAATATATTTGACTATTACTCGTCCTGATATCTGTTTGCTGTGAACCAGGTGTGCCAGCACATGCAAGAGCCAAGGGAACATCACTGGAGGATGGTGGACCGAATCCTAAGCTATCTAAATTGATCACCAGGCCAAGGGATATGGATGGGGTGCAGATTGGGCAGAAGACCGAGCTGATAGGAAGTATACTACAGGCTATTGCACCTTCATTGGAGGGAACCTGGTCACTTGGAAAAGCAAGAAGCAGAAAGTGGTCTCTTGTTCAAGTGCTGAGGCTGAGAATAGAGCATGCTGAAGCTGACAAACGAATTTGTGTGGATCAAAGGGAAACTGAAGCATCTAGAAGTTGAGTCAGCCACACCAATGACTATGCATTGTGACAACCAGACGACGATCCACATTGCAACAAATTCGGTGTTCCATGAGAGGACCAATAAAATTGATGTGGACAGTCACAAAGTAAGACAGATGATTGGTCTTGGAGAGATCTTGCCATGCTATACAAAAAGTGAGGATCAGTTGGAGGATGTCTTTACCAAGGCAGCAAGGCAAAAGGTCATTGAGTCTATTCACACCAGATTAGGACTCATTGACCTTACACCAGGCAACTAATCCCCTCGTCATGGGGTCTTCACTCTTTTCCCTAATCAAGGGTTATATCCCAAAAAAGGGTTTCCTTTGATGAGGTTTTTAATGAGGGAGATCTCATAGCATTCAAAGCATGACTTGTTCCACATGGTCAAGCTTGAGGGGGAGTGTTGATATGAGTTGATAAAGATAGGAGGATTAAGAGGTTTAGAATGAAGAATGACATCAAGAGGAAGATGGTGCAAAGTTAGGGTGAGTGTACGGACGGTACGGATCGTACGGACTGTACGGCCGACCGTACGGACCACTCCACCCAACCCACCTTAAGCTCGACCAAAACATATTTTGGTCATGTGCAAAAATAGGGTGAAGTTGTACGGATGGTCCATGACCGTACAACTCGTGGTCCGTGCAACAATGGTGGAGACTTGGGTCACAAGTCAGAAGGGAAGCCAAGGTAAACTGGTTGGGTGAAAGAAGAAGGTTAACCTTGGGGTTACTCAGTAAGAAGTAGGCTCGCGAATAAGGAGATAAGCTTGACCAAGACAGCCTGTCCAGAACTGGAAAGGAGAAGACATCTAGTCAAGATGCCAAAAGGATCTCGCACCCAAAGCCACAGGTTCAAACTGTTGAAATGAAGAAGGGAATGTCCACAAGAAGAAGCTGGCTCATGATCCAAGTTTGGATGAAGAGAAATAAAGAAGACAACAATAGAAGTGATCTGGATACTTCAAGTTGAGACAGGTTCATACAGACTTGTGAACCAAGTTATTGTTAAATGGACAAGGAAGAAGCATGTCCGAGTGTGATAAAGATGACCTGCACAAAGAAAATCAAGATAAGAATATTGGAATGAAATAAAGAGATAAGAAGAAGAGAACGGTCAGATTACTTGAGAGAAAGAAGGCTGTCTGTACAGACTTGGATCACAAGCAATCTACTATGACCTAACTTGCCTTGGGAGGTAAGGTACTGCTGGCAACACGAGCTGAGGTTCTCCAGAAGTTAAGGAAACCGTTGGTAGAAAGTTTGACCAGATTCAAATTCAAATATGTTGTTCTGAGTTAATAAAGAAGAGGATGAGGTTACTTAGTCTAAGGAATGAGATTAGGAGAAGGATGGTGCAAAGTCAGGGTGAGTGTACGGACAATAAGGACCGTACATACTGTATGGCCGACTCTACGGACCACTCGACCCAAAACAACTTTATCTCGACCTAAAATCATATTTTGGTCTTGGGCAAAAATAGGGCAAACTTTATGGATGGCCTTTGGCCGTACAGTTTATCATTTGCACCATTCTAGGTTCGAACTTGAGTAACAAGGAAGAAGGGAAGCTAAGGTAAATGCATGGGAGGTTAAAAGGAAGGTTAACTTGGTTTGATCAGTAAAGAAGGAGGATAAGGTTTCGGATAAGGGAAGGGAAGAGCCTAAACTTTACAGTCTGTCTATGAGCTGGAAAGGAGAAAGAATAAAGTCAAGAAGCCAAAAGCATCTCGCCTTCTCAGCCAAGTATTCAAATCCAGGTGTGCCTTCCCCTAAGAGTGTCCACGTTAATCCTTTACTTACCATTCCTATTATGACCGTTTGTGGATTAGATTAAGTCTCCTCTCCTCTCTATATATTGTAAACCTTACTCAGAGTAATAATCAAGCAAACATTTTCGAGTCTCTTTTCTCTCTTCTCTGTCTTGTTCATCATGAACATCTAGTATACTCTCTCTAATCTTTGATTCTTCTTCATTTCTCTCTTAGTTACTTCGAATCTACTCTCTTTTTCTTAAAATATCATGGTATTAGAGCCAGGTTACTCATATCCTAGTGTTTAGATCTGTTATCCTTCAGCTTCATTTCGAGTTCAAAGGTTCAACCTTTCTGGGTTCTTTAATGTCGATTAGAAGATGGAAGGAAGTAAAGTGATGATAACTGTTCCGGTTACTCTTAAAGGTGGTGGTGATCTCAGTTAGTGAAGACTGCAGTTGGGAGCAAGGGTTTGTGGAGTCACATCTCTGATGGAGCTCCCAAACCAGTTGCTCGTGAAGAAGGAGGCGCAAGGGAGCTAGTTGTAGCTGATCAACAGAAGTGGACTCAAGACGACATGACGGTTCTAACCATGATCCAAGGGTCTCTAGATCCACCTATACTGGAGGCATACAACTACTGTGAGACTCCTAAGGATCTATGGGAAACCCTCCATAAGATCTATGGAAACACTTCCAATCTGAGCTGGGTGTTTGAACTCAAAAGGTCTATTAACACTCTTGCACAAGAAGATGTTGATCTTACCAAACACTTGGGCAAATTCAGGGCTTTGTGGTCCGAGCTGGAGATGCTTAAGCCAAACACAACAGTTCAAGATCAAGTGTTTGGGTTGCTCTTGACCCTGAATCCTGCCTTCAACGATCTGATCATACACATATTGAGGTCCTCAAAGCTCCCAACTTTGGAGGAAGTGTGTACTCAAATCCAAGAGGAAGGGTCCCTGGGGTTGTTTGGTGGTAAGGGGGAACTTTCCCTGGCCAACAAAGCTAAGGCTGTCCAAGCTAACAAAGCTATGTACATGCCTGATGAAAGAAGAGGTGGTGAGGAAAGAAGGTTTTGAGGCAACTATGATCACTGCAAGAAGCCGGGTCACAAGAGGAGCCATTGTTGGATACTTCACCCCCATCTCAAGCCGGAAAAGTTCATGAAGGAGCGAGATGCAAGAGCCCACCTATCAACAGATGCAAGTGAAGCTGGTTCATCCGGAGCTGGTTCAACCACACGTGAAGGGGAAGGAAAGGCCTTGGCATCTCAACACACATCCTTGAAGAGCATGGAGCAAGAGCTGATCAGGAGGTCAGGCATTGATGCCCTCATCAAAGCTTTCAAAGAGAATGGTAATGTATCTTGTAACCCTCTAGGGTACTCCTATGCTGCTTATAGCTTGCCTAGTATCCTTGATCACTTGAAAAATGGAAATGGATCTCATACTGCTGCATCAATCCTACTTAGAAACCTTGATCATTTAGAGCATAAATTTGATTCGCCTAGTTCCTATCATGCTCATAACACTAGTAAACCTCTAGTTGTTGATTCAGGAGCTTCTCATCACATGATTAGTGGTGGTAATCTTATAAAGGACATAGAACCTGATCATGTTCATGTAATGATTGCTAATGGTGATATAGTAGCAATAAGAGGAATATGCAAGTTGAAATTGTTTGACAAGGAATCTAAAGCTTTTTATATGCCTGAATTCACATCTAATCTTTTATCAGTTAAGAGAGGGACTACTTATTTGCACTGTAATGTTATATTTAGTCCTAATGATGTGAAGTTTCAGGATATTGAGAGCCATAAGTTGATCGGAAAGGGAGTAACAAAAGGAGATCTTTACATGCTTGAAGACATTGCCCCTAGTCCTGATTTTAAATACTCATTTAGTTCTACTTCTGTGTTGAATAATGATGCATTATGGCATGCTAGAGTAGGTCACCCTCATGTTAGAGCTTTAAGTTTAATGTTACCAGGTGTCATGTATAAGAATAACGAATGTGAAGCATGTATCTTGGGTAAACATTGTAAGGCAGTTTTTCAGAAATCAACTACTCTTTGTGAAAAGTGTTTTGATCTTGTGCATTAAGATGTGTGGACTGCTCCTTGTTTATCTAGGGAAAATTACAACTATTTTGTAACATTCATTGATGAAAAATCGAAATACACCTGGATAACACTCATACATGTTGAGTTGAGGTATACTGAGAAGATAAAATAATAGAGGAGTATTGGGTTAAGAAGTATGAGGAGAAGAGAAAGGATTGGAGAAGTTTGGTGTCGACCATGTCCGTACATGCCGTACAGGCCGTACAGTCCGTATAGTTCATGGTCGACCCAAAATACTCGTCCAAAGGGTAAAACCTGATCCGGGTGAAACACATAGTAACCAGAGAAGCTTACCGCGTCTTACCTTGGTCCACCCAGTAAAAAGGAGTTTGGATAAGGCATGTACAGGCTGTAAAGTGATCAGCATCTTCCCAAAGATGTTGATGCTCTTCTTGTGACTTCCCTTGGTCAACCGTTTGAAAAGAAGCACGCCTAACCTTTCTGTCCACACAATTGCTCTTTCTTTTGTTTCTGAAAACCCTTGTAGCTCCTCTATATATTATGCTTGTCGAGTATCAATAATAACATACAGTTCTCTTCTTTATTTCTCTCATGGCCGAAATGGCTCTCTCTACACAAATCTCTTCTTAATCTCTCTATTCTCTTAGTTTCTCTTCGATTTTGTCTAAAGAAGTATCTCTATTCTCTTATTCTCTAAAGATTTCATGGTATCAGAGCAAGGTTACTGATAATCTGGGTTTGTGTTCTTCGTGTTCTTTAAGTTCAAAAGCAAAGGTCGAAGCTTTCTTGAGATCCAAGGAAACCTTGAAAGTTTGTGTTAACCTGAAGTGATAAACCATCTCACTAAAGGTTAAATGTGCAAGCTTGGGCACAACCTACTTAGAGACTGAACAAGGTCTAAAAGGGTCCAAAAGCTTATGCAGAGCTTGAACAAGGTTTAGGAGGGGTTTACAATGAAGGAGGAAGACTTGGGTGAAGTTTGGGATCAATTGGGCGATGTGCAAAGTTAGGGCGGTCCGTACCATATGATGGACCCCTTAGGACGAGATCCTTTGTCCCTGATTCTTTTGAAGGTTGATCTGGTGGTTTGGATGATGGATGATGACGGATCTGATGGACAGAAGTCGAAATGGTTGATGAAATTCAGTGAGGATCTGTGGATTGATCAACACTTGTGTAGATCTGTCCTTGATCAAGAGAATGAACTCTGTTTTCGATCAAAGACAGGTTTTGCTTGCAGAGAATGGACTCTTTAGCAATCAGTGTTCAAAGATGAACAAAGGATTCACAGTTTCAGAAGTAGGTTTTGATAAAAAAAGGTGAATGAATCTTATTCTGGTCGTGCATCCCTTTATATAGGACTTACAAGTTGTAGAAATGAAAAGACAAAGTGTATAAATTGAAAAGACAAAGTGTAGAAATTAAGAAATTTAGAAACTAGGAATGTTGACTTGACTTTGGACCATAATAAGTGTATCTGTGGAATGACTCTTGGCATGCCACGACCAAGACTTCTTTTTGACTCCTTCTTGGTATTCTTGCTGAGAATATACTCGAAATGGACTGGAAAAAGGGCTGGTCAAATTTGCCTTGAAACAAACCCAATATGAATTTGTTATGAACTTCCCATGGGCTGCAACACTTCTTCTTGGGCCACTTGATCCAAAACAGCTTCAGATGGGTTCTTGGACTTGAATTTCGTGTCTGGCCCATCAGCAAGTGATAATGGATCTTTAACTTGGTTTTGAATTTCTTTTGGGCTGAGAAAGGCAGATCAGATTCAGCAACAAGTTTGGGCCAAGCAGCCTCTCTTCCAGCTCCTGGCTCAGTGTCAATCTCACTCAGCTCCTTTCCAGCTCCTGGTTTAGTGTCACTCTCAATCAGCTCCTTTCCAGCTCCTGATTATGTGTCACTCTCATCCAGCTCGTCCAGCGCTAAGTCACTCAACTCATCCAGCTGGTTCAGCTCATCCTTAGTAACTTCAGCTGGTTTCAGCTCAACTTCAGTCTCCTTAGTTGGTTTCAGCTTGTCCTCAGGGTCATCAGCTGGTTTTAGCACGTCCAAGGTTGCATAGCTGATCAGGGTTGCATCACCGTACAATCGTACGGACGAGGTCGACCCGAGAAACTTTATATTTAACCATTTGGGAACATTTTTGGTTTGGCAAAAATAAGGCAAAAGTGTACGTACCAAACCCTAAATCGTACACCCCATGGCACTACCTTGCATCCCAAGTCATGAAGAAGCTTGAATGAAGAAGAAAGAGTCTTGGATGGTTTGTGGAAGGAGATAGGATCATATTGGCATCTTGGAGGCATCTGCGAGATGCTGCTTGTGTTGACCGTTTGTGAATAAGGTTGAGGCTTATCTAGACTGGAAAGGAAGGAGACTGAACCTGGATTGATCACTGGATGGATTCATGGACCTTGGTGGCCGATTCTCAGCCAAGTTACTCCCTTGACCAGCCAGGCTGTCTCCAAACGTGTATTGCCTCTGGTTCACTCATTTCAAACCAAGGAGCCTCATCCTTTGCTTTCTCTGATATTTTGTAAACCCTATTGTTGCTCTTCATTTCTTATTTATACCTTTGTATGACGAGTATGAATAAACAAGTTGAGAGTTTCTCCTCTTCATAGTCTCTTAGTCTCTTACTCTCTCTATTATCAAGTCTCTGATTACCTAGTCTCTTAATCTCTCATATACTCTCTTACTCTCTCTAGTCTCTCACGAATTTCTCTTACTGTTTCATCAATCTCGTTCCTCATTATCATCAAGTCTCATCCACTTCATCTCCATACTCGTTCATCATCACTCAAGCCCTTGTTCTCTAAAAACTTTCATGGTATCAGAGCCAGGTTGCTCAGACTCCTGGGGGAGCTTTCGTTTCAGTCACAAGCTCAAAAGTTCTCTCCTTTACAGATCCAGTTCATCCGGATCTAAAGACCTCTCCTTTGAAGACAAAGAAAACAGTTTAGCTCATATCCGACCTCAAGATGGAGTACTCCAGATCCATTGTCATTCCGGTCATCCTCAAAGGACCCAACTACTTTCTCTAGTCACGCCTGGTTAAGACAGCCCTTGGTGGAAATGGGTTACGGAGCCATTGCATCTCAGGTGCTCCAAACTCCTCCAAAGCAGTCGCCTCTCAAGAGAGTTCATCCAGTGGTGATACTGGTTCTCTTACTGTCTCGGAAGAGAAGTGGCAACAAGATGACTACATGGTCTTGACCTTTCTCCAAAGCTCCTTAGAAAGATTTATCCTTGAAGCCTACTCATACTGTGAGAGTGCTAAAGAGATTTGGTAAACCTTAAACAAGATCTATGGTAACATCTCTAACCTCAGTCGAGTCTTTGAAATCAAGAGAGCCATCAACAACCTGTCCCAAGAGAATGAGGAGTTCACGGTACATCTGGGAAAGTTTAGAGCCCTTTGGTCTGAACTTGAGATGCTGAGACTTCAATCTATTGACCCAGAGGTGTTGAATGAAAGAAGGGAGCAAGACAAGGTGTTTGGCCTGCTCTTGACCCTCAGTCCTACCTTCAATGACCGTATCAAACATATCCTAAGGTCTAAGAAGCTTCCCACGCTTGAAGAGGTGGGTTTCCAAGTCCAAAAGGAGGAAGGTTCACACGGGTTGTTTAAAGCGAAGGAGAGTCCTCTCTTTGCATCACAAGCTGAAGCAGTTCCTCAGTCCAAGAAGACGGCCTACAAGAGGGAGGACAGGAGGGGTCTTAAGTGCGAGCATCGCAAGAGGGATGGACACACCAAGGAGAGGTGTTGGGCGCTTAACCCACATCTCAAACCTGCCAAGTTAAGATGAGCCGTGTCCATGGAGGTTCAAGGAATCAGCTCAGATTCCTTGGGTTGTAAGAAAACCTCCTAAACCCTTAATAAGAGCTTGTGTCTTTGTTTAAGTTGTGCATTGAGTGGTTTTTGTGTCCCATGATCTCCTGGCTTGTTCATTGCATTATAGTGTGTTCCTGGTTGCTTTTGTCATAGCTTATCCATCATATATGTCTTGAAGCATTTATAAGTTTGTCTAAGCTCTTGCATCATGGTTGTGATAATTTGTTTTGCATAAAGCATGCCTGATTCTGTCTAAGTTCAATCCGGATGCATATTGGTTCTAATGCCTTTGTTTAATCAAAAAATGTTTGTCTTGCATCATTTAGAAGCTGTCTAGGTTGCTTGCATCATTGGTTTTGATTGGAACTGGTGTGCATAGTTCCTTGTAGCTCTGAGATTGAACCTATTGCATTCTTATAGTATTGTTGAGTTGTTGCATACATCTATTGCTGCATAAAATTAAAGACTAAAGTGTCAGTGTATTGTTGCAAGCATACATTGCACTTTAGTGATTGAAAAGTGGTTGATCTTGTTCTTGTGATTAGCTTGTTTCAAGATCATAGCTTGTTGAGGCATTGGTGATCAAACCGGATGTGTGATCTTGGTTTGGTCCCAATGGGATGATCTAATCCTGCATTGAGTTGTGGTGATGTTAGGTACACAAGGAGTGATACAGTGACAAACCAAAGTGACAAGATAATGGTCTACTGTCATTGCATACCAACACTGGACGAGTCAGTCCACAAACTACAGGGAGTGTAGTGTGACTGAATATGCAATGAGAGGTTGATGCCATTGTATGATACCACTTGGACGTGTCATTCCCAAAGTCTTCAAGAAGTGTAGAGTGGGATATCATACAATGAGAGACTACCTTGTGAGGGATCTTAAGGTGATTCTAACACCATTTGTTCCTGGTATAAGGAAGAGAACCGAAACTCACAAGGGTTAGGACATCAAGTCTTGTGAAGACTGATGGTTCCTTAAGACCATGGAACTGTATACACTCAACTCACAAGTTTAGCTCCTCCCACAGCCTCAGAGTTAAGCTTGAGGGGGAGTCTGAATATACATGATCCATGGTCCAGTATCAAGCCTTGCAAGGACTTCAACAAAGGATCATCCAACCGGGTCTAGGTAGTGGCATGTCTATGCAAAGAGGCTGTTCAGAGCAGTCTTGGTTGTGTGTCCATGAAAGCTCAGTTCAATGCGGCCTCTGTGGTGAGTTGATTGAAAACTGAAGCTGAAGGTTCCACACAACCTCCCATCAAGTTGGTGTTGCCATGAAGAGGTTGTAACCGGCCAAGTTTGAGGGATTCAGGTGACAAAACAGTCACTCCTCATCCAAAGAAAAGGGAAGTAACTTGAACTTAATCTATTTCAAGTCATTCATCATTTCTTCTTGAATCTCGAAATGGTTCTTAAAATGCTTGAATAGATTGGTCCTGATTGTTATAGTTAAATGGAATAAGTTCTAGTGCTTGAGCTTTAGTTGAAACAATCATTGATATCTTGCTTCATTTAGAAGATTGTCTAAGTTGCTAATATCTCTGGTTTTGTTTAAACTTTGAGCCTTGCCTAAGTTTCTTATTCTAGTGGATATCCTTGATAAGTACTGATGCACCTTTGGGATAATGTATCAGGTACCATTACCTGTACTTGAGCCTCACTGAAGATGATCATGGTTGTTTCCTAGCTTCTCTAAGATGGCCTTGAAGTCAGTTGAGAGGGGGAGACCCAAACCGGGTCTATGAAGAGGTCAAGCCGAGTTCTATGAGTGTGCAAGCCTTGTGTTGTTGGCTGCACGAGTTTAGGCCACGATCCAGAGTCCTTTGTGTCCAACCACACTGGTTCTAAGGCACAAAGGCTCAATGGCCAATCCATAGGCCTTGAATGATCTTACTCTTTTTCCTTGCCAAGGTTTTATCCCTAAGGAGGATTTTCTTTGGTAAGGTTTTAATGAGGAGCGACTTCAGGGTTCCAAGCTTGACTCAGGATCTATAGAGTCAAGCTTGAGGGGGAGTGTTAACCTGAAGTGATAAACCATGTCACTAAAGGTTAAATGTGCAAAGCTTGGGCAAAACCTACTTAGAGACTGATCAAGGTCTTGGGCAAAACCTAGAACAAGGTTCATGAGGGGTTCACAATGAAGGAGGAAGATTTGGGTGAAGTTTGGGATCAATTGGGCGATGTGCAAAGTTAGGGCGGTCCGTAGCCGTACGGAAGAGGTTGACCCGGGAAACTTTATATTTGACCTTTTGCGAACATTTTGGGTTTGTGCAAAAATAGGGAAAAAGTTTTTGGAACAAAACCTAAATCCATACACCCCCATGGCACTACCTTGCATCCCAAGTCATGAAGAAGCTTGAATGAAGAAGAAAGAGTCTCGGATGGTTTCTGGAAGGAGATAGGATCACATTGGCATCTTGGAAGGCATCTGCAAGATGCTGCTTGTGTTGACCGTTTGTGGGTAAGGTTGAGGCTTATCCAGATTGGAAAGGAAGGAGACAGAACCTGGACTAATCACTGGATGGATTCATGGACCTTGGTGGCCGATTCTCATCCAAGTTACTACCTTGGCCAGCCAGGCTGTCTCCAAACGTGTATTGCCTCTGGTTCACTCATTTCAAACCGAGGAGCCTCATCCTTTGCTTTTTCTGATATTTTGTAAACCCTATTGTTGCTCTTCATTTCCTATTTATACATTTGTATGTCGAGTATGAATAAAGAAGTTGAGAGTTTCTCCTCTTCATAGTCTCTTAGTCTCTTACTCTCTCTATTCTCAAGTCTCTGGTTACTTAGTCTCTTAATCTCTCATATACTCTCTTAGTCTCTCTAGTCTCTCACGAATCTCTCTCACTTTTTCATCAATCTCGTTCCTCATTTTTATGAAGTCTCATCCACTTCATCTCCATACTCGTTCATCATCACTCAAGCTCTTGTTCTCTGAAAACTTTCAGTTTGAATCTTTCTCACTAGTTTTCTAAGGTCTTTCCGGGTTTATTCATATCAAAGTCTCAACCTTTCTTAGATCAAAATCTTGAGTGTTCTTCAGCTCCATTCAAAGTCTCAAGCTTTTCTAGATCTGGGTACTCAAGAACAAGATGGAAGGAAGCAAGATGTTGGCGATTCTTGTTACATTGAAGGGGAGTGGAAACTACCTCTTATGGTCAAGGCAGGTGAAAACAGCTGTTGGAAGAAAGGGTTTGTGGAGTCATATCACGGATGGACCTCCAAAACCAGTTGGTGAGAACGAAGAAGGCGAAGGAGTGACTGAGCTTGCTCTAGCTGATGAGAACAAGTGGGTTCAAGAAGACATGACTGTGGTCACCGTGTTGCAAGCCTCTCTTGAGACCTCAATCCTTAAAGCTTACAGCTACAGTGAGACAGCAAAAGATCTATGGGATACTCTCCAGAAGGTCTATGGCAATACATCTAATCTGAGTCGGGTGTTTGAGGAGAAAAGAGCTATTAACACTCTTGTTCTGGAAGAGCTGGAGTTCACTAAGCACTTGGGGAATTTCAGAGCTCTATTGTCTAAACTCGAGATGCTGAGGCCAAGTACACTGGATCAAGACATCATCATGGAAAGGAAGGAGCAAGATCAAGTCTTTGGCTTGCTTTTGACCTTGAATCTGGTGTACAATGACCTGATCAAGCTCATCTTGAGGTCATCTAAGCTGCCAGCCTTGGAGGAAGTGTGTGCTCAGATCTAGAAGGAAGAGGGTTCACACGGATTGTTTGGAGGAAGAGGTGACCTTTCCTTGGCCAACAAGGCAGAGGTTACTCAAGCTAACAAGGCGATGTACAAGCCTGAGGAAAAGAGGTACAATGAGGATAGAAGGTTTGGAGACAACTGTGATCATTCCAAGAAGTCGGGTCACAACAGGAGTCAGTGCTGGATCCTTCATCCCCATCTCAAACCAACCAAGTTCATGAAGGAGAGGGAAGGAAGAGCTCATCTCTCCAACGAAGTAAGTGAAGGTGGTCCTTCTGGAAATGGGTCTCCTACTCGTGAAGGTGAAGGGAAGGCTATGGCATCTCAACACTCTTTAGTCAAGAACATGGATCAAGAGCCCATTAGGAGTTCCAATATTGATGCTCTCGTCAAAGCTCTTAAGGAGAATGGTAACAAACTCAGAAATAACCTTGGTAATACTCATACTGCTTATAGAATACCTAAGACTCTTGATCAGGTAGACACTCTAGGAGAATCACATAGATCCTATGCTGCTACTACTATGTCAACTAAACGACTAGTTGTTGATTTTGGTGCCTCTCATCACATGATAAGTGACACCAGTCTTATAAAGGATCTAGAACCGGCTTATGGTCATGTTATAATTGCAAATGGAGATAGAGTAGCTATAAAAGGAATTTGAACATTGAACCTGTTTGATAAAGAGTCTAGAGCTTTCTACATGCCTGAATTTACTTCAAACCTCTTATCTGTCAAGAAATGCACTAATGATCTTCAATGCAATGTTATCTTTAGTCCTAACGAAGTGAAGTTTCAGGATACTGAGAGCAGTAAGTTGATTGGGAAAGGAGTAACCAAGGAAGATTTTTATATGCTTGAAGACATTACCCATATTTCCAATTCTAGTTACTCGTTTAGGTCTATTTCTACTTCAAATAATGATGCATTGTTACATGCTAGATTAGGTCATCCCCATGTTATGGCTCTTAGTTTGATGTTACCCAATGTCATGTTTAAAAATAATGAATGTGAAGCATGCATTTTGGGTAAACATTGTAAGACAGTCTTTAAGAAATCAAGTTCTATCTATGAGAAGTGTTTTGATCTTGTTCATTCTGATGTTAGGACTGCTCCTTGTGTATCTAAAGAGAACTATAAGTATTTTGTTACTTTCATTGATGAGAAATCTAAGTACACCTGGGTAACACTCATTAAAACTAAGGGTAGGGTGCTTGATGCATTTAAAAACTTTCAGACTTATGTTGCTAACCATTATAATGTCAAGATTAAGATTTTCAGATCAGATAATGGTTGGGAATACATGGGACATGCTTTCAAGGATCATCTTGCTCATCATGGGATCCTACATCAAACGAGTTGTCCTTACACTCCACAACAGAATGGAGTGGCTGAGAGGAAGAACAGGCACCTAGTGGAAGTGGCAAGGTCGATGATGTTTCAAACCAGTGTCCCAAGTAGGTTATGGAGTGATGCTGTAATGTCTGCTTGCTATCTTATCAACCGGATGCCAACCTGAGTCTTAGAGGATCAGTCTCCAACAGATTCTCTCCACTCCTGATGTTGCATAGCTTCTTCATATTATCTTGGTATCCATTCCTGATCCAATTCACTGATGAAGACTTGATGTTCCTCTAGATAATGGGCAAGAGAGAATAGTGAACTTATTGGATGAACCACTGCCTCAACATTGAAGTAAACTCGTGTGTTGATCTAGTTTGATGCAGGTTGCTTGATCCTTGTACTTCTTCTCAGCGGCTGAACCTGGCCTGCCTCTTCTTGTTCATGAACTTGAGTTTGAAAGTTTAAGAGACTCCGGGTGTAGAGAGTGAGAATGAGAGACTTAGAACATGGTTTAGACTAGAAAGGAGAAGACTTGACGAGAGATTTTGAACCATTGAGAGAGACGAAAGAAAGAGACTAAAAGATTTCGTATAGATTAATGAACCAGAGTTTACAAATATATAGAGGAAGGAAGATAAGCTTTACAACGGATAGATGATAAGGTTTAGGATAAGCTTATCCAGAAAGCATGTGTAGTCAACGGTTTAGGCGCGCCTATTTGAAATCTTGTGGCCGAGAAGCTTAACACGAAAGATACCTTTGGCATCTTGACCAGATGCTCTTCCAGCCTTGATCCAGCCTGTCAACGTGAGTCCCTTATCCCTTCAGTCAATCTTGATCCGCTTGGTAACTAGTAAGAGTAACTCTTGGTCGAGTTACTCTTACCCGGGTAACTTCTCCTCCAAGGTAACTTGCCTTGCCCATGTGTACGGCCTGGTTGTACGGACAGCTCAAAATCCTTTCCTTTCCTCTTTATAAGCCTTCCTCTATTATTTCATAACCTCAGTTCAACACTCCCCCTCAAGCTTGACCATGTGGAAAAAGTCAAGCTTTGAATGCCTTGAGATCTCCCTCATTAAAAACCTTGCCAAAGAAAACCCTCCTTAGGGATAAAACCTCAACAAGGAAAAGAGTAAAGACCCCATGGCGAGGGGATCAGTTCTTTCTGGTAAGATCCATGAGTCCAAGTCGAGTGTGGATGGACTCAATGGTCTTCTGCCTA
The DNA here is from genome assembly GCA_905132765.1 of Moricandia arvensis. Lineage (NCBI taxonomy): Eukaryota > Viridiplantae > Streptophyta > Magnoliopsida > Brassicales > Brassicaceae > Moricandia > Moricandia arvensis. Next base: position 205,802 of record CAJHQP010000227.1, on the reverse strand, counting down.
GCTGCTTTGGTAAACACATCAGCTAGCTGATCTTCATTCCGGGTGTAGCATGGCAAGATGTCTCCGGATACTATCATTTGCCTCACCTTATGGCAATCAATTTCAATATGCTTTCTCCTCTCATGGAACACTGAGTTGGAGGCAATGTGTATAGATGCTTGGTTGTCACAGTGCATGGTCATAGGTGTAGCTTGATCGATTCCCAAGTGCTTTGGTATACCCTTTACCCAAACCAACTCGTTTGTAAGCTTCAACATGGCTCAATACTCGGCTTCAGCACTAGAACATGACACCACCTTTTGCATCTTACTCTTCCAGGTAACAAGGTTTCCACCAATGAAGGTGCAATAGCCGATGGTAGACTTCCTATCCATCCTATTTCCAGCCCAATCCGCATCACAATATCCCACCACTTCTGTGGTCTCATTGCACCCCATCTAAACTCCTTGATTTGATGTTCCATTCAGGTACATGAGTAGCCGGTTCACCATGTTCCAATGATGCTCCTTAGGTCCTTGCATGTGTTGACTCACCTGATTTACAGCACAACATATATCAGGTCTTGTGATTTCCAAATAGATTAACTTACCAACAAGCTTTCTGTAGAGCTTGGCATCTTGAAAGAGTGGACTGTCTTCCCCCTCTCGTGGTACTTTATATCCTTCCTCCAAGGATGTCTTGGCTATCTTTCCTTCTAGTATACCTGCATCTTTCAAAAGATCAAGTGTATACTTTCTTTAAGATAGAAATAAGCCTTCCTTGGATCTACACAACTCTATTCCAAGAAAGTATTTCATCTCTCCCAAGTATTTCATCTCTCCCAAGTCTTCAATTTCAAACCTCCCAAGGAGAGTTGAGCCTCCTCCTTCAATTATTTTTTGGTTCACAATCTCTCATACTCTCATACTCTCTGAAGTGATAAGTTAGCTCTTTTCTTCAACAAATCTCTGGTTACTTTATTTTGTTAATCTCTTATTCTCACAAACTCTCAAATACTCACTCATAATTTCGTCCATCTTTCATTGTCTCTGGTCCATACTAAACCAGAAGATCTCAAACACTCCATAATCCCATCATTCTCACTTAAACTCTCAAAAACAGTCTCTCTTTGATTCTTAGTCATTCCGGTCCAAACTAAACCAGAAGCTGATTCTATTCACCAAAATAATTCTCCATTTTGTTCTCACCATTTTTCTCTCTATTCTCACATGGTATGAGAGCCTAAAATCTCTTGAAAACCTATTCTTACTTCCGCAAAATCTCTGTCAATATCTGTCAAAACTTCTTGGGTGCAACTCTTTATCCACTGGTCCAAAGGTCTTCCAGGAGGGAAGAACCTTACCAGTACCTAAGATAAAGGTTTATTCCAGTGTCTCAACTCAAGGAAGCCTCATCTCAGTTCAACAAGCTTCATCAAAGTTTCAGTTTCCAATTTTGTCTCTTTAAAAACCAGTGGGTACATTCTCTTGTCCACTGGTCCAAAATCTCCAAGATGGAGAATACAACTGAAATGGCGAATCCAGAGACAGCTAGGGGTCCCAAGAAGAAACCAAAACACCTCCTCTTATCCAAAATTCTGAGGAAAACCTATGGAGAAAATTCATTTTTGGAGCAAGGTCACTGAAGAAGTTTCAAAGCTTGGCTGTTCAAACTATTCTTTGGGAAACAAAGCTGAAGCTCATTCTTTGATCCCCAAACCCACAACTAGCAAGAGGATAGGAGGGGTTTAAAGTGTGTCCCTGCCAAGAAGGAGGGAATCAAAAAGAAGAGGTGTTGGACAGTCAATCCACACCTAAAACAACTTCAGTGTCAATAATCCCCATGAGGCTGGAGGTTCGAGAAACGAGCTCGGATTCTTGATAAGCTGTGTCTCCTTAAAATAAAGGGCCAGAAGCCAATGTATTCAGAGCCTACAGAAGATGTACATTCCTGTCCATGGAGAGATTGCCCACAGACCAACAACACTTTTTACACTGATTGTGTACATTAACTCCAAAGATGGTAGAGAGGAAGATTGGGGCTGTGGAGAGGTTTATTAAGAGGTCTTACCTGAAGCCAAGAGGGTGAAAAGAAGGTTTCCTCAAGAGAAAATGGCCATCACTAAGCCAGGAGGGCCGGTGGTCCCAAGGTATTGGCTGTCATTGGCTCTCAGCTTCAAGCTTTACCATATACTCTCATTCTCAGGTCAAGCTTGAGGAAGGGTGTTAAATGAGAAGCCAATGCCATATTTTTCAAGCTGAAGCCAAGGAAATGAGTGGAGTTGAACAGGGATATTCTAGGCTAAGCAAAGAGAAGGCAGTTCACTGAAAAGATGGCAGCTGACTCTTTGCAAAGTCCCCCTCTCAAGTCATTTCTACAAGTCACTTTGCAAGGCCATTTTGAAGAAGGATGAAGTGAGGAATTCAAGTGCAAGCCACGAGGTCATACACTCCTCATTATCATCCCAAAGACATGTTGGCTTGATCTCAACCCATGAAGAAGACAAGAATTCAGAAACAAGGGGGAACAAGCTGTGAAACAAAAAGAAGGATCAAATGGAACCAGTTGAGTGTGAAGCAGGAAAGGAGTGGTGCCCTTCCTGGCCAATAAAGTTGTCTAAACCTAGGCTGGATTGCTTGTACTCTTTTTCCCTATAAATACGTTTTTAATGAGGCAAGTAATCTTATTTCCAAGCTTTCCCAAGGATTCCTATGGTCAAGCTTGAGGGGGAGTGTTGGAATGAAGAATAAACAAAGTTGGAGTTAATGAAGAGACCAAGCAAATCAGGAGAATGCAAACAAGCATCTGGAACAAGCAGATTTGAATCTATCTGTACAGTCTTGCCCCACAAGCAACTCATCTTGCCCTAACTTACCTTTCAAGGCAAGAAAGAAGTTGGGGAGACTTAATATGGACGTTGGGAGCCACCAGAAGTAAAGGGAATCAAGTTTGAATGGAAGTACTAAGTTCTGGTTTGATTTGGACAAGAAAAAGTCATATGGGTGCTTTGGGGAAGCAGCTGGACCTGTCACTATCAGACCAAGCTGAATGTGCCCTCTTCCTCCAGTCACTTTCTCTTCCTCTGGAAATGCCAGATAGTCGATCCCACAGCCTGCTCTACACCAGTCTGCCCCAGCCAGTTCTGAACCTGCTTGGTCTCTCTTTCTCTACAAAATTAGTTATTTAAGTTTTCATGTTTTATTAGTAGTTTTATGTGTTTGTATGTCATGTGAGTGTCTTTTAACTTGGCTATAAAGCCCCCACATGTAAGCCCCGAAATCTCTAAGGAGAGTTGAGCCTCCTCCTTCAATTATTCTCTAGTTCACAATCTCTCATACTCTCATATTCTCTGAAGTAATAAGTTAGATCTTTTCTTCAACAAATCTCTGGTTACTTTATTCTCTCAATCTCTTATTCTCACAAACTCGCAAATACTCACTCATAATTTCGTCCATCTTACATTGTCTCTGGGCCATACTGAACCAGAAGATCTCAAACACTCTCCATAATCCCATCATTCTCACTTAGACTCTCAAAAACACTCTCTCTTTGATTCTTAGTCTTTCCGGTCCAAACTAAACCAGAAGCTGATTCTCTTCACCAAAAGCATTCTCCATTTTGTTCTCATAATTTTTCTCCCTATTCTCACATGGTATCAGAGCCGAAAAGCTCCTGTAAACCTATTCTTACTTCCGCAAAATCTCTGTCAATATCTGTCAAAACTGTCTTTGGTGCAACTCTTTATCCACTGGTCCAAAGGTCTTCCAGGAGGGAAGAACCTTACCAGTACCTAAGATAAAGGTGTATTCCAGTATCTCCACTCAAGGAAGCCTCATCTCAGTTCAGCAAGCTTCATCAAAGTTTCAGTTTCCAGTTTTGTCTCTTGAAAAACCAGTGGGTACATTCTCTTGTCCACTGGTCCAAAATCTCCAAGATGGAGAATACAACTGAAATGGCGACTCTATATACTGCTAGGGGTCCAAAGAAGAAACCAAAACACCTCCTCTTGTCCAAAATTCTGAAGAAAACCTATGGAGAAAACTCATTTTTGGAGCAAGGTCACTGAAGAAGCTTCAAAGCTTGGCTGTTCAAACTATTCTCTAGGAAACAAAGCTGAAGCTCATTCTTTGAACCCCAAAACCCACAACCAGAAAGAGGATATGAGGGGTTTGAATTGTGTCCCTGCCAAGAAGGAGGGAATCAAGAAGAAGAGGTGTTGGATTGTCAATCCACACCTAAAACAACTTCAGTGTCAATAAGCCCCATGAGGCTGGAGGTTCAAGAAACGAGCTCGGATTCTTGATAAGCTGTGTCTCCTTAAAATAAAGGACAAGAAGCCCATGTGTTTAGAGCCTACAGAAGATGTACATTCCTGTCCATGAAGAGATTTCCCACAGCCCAACATAACTTTGGACACTGATTGTGTACATTAACTCCAATGATGGTAGAGAGGAAGATTGGGGCTGTGGAGAGGTTTACCAAGAGGTCTTACCTGAAGCCTAGAGGGTGAAAAGGAGGTTTACTCAAGAGAAAAAGGCCAACACCTAAGCAAGGAGGGCCGGTGGTCCCAAGGTATTGGCTGTCATTGGCTCAAAGCTTCAAGCTTGACCATATACTCTCATTCTTAGGTCAAGCTTGAGGAGGGGTGTTAAATGAGAAGCCAATGCCATATTGTAAAAGCTGGAGTTAATGAAGAGACCAAGCAAATCAGGAGAATGCAAACAAGCATCTGGAACAAGCAGATTTGAATCTGTCCGTACAGTCTTGCTCCACTAGCAACTCATCTTGCCCTAACTTACCTTGCAAGGCAAGAAAGGAGTTGGGGAGACTTAATATGGACTTTGGGAGCCTCCAGAAGTAAAGGGAATCAAGTTTGAATGGAAGTACTAAGTTCTGGTTTGATTAGGACAAGAAGAAGTCACATGGGTGCTTTGGAGAAGCAGCTGGACCTGTCACTATCAGACCAAGCTGAATGTGCCCTCCTCCTCTAGCCAATTTCTCTTCCTCTGGACGTGCCAGAGATTCCATTCCACTGCCTGCTCCACACCAGTCTGCCCCAACCAGTCCTGAACCTGCTTAATCTCTCTTTCTCTACAAAATTAGTTATTTAAGTTTTCATGTTTTATTAATAGTTTAATGTGTTTGTATGTCATGTGAGTGTCTTGTAACTTGGCTTTAAAGCCCCCACATGTAAGCCACGAAATGTCTAAGGAGATTTGAGCCTCCTCCTTCAGTAATTCTCTGGTTCACAATCTCTCATACTCTCATACTCTCTGAAGTGATAAGTTAGCTCTTTTCTTCAACAAATCTCTGGTTACTTTATTCTATCAATCTCTTATTCTCACAAACTCTCAAATACTCACTCATAATTTCGTCCATTTTTCATTGTCTCTGGTCCATACTAAACCAGAAGATCTCAAACACTCTCCATAATCCCATCATTCTCACTTAAACTCTCAAAAATACTCTCCCTTTGATTCTTAGTCTTTCTGGTCCAAACTAAACGAGAAGCTGATTCTCTTCACCAAACTCTTCTATCTCAGATGGTCAGCAAAGGCACATTAACGTGAAACGCTTGAAAAGTTCGAACATCGAGTAAGGCACTAAAGAGAATAAGATATCAAGCAGGTTCAGAACTGGCTTGGGCACACTGGTGTGGAGTAGGCTATGGAATGGACTCTCTGGCACATCCAGAGGAAGAGAAAGTGACTGGAGGAAGATGGCACATTTAGCTTGGTCTGATAGTGACAGGTCCAGCTGCTTCTCCAAAGCATCCATGTGACTTCTTCTTGTCCAAATCAAACCAGAACTTAGTACTTCCATTCAAACTTGATTCCCTTTACTTCTGGAGGCTCCCGAAGTCCATATTAAGTCTGCCCAACTCCTTTCTTGCCTTTTAAGGTAATTTAGGGCAAGATAAGTTGTTTGTGGAGCAAGACTGTACGGACATTTTCAAATCTGCTTGTTCTAGATGCTTGTTTGCATTCTCCTGATTTGGTTGGTCTCTGCATTAACTCTAGCTTTATTTATTCTTCATTCCAACATAAAGTTCCACGTGAGGGGGAAATTGAGAACAGCCAACACTTTGAAGATCCTAAACTCTATAGGATGATGGTTGGTAATCTAATCTATTTGACTATTACTCGTCTTAATATCTTCTTTATTGTGAAGCAAGTGAGCCAGCACATGCAAGAGCCAAGGGAACATAATAGGATGGTGGAAAGAATCTTAAGCTATCTAAATGGATCACCAGGCCAAGGGATATGGATGGGGTGTAATGGGAGTACTGAAGTAGTAGGTTACTGTGATGCAGATTGGGCAGGAGACCGAGCTGATAGGATGTCTACTACAGGCTATTGCACCTTCATTGGAGGGAACCTGATTACTTGGAATAGCAAGAAGCAGAAGGTGGTGCTGAGGCTAAGTATAGAGCCATGTTGAAGCTGACAAATGAATTGGTGTTGATCAAAGGGATACTGAAGCATCTAGGAATTGAGCAAGCCACACCAATGAATATGCATTGTGACAACCAGGCGACTATCCACATAGCAACAAACTCGGTGTTCCATGAGAGGACCAAGCACATAGAGGTGGACTGCCACAAAGTAAGGCAGATGATTGGTCTTGGAGAGATCTTGCCATGCTATACAAGAAGTGAGGATCAGTTGGCGGATGTCTTTTCCAAGGCAGCAAGGCAAAAGGTCATTGAGTCTATTCACACCAGATTAGGACTCATTGACCTTACACCCGACAACAAATCCGCTCGCTATGGGGTTTTCACTCTTTTTCCCTCATCAAGGGTTTTATCCCAAAAAGGGTTTTCCTTTGATGAGGTTTTTAATGAGGGAGATCTCATAGCATTCCAAGCTTGACTTGTTCCATATGGTCAAGCTTGAGGGGAGTGTTGTTCTGAGTTAATAAAGAAGTGGATGAGGTTACTTAGTCTAAGGAATGAGATCAGGAGAAGGATGGTGCAAAGTTAGGGCGAGTGTATGGACAGTACAAACCGTACGGACTGTACGGCCGACTGTACGGACCACTAGAACGACCGACTGTACGGACCACTCGACCCAAAACAACTTTATCTCGACCTAAAATCATATTTTGGTCATGGGCAAAAATATGGAAAATTGTACGGATGGCCTTTGGCTGAACAATTTATCATTTGCACCAATCTGGGTTCGAACTTGAGTAACAAGGAATAAGGGAAGCTAAGGTAAATGCATGGGAGTTAAAAGGAAGGTTAACTTGGTTTGATCAGTAAAGAACAAGGATAAGGTTTCAGATAAGGGAAGGGAAGAGCCTAAACTTTACAATCTGTCTACGAGCTGGAAAGGAGAAAGAATCAAGTCAAGATGCCAAAAGCATCTCGCCGTCTCAGCCAAGTATTCAAATCCAGGCGCGCCTTCCCGTAAGAGTGTCCACGTTAATCATTTACTTACCATTCCTATTATGACCGTTTGTGGATTAGATTAAGTCTCCTCTCCTCTCTATATATTGTAAACCTTACTCAGAGTAATAATCAAGCAAACATTTTCGAGTCTCTTTTCTCTCTTCTCTTTCTTGTTCATCATGAACATCGAGTATACTCTCTCTAATCTGTGATTCTTCTTCATTTCTCTCTTAGTTACTTTGAATCTACTCTCTTTGTCTTAAAATATCAAAAAATGGAAGAAAGTCACATGTTAAGCTTAAGGAGAGAGCTGTTGCTGGCCTGTCACTTTCACTCCTCAGCTGGACGAGCGTCCCCTTGTCTTTACCCTCTCGGACTCTTCTACTTCCCAGAAAAGCATTTGTTTATGTTTGTCTAGATTTAGATTAATTTGTTATGTGCATACTGCCTATTTAAAGGCCTCTCATGTAACTGATTTGTTTAAGGGAGAGTGAAGAGCTCTTTCTGCAAGGTCTTTTCTCATGAAAATGAATGGCAAGCAGAAATTCTCCCCGTGTTCAAAGAAGCTGGAGGAGAGGAGGGCTCAGAAGGGTCCACAAAGTTTTCTTTTTACTGAGCCCCCATGGGCTGGAGGTTCAAGGAACCAGCTCAGGTTTCTTGGTAGTAAGCTGATCCTCCTACTCCAATAAGAGTATTTTTGTCATGTTCTTGTGTTTTTAAGACTCCTAGTGTTGTCTAGAATCGGTCTTTTCTCTAGTTATCTTGATGTGTGATCCTAGGTTTCTTAGAAAATTTTAATGTTGGATTAAGTTGTTGAGTTTATGTTCTAGATCTTGTGCTGTATGATTCTATCTAGAAAATTGTCTTAAAATTTTGTTAAAATGTTTTGGAGATCAGACTTGGTGAAAGCCAAATGTTCCGATCTCTTGTGTGTATACTGATGTTTGCCCTGAGTTGGGTGGACATGTTATTCAAAGTCTGGTGGTTTCTTACACATAGCAAGAACAGGCTCAAAGCTCTCACCTCTTGAAACTTGCTCAAACCAACTGCTCTTGAATACTGCTCAAATCACCGAGATGTAGCCAACAAGAGCCATGGTTCTCTCAGCACACAAGGAGAAGGAGTTGGGTAGTGAACCCAAACTCCAAACTCCCCAAGATCAGATGAGCGTCTATGGAGGTTCAAGGAACCAGCTCAAGTTCCTCGACAGTAAGTTAAACCTCCTAACCTTGAATAATAGCTTGTTTAATGTTTCTGGTTGTGTTGAGTGGTGGCTTGCTCTGTGTCTTAGGACTTGCCTTGTAAGTTGCTAGAATTGTTGTGTCTAGTCTCTGTTTCAATATGTTGTGTTGTCTTTTTCTATCCTTGTTTATATGTTCTTTATTCTAGAAGTGCATGCCTAGGATGGTACTGCATTCATGATAGTTTTTACTGATTAGGTGGTTTTACATTGTCATTTTGTATCTTGAAATTGTTAAGCATCTAGAAATGCATTCCTAGTTGCTGATAGTCATGTTTAGTATCTAAGTGTATAGCTTAGCTTCATTCTCAGTCTTGATTCATTGGTAGAGATCGAGGAATGTTCCTAGTCGTATGTTGCATCTCTGATTTGCTCATGTTAATTAAATGAATTGACTAGTCTTATTTCTGCCTGAGTTTGTCATTGCATCTAGTGTCTTGTCTAGTGCTGTTTAAGGTTGATCACTGTGGTCTAAATACCCTGTGTGGATATGTGATATTGACTCTGCATTTAGAGAAGTTAATTGCATAAGTATGAACCTGATATCTTCTTGTATCTATCTTATGCATTGTGTATGTGCTGTAGTAATTAAACTTGATGATCAGTCAAGGTTTGATTCCAATATTTGTGATCTAATGTTGTTCTTTGAGTTGCTGTGATGTCCAGGAAACAAATTATGTGTCAAAGGTGTCCATAAGCAGAAAAGGAGTTAAGAAGAGATCACACTTCCCTTGCGGTTCAAAAATTATTGAAGCTACTTACAGTCTTCTCCCTTTACTCAGACAAGCTTGAGGAGGGGAATCAGTGAGCTACAAGAAGATCAAATGAAGCTTCGGTGTTTCCTCTTCCTCATAATAAGGTAAAGAAACAACAGCAAGGACAGCCACAACTTGGTGTTAGAACAGATGTCCATCAAAGACTACTTGACATGAAGATCAGGTGGAGAGGCAAGCTGATTGGAATGCTATGAATTAGCCCAAGGCGTGGGAGTTAGAACAGTTACCTTCTGGTTGGAAAGTTGTGGATCAGCTTCTACATGGAGTTAGAACAGTTACCTTCAGTTGGGAAGCTATGAATCAGCCCATAGCATGTATGCTTGTACCTGGTTGATGAAGCTTAAGGAAGCCAGCAAATGGTGATTTACAATCTGGCCAGCTATATATGCAAGGACAAGGAATTTTCAACTAGGGACATTCTTGGCTGAGCAATCACGTGATGGTGGAAGATCATGGAGTTGCAAAATCACCCAACATGTTGAAATCTTCAAGAGTGACAATGCATAGGCTGGTTGAAAAGCAAGTGGCGTGAGGGATTCAAGCGTTCAACACCCCCACTAGCATTCCAAAAAATTATACAAGGTAACTATTGAGCTCATGAGCAAAGACAGGCTTGGAGTTAACCCTTAAATGGAGTGTTCAATTCAGAAGAAAGGGGGAGACAAGTTCTGGTCATAAGAAGCAGCTCAAAGGCTGACTGAATCTGGTTGAATCTGAAGCAAGTGGCGCCTAAACTAAGTCTGAAGCAAGTGGCGCCTAAACTGAGTCTGAAGCAAGGAGCACCTGACTTGCAACTTGAAGGGCCATGATCCAGGGTTTATGAGTTCCTAAACTTGATCATAAGGCTCATAAACCCACTGGCCAATCCCTAGGCTGAGATGCTTGCACTCTTTTCCCTAAGTGTTGGTTTTATCCCATGAGGTTTTCCACCTTTAGGTTTTTAATGAGGCAAATACTCTCACTTCCAAGCTTGCCCAAGGATCTCCTATGGTCAAGCTTGAGGGGGAGTGTTGAAATGAAGAAGGGAATGTCCACAAGAAGAAGCTGTCTCTTCATCCAAGTTTCGATGAAGAGAAATAAAGAAGACAACAATAAGAAGTGATATGGATACTTCAAGTTGAGACTGGTTCATACAGACTTGTGAACCAAGTTATTGTTAAATGGACAATGAAGAAGCATGGCTGAGTGTGATCAAGATGACCTGGACAAAGAAAATCAAGAGAAGAATATTGGAATGAAATAAAGAGATAAGAAGAAGAGAAGAGTCCGATTACTTGAGAGAATGAAGGCTGTCTGTACAGACTTGGATCACAAGCAATCTACTATGACGTAACTTGCCTTGGGAGGCAAGGTACTGATGGGAACACGAGCTGAGGTTCTCCAGAAGCTAAAGAAACCGTTGGTAGAAAGTTTGACCAGATTCAAATTCAAATATGGAAGAAAGTCACATGTTAAGCTTAAGGAGAGAGCTGTTGCTGGCCTGTCACTTTCACTCATAAGACCTGGTCACTATCTCTCTCCTGTCCCTTTCTCCTCAGCTGGACGAGCCTCCCCTTGTCCTTAGCCTCTTGGACACTTCTACTTCCCTGAAAAGCATTTGTTTATGTTTGTCTAGATTTAGATTAACTTATTATGGGCATACTGCCTATTTAAAGGCCTCTCATGTAACTGATTTGTTTAAGGGAGAGTGAAGAGCTCTTTCTTCATATACTTGGTTACAATACTCTATCATTCTCTCAGTCTCTCTATTCTCTCTTTTAACTCACAAATCCAACCTCTCCAATACTCTTGATACTCACTTAATCTCTTTATTCTCTCAAATACTCTCCCTAGCTTGTTGTTAGTGTTGGAATTCATGAGTGTTTGTCTCATGTCAAGAGAGTATTCAGTTGACTTGTAACTGAATCCCCTTCAACCATACAACATTAACTAACCATTCAAAGGAAGAGACAACCAACTGTGGTTGAATCGTCTTAAACATCCTACACTTTAACCAAGATCCTAGACAGTAAACTAGTTATGTGTGGCAAATAATCTCTAATTTGAATCTAATCCTTGAGAAGTGACACAACACTTTCAGTTTGTTCACTTAAGGATAATGGGAATTAGAATCAATAATCTAGAGTTTAAGCAGGAGATAAAGAAGAGTTTGAGTGAGTTATACATGTATTAGGCTGCCGTAAGAGATATAAAGCTAAGGCAGACTCTAAACCATAATGCTTAACTCCTTACATTGTGAATATTGTTTAGACACAAGCAAGGGAGAGAGAGCACATGAAATTAGAGAGAGAAACTTGTATATTGATTCTTGTAAGTATTACGAGAGATTAAGCAGCCTTTAAATAGGCAATAGACAACATTAAACAATTACTAAAACAAGGAAACATAAACAAATAATTATGTAAGGAATGAGAACATGCCAAAGGAGATACAGCCAAGGTCTGGCTCGTCCAGGAGATGTAGAAAAGGACAGGAGGAGAGCACAGTCTCCTTAGGTTGATAGTGACAAGTCTGCTCTTGTCCTTATGCACCACTTGTGATCTTTCTTGCTAAATTCAAACCATATCCCTCCTTTTGAATTCAAACTGAGTAGCCTATGTTTTCTGGAGCTTAGAAATATCCCTTAAGCCTTCCCACTTCTTTTATTGCCTTGCAAGGTAAGTTAGGTCAAGATGATTGCTTGTGGAGCAAGTCTATACAGACAGAACCAAATTGGTTTCTCTTGATGAACTCTCTTTAAATAATCAACCAGCTTCTTCTTCTGGTCATTCCTTTATTTATTTTAACACTCCCCATTAAGCTTGACCATATGAGATCCTTGGGCAAGCTTGGAACTGAGATTACTTGCCTCATTAAAAACCTAAGTATGGAAAACCTCTTACGATAAAACCATTCTTAGGGAAAAAGAGTGCAACCACCCTCAGCCTAGGGATTGGCAAGTGGGTTTATGAGTCTTATGTAAAAGTTTAGAGACTCATAAACCCTGGATCATGGGCTTACTTCAATGGCAAGCAGGCACCAGTGCCTTCCTTTCTTCAAACTCAAAACTGCTTCGAACTCTCCATGTCGCTGGTTCTGTGTCTCCCCCTTTCTTCTGACATCCTGCCATCATCAAAGGGTTTTATCCACGACCAGACACTTTTCTTGAGCTCCAAGTACCTGATTCAAACAATGCACACACACATGCATCAATTCTCAAGGGGCAAACCTATATAACACAAATAAGTATAGTTTTAGGTACTTCCCTTGCATAATAAGATGGACACTGGCTTCTCATATTAACACCCCTCCTCAAGCTTGACCTGATAATGAGAGTATCTGGTAAAGCCTGGAAGATGAGAGCCAGTGATGATCACCAAAGCCCTGAGACCACAACCCTCTTGGCTTGAATTGTGGCCTTTTCTCTTGAGTGTACATCCTGTCCACCCTCTTGGCATAAGGTAAGTCACTTCTGAGCAATCTCTCCACTGCTCAATTCATCCTCTCAACCATCTTGGGAGTTAATGGACACAATCAGTGTCCAAAGTGTTGATGGGCAGTAGCAATCTCCATGGTCAGGAATATACATCATGTGTAGGCTCTGATCAACATGGGCAGCCTGTCAACAAACACTAAGACAAGCATCAATATGTTGGAAAAGCCAAGAACAGCTAAGAACATGAACTCACTCTTCAATGGAAGAGACAATCGACACACCATCTGAATCTAGAAAGATAAAGTGGCTGTGAGATTGATAAAAGAACTCTAGAACTACACTAATAACAGATTAGAGAAGAGTTTATACTGATTTAGAGTGAATGGGTAAGCAATGATCTGCCCTTAGGCAGACCCAAAATCGTGTAACCTTATCTCTCTACATTGTGAATAATTTGATTAACACTTAGTAAAGGAGATGTAGGTACACAAATTATATGAAAACTTATCACTTATTTCGTGTGTGTTATACAATGGTTCTCCTCTCTATGTATAGAGAAGGAGATTAGGTTATACTTGCAGAAACAAGAAAAAGGTAATAAACAAATCATATCTCGGAAACTAATATAACACTCATGAGGAAGCTGCCAAGGAGGAATAGGACAAAGGAGTTTCTGCAGCAAGGAAGAGATAGTGACAGCTCTTTGGTCAAGTGGACATGTGATCTCGGATTGAATTCAAACCGAGAGTCTTGGCGCCAACACATTTCTCTTCTTTCTTGGACGAGATGAGAAGAACCCGGATTATGCACTTTGCAAAGTTTGTCTTGATTTGCATATTGATTTTTGGTTGTTTTGAGGCTGACCCGAACTTTGAACTTCATTATCTTCTTGTGCAAATCTTGTGCAAAATAATCTTTTTGTACAAACTTTGCACATGATTATTTTTGCACAATCTTTGCACATGGCTCCTGGTGTGATCCTAAGTAGCTGCTGTGATAAGAGAAGAGAGTCAAACTTAACACGTTCTTGATCAGATCCATAATTAATCAGAACCAACTTAGAAGAGCAAAACAGAAACTTGTTGTTGTTAAGGAGAAACCAAGGCTTGAGAGCGAATATGGTGAACATTGCACACAACCACCAGACCCTATGCAGCATAAGAACCAAGTCAAAGTTTTTCCTGGTCAAGATCATTTGAGAGACATCAAAAGCATTCACTTACTCAAACATAATGGGCTAGCTAAAACACCAAAACAAGCAGCAAGGTTACTGCATGATAATGGAGAACCAATACTCCTTTCTGATCAGATTGAGGGAATACATGCTGAGGTATTCATGTTTGAGGCGTGGGTATGGATTATATGGAGAGAAGCTCCTTCAGAAGCAGCTGAAGCAGAGTTATAAAAAGAGGAGAAAGTGCTTGCTCTAAGTTCTATTTGCAATGAGATACATCTAATGCACGTGAGAGGCTTGCAACACTTTGTATTCAAGCCAGGAGAAGAGGTGTGTGTGTCTAAAGACATTAACCAAAGCGTGATTGGAAGAGAAAGGAGTTTGGAGTTGATTGAGCAAGGCTCCAGGAGTATGCTGAGGAATGGAAAAGAACTGCAATGCTGGGTATTTGATACACAAGATGATCACAGTTCTATCATCTTACGACACTTGGATTTGAGGACAAATCCTTTTGAAGGGAGAGAGTATGGTGGGATCCTGAGAAGGCTCAATCTCAAGTCATGGGATCCAATGTATTGGCTAGCTAATCTACTGATCAAAGCTTGGCTGAACGGGAAGTTTCAATGTCTCATTGGAATGGTTTATGAGGTATTAGACAGAGAGAAGGATAAGAGACTTGATGCGGCCTCTGGTATTCATGGAATGCTCATGAATCAGTATGGACGTGGAGAACAAACTAAGCAGGAGATAAGCAAGGTGGATCACCTTCAACAATCAGATGGACGTGCTAGCTTGATGAAGAACACATTAGCTTCTCAATTGGACAAGTCACAAGATCAATGGCCAAAGCTCTGAACCAACACCTTCTACACTTACTTTTGGCGTGGAAAAAGAATAGGAGTTAACCAAGAAGGAAAGGGAATTAAACCATTGGTTTAATCTCTGATTGTTTAAGGGATTGTAATGTTTTTAATTTGAACCAAAGGCAATTTCGTTTTGGGATTAACCAGGGTAAACCAAAGCTAATTAGGATTAGGATTTGTAAACCAATTTCAAATTGGATTAGGATTAGAATTAGAGTAAACCAATTTGGTTTTATTCACTTTTCATTTAGTGAGTGTATAGGCACGAGTTTAGAAAATAATCAAGTGATTTGGATAAGAGATTAGGAGATTAGAGCGAATAGAGAGAATAAAGAGAGAGAGACTCGAAATTGTGTTATTGATTAATGAGGATGAGCTACAAATATATAGAGAAGGTATACAACGGATATAGGATAAGATTTCAACTTAATCATGTGAAGTCAAAGCTTGGAGAGCGTCCCATTTGATTTCTTGGGACAGGAAGCTTCACATGCTTGATCCTTTGGCATCTTGACTAGATTCCTTCCTTTCCAGCTGTGCCAGTCTCTCAAGGCAAGGGATAACCTTATCCACACGGTTATCTGATCCCAGACGCAAAGTAGAAAGGTAGATGATCAAGTTAACTTATCCGGATGAACTAGTTTCACCTTTGGTCGATCCTTTTCACTTTTGATCGACCAAGTGTTGTACGGCCTTGACGGACCAACTATATGGCCTTGTACGGACACCATCTCTTCTTCTCCTTCTGATCTTATAAGCCTTCTCTAACCTTTGTATCCTCATTCCTTTATTCAGTTCAACACTCCCCCTCAAGCTTGACCATGTGGAACAAGTCAAGCTTGGAATGCCATGAGATCTTCCTCATTAAAAACCTTGCTAAAGAAAACCCTCCTTAGGGATAAAACCTCATCAAGGAAAAGAGTAAAGACCTCATGACGAGGGGATCATTTGTTTGGAGTGAGATCAATGAGTCCCAACCTTGAAAGGATGGACTCCATTGTCTTTAGTCTCGCAGCTTTGGTGAACACCTCATCAAGTTGATCCTCACTCCTCGTATAGCATGGTAATATCACTCCTGAGACAATCATCTGCCTCACCTTATGACAATCAACTTCTATGCTTTGTTCTCTCACGGAAGACTGAGATAGATGCAATGTGAATTTCTACTTGATTATCACAATGCATTGTCATAAGAGTGGGCTGTTCAATCTCCAGATGCTTCAGAATGCTCTTGATCCATACTAACTCGTTTGTCAGTTTCAGCATGGCTCTATACTCAGCCTCAGCACTTGAACATGAGATAACCTTTTGCTTCTTACTCTTCCAAGTAACCAGGTTCCCTCCAATGAATGTACAATACCCAGTAGTTGATTTCCTATCCACTCTATCTCCTGCCCAATCACCATCACAATACCCAACTACTTTTGTACTGCCATTACATCCCATCCAAACTCCTTGTCCAGGCATGCCACTCAAATACCTCACTATCCTATCAACCATCTTCCAGTGATAGACCTTTGGAGCCTGCATATGCTGACTTACTTGATTCACTGCAAAACACAAATCTGGTCTTGTGATAGTCAAGTATATCAGCTTCCCAACCATCTTCCTGTATAGCTTAGCATCCTCAAACAACTGGTTCTCTTCAATCTCCCCCTCAAGTAGAACTTTATACCCCTCTTCAAGAGATGTCTTGGTAATCTTTCCTCTAAGCATATCAGTCTCCTTCAACATATCCATCGTGTACTCTTTTTGAGACATAAACAAACCCTCCTTAGATCTGCATATCTCAATCCCCAGGAAATACTTCATCTACTCCAAATCTTTTATATCAAACACTGACTTGAGAAACTCCTTAGTAGCTTTAGTCCCAGCCTTATCACTTCATGTGATGATCAAATCATCCACATACACCAATATCACAATGATCCCATACGGAGTAAGCAGAGTGAAGAGAGTGTGATCCAGTTCAGACTTCCTGAACCCTCTTCCATTTAGAGTTGTACTTAGTTTTCTATACCAGGCTCTAGGTGACTGCTTTAGCCATATATTGCTTTCTTCAATATCAACACATTTCCTGGCTTCACTAGATGCTGGCGGCAGCATATAAACCTCATCTTCATGCTCACCTTGCAAGAAAGCATTCTTCACATCCATCTACCATAAGTCCCACTCTAGGTTTGTAGCAATGGACAATACAATCCGAACTGTGTGAAGCTTAGCTACAAGAGCAAATGTGTCAATGTCATCTTCCCCATAAGTCTGTGTAAAGCCTCTTGTTACTAACCTGGTCTTCTTCCTATCAATCTGCCCATTTGCAAGATATTTGATTGTGAATATCTATCTACTAGTCACAGCCTTCTTCCCCTTAGGTAGTTCACTCTCATACCATGTGTTGTTCCTGATCATTGCATCCATTTCATTACCCACTAACTCTCTCCATTATTTATCCTTCATAGCTTCTACATAGGATCTTGGAACTTCATTCTCAGCCAAGTTACACATAAACACCATGTGTTCTTCTGGATACTCTGCAAACGAACACACGACTTGAGAAGGATGCTTCACAGCTTGGGCATTGTAGTACACTCTCGTGTTTACCCAGTTGGAAGGATCCCTCCTAACCCTTGTGCTCCTCCGCAGAGACTGAACTTCTTCTTGAACTTCTGGAGGTGTCTCATTTACCTCCTCTCCACTAGGATGATCCAAATTCTCAGCCTCAAGTGTCACCTCTTGATCATGATGACCTGAATCCTCTTCGTGCTGCTCCTGCACTTCTAATTCAGATTCTTCTCCCCCTCATGATCAAGAGGGGTTGTTCTCTCAGCTTCGCTAGCCTGATAAGAAGGAGGAGTACTCCTTCTTATCCCTTCATCTTGGGACATGTTTACCCCAAGCTTCTCCAATAAGATCCTCAGATTCAATGCCTTATTCTCTGGTTCTTTAGGCATGTCTTCTAAGTCTTCCCATTTCTTCTCCTCATAATACCCCTTTGCCTCCATGAACTTTACATCTCTGAACACCAACACTCTCCTTGTCACTGGATCATAACACTTGTACCCCTTTTGAGTTACTGAGTAGCCAATAAACATAGCTTTAGTACTCTTTTCATCCAGTTTGTTTCTCTGCTCTCCAGGAACCAAGACATAGCATAGGCACCCAAATACTCTCAGATGATCTATGTATGGCTTGGTTTTGTTCAACACTTCATACGGAGACAGATTCTTCAATACCTTGGTTGGAATCCGGTTGATAAGATAGCATGCAGTCTGAACTGCATCACTCCAAAAACGCCTAGGAACATTTGCATGGTACATCATGGATCTAGCAACCTCCATCAGGTGCCTATTATTCCTCTCAGCAACTCCATTCTGCTGTGGTGTGTAAGGACAACTAGTCTGATGCACTATCCCATGCTTGGCCAAGTGATTCTTGAAGGCATGACTAGTGTGTTCTCCACCATTGTCTGGCCTTAGTACCTTCACAGTAGCATTGTAATGATTAGTAACATATGCTTGGAAGTTTACAAAGGCATATAACACTTTATCCTTAGATGGAAGCAATGTGATCCAAGTTTACATAGACTTCTCATCAATAAAAGTCACAAAATACTTCTGATTATCCCTAGACACACATGGAGATCTCCACACATCAGAGTGTACTAGATCAAAGCAATTTTCATATATAGTCTCTGATGTTGGCAACACAGTCCTACAGTGCTTTCCTAAGATGCAAGCTTCACACTCCAAATGATTGAACGATAAAGTAGGTAAGATCAGTTCAATTGCACGAGCATGAGGGTGACCCAATCTAGCATGCCAAGTAATGCTATCAATACTATCAGTAGCACTACTTAAACAAATAGAGTCAAAGGGTTTAGAGAGCTTAGTCGTTCGGAGATGGTAGAGCTCATTCCTGCTGTCTCCTCGGCCAATGACTTGTCCAGACTCCAAGTCTTGAAACTCAACTTCATTTGGCCTGAATACCACTTGGCAATTAAGATCCACAGTTGCTCTCTTCACATATATCAGATTGGATGTGAAACGAGGTAGGTAGAAGGCAGCAGAGTTCTTTTCAAACAAATTCAGATTACCTATCCCCTCTATTGGAATCTGATCACCATTATCCTGACATTCCTTGTGGTGGCTTTAATATCACTCATTAGTCTCCTATCACTGATCATGTGATGGGTTGCTCCAGAATCAACTATAATAGGCTTAGTAGCCCCTCCACCAACACTAGAGTGTCTCCTTTGATTCCTGGTTGTAACCAGAGCTTGGATATGCTTCATAAGTGTCTCCCAATCCTTCATGGTAATAGGACCATCAACTCTTGCTGCCTCCGGTTCACTGGATCCCAATCTTTCTCCTAATGACTCACCCATGTAAGCTGAATAGGAGCATTCTCCTCTGACCATTTGCTGTGTCACTTCCTTGACCTGAATCTTTAGGTGCCTTTCTAGATCATCAAGCTGTATACTTTTCTTGCAAAACTTTCCCTTAGCTCTCCGAGCCATGGAAAGCTTTCTAAGTCTTCCTTTCTTGCAGCTCATATCACTCTTCCCATAAGCTGGTTGCTTATTCAGTTTACAACCACCTTGTTCTCTTGGAACCCAAGCAACTACACCATCCGCATCAATCAGCTCTGGCCACAAGCATCTAAGCTTTCTTATTAGCTGATTGAACTCGTCCTTTCTTTACTCTAAGCCTCTGATAGCCTTCTCAGCTTCATAGACCTTCCTATGATTGGAATTGTTCCCACAAACTGCTCAAGTTTCTCCCATATCTTCTTTGCGGCTTTACATTGATTATAAACCTCCAGAAACGATTTTGAAAGAGATCTATAGATGATCTCAAGTGCTCCTATGCCTTCTTTGGCCCACTTGTCTTCATCCTTCAGGTCATCTATCTGACCTTCCCCAGTAGTCATATCCTCAAAAGCTGATGTGATCATGGAAAATACTAAGGAATGGAAGCATGAAACTGAACCTGAAGAGCTTGTAGCTGAGGATGCAACATTGAAGAATGCTTGGAAACAAGAAGAATACATTGGCTTTGGTCTAAGCTTGATCAACCAAGACAAACCCATTACTATTCAAACATTTTCACCTTCGAACTGATCATCATCTAGGTAAGTAGGATTGTGTGTGCTCTTTTCCTCACTTCCGGTTTTGTCCCACGAGGTTTTACGGAGGAAGGTTTTTAACGAGGCCACAAGACTGCTTCTCATATCTCCTAGATGATTGATCCTGGTCTGTCCACATGAATACCTTATGTTCTATATTATTTCTAAGTTTTATGATATGTTTTCTTTAGTTTTCGAAAACTCTACAACTTGGTCTTTGTTTAGTTTCCAAGGGAGCCTGTTCCCTTTAATTTTATTTCTAGTTTCGAGACCTTGTGCATGTACAAGGGCCTCTCTTTATATTCTGGTCGTGACCCCCTTGTGTCATTAAGCAATATTTTATCAAAAACCTAATTTTCTCTTCTCTCTTGTCTTTGGCGAGATTTAGAGTTCTGGTTCGTAATATCCAGATTGCTGGTGTGTAATATCCTGCCTTGGAGTTTCTGTTTCAGTGTGTCATATCTGGATCAGATCCTCTTGGAGTATCAGTTGGAGAGCCATCCCTTCTGTGTCCCACTTCAATCCACATCCCTTGAAACAAATTGAGTCTCTGATTCTTTGTTTGCAAGGCTTATCCCTCTTAATCACTTCATCTATTCCAGAGAGCATCCTAGGAGTTCATCAAGTGGTATCAGAGCAACTCTGGAAGGGGAGTGTTCTTCATCTATCTCTCTGAATTTTCGTTTTGACTCTTCATCTACTTTGCAGAGAAGTCAGATTTGTGTTTGCTTGTGTTTGAATCTGTTAGATTAAAGTTCTATCGATCTAGTTTCTGTGATTTAACTCTTCAGTTCCTTGCAATTTCATCTCTGTTCTGAGTTTTTCTCGAATTGTTGCAGGATTAGGGTTATATTTCAAAATTGATCTGAGTAGAATAAGTTTTAGAAATCGATCTGATCTATTTTTGTTAAGATTAAATCTGGAAAATCTGATTAGGTTTGTCTTGAATCTGTTCTTAGTTACTGTTTTGATCATTGATTTCGAAAACCTGTTTAAATCCATCTGTGATCTGAGTTGTTAAGGACTTGAGTTTCGATTTGATCAGTTAAGATTGTTCAATCCTTTCTGTTTTCTTGTTTACTTGTTTCTGAAATCGAAAATCAATCCATGAAACTGAAACTTTGTTGTTTTCATAATTGAGTGTTTTAATTGCTGTAAGAATTTGTTACTGGTTGTGTTCTTTCGTGTGTTTCAGGAACAATGATAAGAGATCGAGAAGAAGGAATCAAAATTGCAAAGACTGCTACTTTGCAGAAGATAATGAATTTCAGAATGGAAAGTCAGCAGGAACATGATAAAATTATGCAGAAAAGGATGAGGCAGAGGTCATCAATGAAATATCAAAGCCTTGAGCCTAAACCACCAGATTCTGTTCAATACAGATCAAGCAAGCCTAAGAAGTGTAAAGAAGAAGAGGCAGGTCGTGGAGAACAACATATCAAGCCATCAGCCAACACATGGAGCAGACCACATCAATCTTCTATCACTCCTAAAATTGATCCTTGTTCTGATTATAAACCTGTTTATGATGTTCGACTCTATGCTTTTGCAGGAAAAAGAGAAGGTCGTTATCTAGAGTGGGAAAGAATAATGGACAAATGGCTGTATCACAACAGAATCCTGAAGAAGGATGAATTGTTTTATGCTGTTACAACCCTCACGGGAAGTGCTTACAGGTTTTGGTTGCAAAAAGAAGAAGACTGCAAGGTTCACAAGGAAAAAACTATCACCACTTGGGAGGAACTGAAAGTGGTACTAAGGAAAAAGTATGCACCCAAGAGCACCTCACCTCAAAGGCCACAAATCGCAGAATGTCGGATCACTAATATTACCAATGCTGATCAAAATAAGGTAAGTGATCTAGTTCATCAAGCTGTTTCAAATAATTCCCATGACATGATAACACACTTGTCTTTTCCAAAACAAGCTGAAAAAGGTACAGATGAAAAGGAGTATTATGGACAATCAACACCTGAATCAAGTGTTGAACCTGATCTTCTTTCAAAAGAGAAAATTAGCACATCTGAGACCACGCAACTCTTCTTGAAAGGTACCAGAACAAGTGAAGTTAGTGACCTGATTCAATATTGGCGAAACTCTATAACATGTCACTGTTTCAAGTATAATGTTTTTAAAATTTCTACTTCAAGTATAATGCACTTGCTCTGTACCATTAGTGCTCAGAAAGAAACAGGTACAATGATGAAGCTTAAGGTACAGGCAGATGGTACATTGGAGTTCAAAGAAAAACCACCGGATAAACTCAGTCTACAGCAAACTCCAAAGCAACCAGCCCGAGAGAAAATGGGCTACCATGATCAGTGTAACAATGATGAATCCTTGGCTAAGTTGGAGACACAACAAGCAAACCTTGAAAGCTTTCTAGCCGCAAGTCTTGACATAGGAGCAGTCCGAGGAACATATCTCAACAACCACAAGGAATTATTCAACAAACTCGAATGCTATGGAAACGTAATTCATCAAGGTCTCATGTCGAATTGGAATCATGTCCAAAGCTTCTCAAGTGAAAGAGTTATGGGTTCTACAACTCAGATGATCTTCTGTGTGCTTTGTTTGAATTTTTCTGAGTTCAAAACATCTCAATCCTATCTATGGCGACCAGGTGAGCATGCTAAGGTAAGTGATTATGTTTTCAAGAGTTCTTTTATTGATTACACAGATATGATGCACTTGGTCTTGTCAAAAGAGCCTTGTGCAGATATTAAGAGAGCTTGGAAGCATACAAGAAGAAATTACAAGCGTGAGGAAGATAAGAGATTCAAACCACCTGAACTGGACCAGAATAACCATAAAGACGTCCCTGGCTTTATCCTCATCAAAGACGCACCAACTGATGCAGCACACAAGCCAAAACCGAGCAAAAACCAATTTGGGATAAGATTATTACTCTTTGATCAATTTTTATGTACCAACTTGCTTTGTTTCAATATGTCAGGTTTGAGTAATGAATCAGGAACTAAATGGATCAATGCCTTCTACATATCCGAACCAGTCAGCAACAATGCCTATAAAAGAGGCTTGCAAGGTAAGTGTAATCTGATTTTAAACTTTGATATTGTTGGAATGAACAAACAAAGCTGGAGTTGATGAAGAGACCAAGCAAATCAAGCATCTGGAACAAGCAGATTTGAAACTGTCCGTACAGTCTTGCTCCACAAGCAACTCTTCTTGCCCTAACTTACCTTGCAAGGCAAGAAAGGAGTTGGGGAAACTTAATATGGACGTTGGGAGCCTCCAGAAGTAAAGGGAATCAAGTTTGAATGGAATTACTCAATTCTGGTTTGATTTGGACAAGTAGAAGTCACATGGGTGCTTTGGAGAAGCAGCTGGACCTGTCACTATCACACCAAGCTGAATGTGCCTCTTCCTCTAGTCACTTTCTCTTCCTCTGGACGTGCCAGACTGTCCATGCCACAGCCTGCTCCACACCAGTCTGTCCCAACCTGCTCTGAACTTCATTTCCTACAATAATAGTATTTTAAATTCACTGTTTTATTGTTAGTTTAATGTCTTGTAAGTTTCTGGTCTCTGGCTATATAAAGCCTCCATGTAACCACGAAATGTTTAAGGAGAGTTGAGCCTCCTCCTTCACTTATTCTCTGGTTCACAATCTCTCATACACTCTCATATTCTCTCTAAGTCTAATACACTCTCTCATACTCAAAAACTCTCTTAATCTCTCCATACTCTCATACTCTCTGAAGTGATAAGTTAATTATTTCCTTCAACAAATCTCTGGTTACTTTATTCTCTCAATCTCTTATTCTCACAAACTCTCAAATACTCTCACTCATAATTTCGTCCATCCTTTTCTCTGGTCCATACTAAACAAGAAGATCACAAACTCTCTCCATAACCCCATCATTCTCACTTAACTCTCAAAAACACTCTCTCTTTGATTCTCAATCTTTCTGGTCCAAAGTAAACCAGAAACTGACTCTCTTCACCAAAATCATTCTCCATTTCATTCTCACCAATTTCTATCTATTCTCAGATGGTATCAGAGCATCAAAGCTCCTGAAAACCTATTATCACTTCTGCAAAAATCTCTGTCAAAATTTCTCTTTAAAACAACTTCCTTGGTTACATCTCTTTATCCACTGGTCCAAAGGTCTTCAAAGAGGGAAGAACCTCACCAGAACTCAAGATAAGAGAGTATACGAGTCTGTGAAACTCAAGGAAGCTCCAGAAAAGTCAAGCAAGCTTCATCAAAGATCAGTTTCTGATCCAGTTATTGCAAAACCAGTAGCAACACTCTTTTGTCCACTGGTCCAAAACTCTCCAAGATGGAGACTGAAACTGAAATGGCGACTCCAGAGACTTCAAGGGGTCCAAAGAAGAAAACAAAACACCTCCTCTTGTCCAAAATGCTGAAGAGAACCCATGGAGAAAATCATTTTTGGAGCAAGGTCACTGAAGAAGCTTCAAAGCTTGGCTGTTCAAACTATTCTCTGGAAAACAAAACTGAAGCTCATTCTTTGATCTCCAAAACCCACGACCAGAAAAAGGACATGAGGAGTTTAGAGTGTCTCCTTGAACAGAAGGAGATAATCATCAAGAAGAGGTGTTGGACATTCAATCCACACCTCAAACAGATTCAGTGTCACTAAGCCCCCATGGACTGGAGGTTCTAGAAACCAGCTCAGGTTCTTGATAAGCTGTGCCTCCTTCAATAAAGAGCAAGTTGCCCATGTGTTCAGAGCCTACAGAAGTACAGTCCTGAACATGGAGAGATTTCCCACTACCCAACAACACTTTGGACACTGATTGTGTTCATTAACTCCCAAGATGGTAGAGAGGAAGATTGGTATTGTGGAGATATTTCTCAAGAGGTCTTACCTGAAGCCAAGAGGGTGAACAGGAGGTTCCTCAAGAGAGAAAGGCCATAATTCAAGCCAAGAGGGCTGTGGTCTCAAGGTGTTGGCTGTCATTGGCTCTCAACTTCAAGCTTGGCCATATACTCTCATTCTCTGGTCAAGCTTGAGGAGGGGTGTTAATGAGAAGCCAATGACCCATTGTTGAAGCTGAAGAAAAGAAAAAAGTGGAGTTGACCAGGGATATACTTGGCTGAGCAAAGAGAAGGCAGTTCACTGAAAAGATGGCAGCTAACTCTTTGCAAAGTCCCCCTATCAAGTCAGTTCTACAACTCACGTTGCAAGGCCATTCTGAAGAAGGATGAAGTGAGAGATTCAAGTGCAAGCCAGGAGGGCAGACACTCCTCATTATCATCCTAAATACATGTTGGATTGATCTCAACCCAAGAAGAAGGAAAGAAGCCAGAAGCAAGGGGGAGACAAGCTGTGAATTAAGAAGAATGTTCAAGAGGAACCATTTGAAGTGTGAAGCAAGGAAAGGGCGTGCCTTACTTGCAAATAAAGATGCCCAAAAGAAGACTGGATTGCTTGTACTCTTTTTCCCTATAATTAGGTTTTTAATGAGGCAAGTAATCTCAGTTCCAAGCTTGCCCAAGGATTCCTATGGTCAAGCTTGAGGGGGAGTGTTGGAATGAACAAACAAAGCTGGAGTTGATGAAGAGACCAAGCATATCAAGCATCTGGAACAAGCAGATTTGAATCTGTCCGTACAGTCTTGCTCCAAAAGCAACTCATCTAGCCCTAACTTACCTTGCAAGGCAAGAAACGAGTTGGGGAGACTTAATATGGACGTTGGTAGCCTCCAGAAGTAAAGGGAATCAAGTTTGAATGGAATTACTCAGTTCTGGTTTGATTTGGACAAGTAGAAGTCACATGGGTGCTTTGGAGAAGCAGCTGGACCTGTCACTATCACACCAAGCTGAATGTGCCTCTTCCTCTAGTCACTTTCTCTTCCTCTGGACGTGCCAGACTGTCCATGCCACAGCCTGCTCCACACCAGTCTGTCCCAACCTGCTCTGAACTTTATTTCCTACAATAATAGTATTTTAAATTCACTGTTTTATTGTTAGTTTAATGTCTTGTAAGTTTCTGGTCTCTGGCTATATAAAGCCTCCATGTAACCACGAAATGTTTAAGGAGAGTTGAGCCTCCTCCTTCACTTATTCTCTGGTTCACAATCTCTCATACACTCTCATATTCTCTCTAAGTCTAATACACTCTCTCATACTCAAAAACTCTCTTAATCTCTCCATACTCTCATACTCTCTGAAGTGATAAGTTAATTCTTTCCTTCAACAAATCTCTGGTTACTTTATTCTCTCAATCTCTTATTCTCACAAACTCTCAAATACTCTCACTCATAATTTCGTCCATCCTTTTCTCTGGTCCATACTAAACCAGAAGATCACAAACTCTCTCCATAACCCCATCATTCTCACTTAACTCTCAAAAACACTCTCTCTTTGATTCTCAATCTTTCTGGTCCAAAGTAAACCAGAAACTGACTCTCTTCACCAAAATCATTCTCCATTTCATTCTCACCAATTTCTATCTATTCTCAGAGATATTACTGACTTGGTCCCTTCTATTGCAGGTAAAACAGATTTGAGGACAAATCTTTTTGAAGAGGGAGGGGATGATGTGATCATGGAAAGTACCAAGGAATGGAAGCATGAAACTGAACCTGAAGAGCTTGTAGCTGAGGATGCAACATTGAAGAATGCTTGGAAACAAGAAGAATACATTGGCTTTGGTCTAAGCTTGATCAACCAAGACAAACCCATTACTATTCAAACATTTTCACCTTCGAACTGATCATCATCTAGGTAAGTAGGATTGTGTGTGCTCTTTTCCTCACTTCCGGTTTTGTCCCACAAGGTTTTACGGAGGAAGGTTTTTAACGAGGCCACAAGACTGCTTCTCATATCTCCTAGATGATTGATCCTGGTCTGTCCACATGAAGACCTTATGTTCTATATTATTTCTAAGTTTTATGATATGTTTTCTTTAGTTTTCGAAAACTCTACAACTTGGTCTTTGTTTAGTTTCCAAGGGAGCCTGTTCCCTTTAATTTTATTTCTAGTTTTGAGACCTTGTGCATGAACAAGGGCCTCTCTTTATATTCTGGTCGTGACCCCTTGTGCCATTAAGCAATATTTTATCAAAAACCTAATTTTCTCTTCTCTCTTGTCTTTGGCGAGATTTAGAGTTCTGGTTCGTAATATCCAGATTGCTGGTGTGTAATATCCTGCCTTGGAGTTTCTGTTTCAGTGTGTCATATCTGGATCAGATCCTCTGGGAGTATCAGTTGGAGAGCCATCCCTTCTGTGTCCCACTTCAATCCACATCCCTTGAAACAAATTGAGTCTCTGATTCTTTGTTTGCAAGGCTTATCCCTCTTAATCACTTCATCTATTCCAGAGAGCATCCTAGGAGTTCATCAAAAGCTTCCACCTTTACATGACTACTCACTAAACCATAGCTTTCCAAAGATGTTTTAACAAATCCAGATACCTCCTCATAGTTTATCCCTTCACGAACCCTCTGTCACAGATCTAAGTGTCACCTTCACACTGTTGTCGTTGGTTTCCAATAGAACCTTCACCCAAAACTAAGAAAATGAAGAACAAAAACCCAGAAACACCAAGAACACGAATAACACCAAGAACAAAGAACCCAGATCTCGCAAACACACACTCACCCCTTTCAGGAACCTGTCTCTGATACCATATTCACTTTTGATTTAGTGAGTGTGTAGGCACAAGTTTAGAAAAGAATCAAATGATTTGGATAAGAGTAAGAGATTAGAGAGAATAGAGAGAATATAGAGAGAGATATATTCGAAATTGTGTTATTGATTAATGAGGATGAGTTACAAATATATAGAGAAGGTATATAACGGATATAGGATAAGATTTCAACTTAATCATGTGAAGTCAAAGCTTGGAGAGCGTCCAATTTAAATTCTTGTGGACAGGAAGCTTCACATGCTTGATCCCTTGGCATCTTGACTAGATTCCTTCCTTTCCAGCTGTGCCAGTCTGTCAAGGAAAGGGATAACCTTATCCACACGGTTATCTGATCCCAGACGCAGAGTAGAAAGGTAAATGATTAAGTTAACTTATCCGGATGAACTGGTTTCACCTTTGGTTGATCCTTTTCACTTTTGATCGACCAAGTGTTGTACGGCCTTGTACGGACCAACTGTACGGCCTTGTACGGACACCTTCTTTTCTTCTCCTTCTGATCTTATAAGCCTTCTCTAACCTTTGTATCCTCATTCCTTTATTCAGTTCAACACAGATTCCCTCCAATGAAGGTGCAATAGCCAGTTGTTGATTTCCTATCAACTTTATCTCCAGCCCAAACAGCATCACAATATCCCACCACCTCAGTGCTTTTTTTGCATCCCATCCAAACTCCTTGACCTGGAGCTTCTCTCAAATATCTCAAAATCCTCTCCACCATGTTCCAGTGATGAATCTTAGGTGCTTGCATGTGTTGGCTGACTTGATTCACAGCAAAGCCCACATCAGGTCTTGTGATTGTTAGGTAGATGAGCTTTCCCACCATTCTCCTATACTGCTTGACATCCTCAAAAGGTGGGTCTTCAAATGCCCCCTCTCGCAGTACCTTGTACCCTTCCTCTAAGGGTGTCTTAGCCTGTATAGTTCCAAGAGGTCCTGCCTCATTTAAAATGTCAAGTGTGTACTTCTTTTGGGATAAGAAAAGCCCCTCTTTTGAGTGGCACATTTCTATCCCTAAGAAGTACGTCAATTCTCCCAAATCTTTAATATCAAAGGCATATTTAAGAAAAGTTTTGGTTGAGATGATACCTTCCTTGTTGCTACCAGTGATGATGATATCATCTACATATACCAAGATGACTACAATACCTTGATTGCTGGTTAGGGTGAAAAGAGAGTGATCAGCTTCTGATTTCACAAAGCCTCTTCCATTGAGGGTTGTGCTCAGTTGATGGTACCAGGATCTTGGGGATTGCTTTAGGCAATAGATTGCCTTCTTCAACCTCAAAACAATTCATGGTTTGACCATGCTCTCTAGGTCAGGAGGTGGTCGCATGTACACTTCATCTTCCAACTCTCCTTCTAGAAGGGCATTCTTCACATCCATCTGCTATAGATCCCATTCTAGGAGTACAACAAGAGATAAAAGAATCCTTATAGTATGTAGCTTGGCCACTGGTGCAAATGTATCTAGATAATCTTCCCCATACACTTGAGTGTATCCTCTTGCAACTAGCTTTGTTTTCTACCTTTCTGGTTTTCCATTGGCTAGATACTTAATGGTGTATAGTAGACGACTTGTGACAGCTTTCTTGCCTTTGGGGAGTTCAGTTTCAAACCATGTATCATTCTTGATCATGGCACTAATTTCATCATCGACTGACTTCCTCCACTCCTCATGTTGTATAGCTTCTTCATATGTTCTTGGAATGTATTCTTGATCCAATTCCCCAATAAAGACTTGATGTTCTTCTGGATATTGTGCCAGAGAACATATTGCCCTTGGTGGATGAGCCACTGCTTCAGCATTAAAATAAACTCTTGTGTTGATCCAGTCAGAGGCAGGTCTCATAATCCTTGTACTCCTTCTCAAAGGTTGTATCTGATCATGTTTTCCTCATTGAGTTCACTTGGATTACCTTGTGTTTGATCCTCATTTTCTGATTCTTATGGCATTGATAGCATCTCATCTTGATCATGAGCTCCTGAGGTCTCTACAGGTTGTTGATTCTCATTGCCCCACTCATGATCAGGATGAGTAACTTCAATGTCTTCCTCAGCCTCTTCTACATCTTGAGTTAGTGTTATATTGACCTTCTCTGATTCCTTTGGCAAACTGATGCCAAGTCTCTCCATGATCACCCTCAGGTTGTTAGCTCTATTAGAGGCAGATTGAGACAGGTCTTGGAGCTCATCCCAATTCTTGTCTTCATAGTAGCCTCTTGATTCCATAAACTTAACATCCCTTGAGACCAGGACTCTCCTTTTCTCTGGTACATAACATTTGTAGCCTTTTTGATGTGTTGAATACCTAATGAACATTCCCTTTGTGCTTCTAGTTTCTAGTTTATTTCTTAACTCGCCCGGAACCAAAACAAAACACACACACCCAAACACACGAAGATGATTTATGGATGATTTAGTTTTGTTGAGTACCTCATAGGGACTGGCATCATTAAGAACTTTTGTAGGTGTGCGGTTGATCAAGTAAGTAGCAGTGACCACTGCATCTCCGTAATACCTTTTTGGTACATTGGTGTGAAACATCATACTCCTGGCCACCTCCATTAAGTGTCTGTTTTTCCTCTCTGCCACTCAATTCTGTTGAGGTGTGTAGGGACAACTGGTTTGGTGGATAATTCCATGGGTTGCTAGATGTTGTTTGAAGGCTGTGCTAGTGTATTCACCACCATTATCAAATCTAAGGATTTTGATCTTAACATTGAAATGGTTAGTGATATATCTCTGGAATTTTTTAAAAGCATCTAACACCCTATCTTTTGATTGCAAAGAAGTGATCCATCTGTACTTAGATTTTTCATCTATAAGTGTCACAAAATATCTATGTTGATCTCTAGATACACATGGTGCAGTTCACACATCAGAATGGATTAAATCAAAGCAATTATCATAGATGGTCATTATTTAGGAAACACACTTCTACAATGGTTTCCTAGAATACAAGCCTCACAATCGATTTTAAAAGAAACACTAGGCAACAGAATGTTCAAGACACGAGAATGAGGATGTCATAGTCTAGCATGTCACAAAACGTCTTTAGGGAATTCAGAAACAGAATTAAAAGCACAAGATAAATCAGAGGTTGGTTGAGTGTCCTCAAGCAGGTATAAGTCCCCCTTGGTCACACCTTTGCCAAGCAACTTACTAGATTCAATATCCTGGAAATAGACATCATTAGGAGTGAAGGTAACATGACACTTCAAATCATTAGTGACTTTCTTAACAGACAGTAAGTTTGAACCAAAAGTGGGCATGTAGAATGCCTTAGATACTTTGTCTAACAATTTCAAATCACCTACTCCGCTTATTGGAATTTTATCACCATTTGCTATCATCACATTTTCTAAGGCAGGTTCTACGTTAGTAATCAAACTTGAGTCACTAATCATATAATGAGAAGCACCAGAGCCTATAACTAATGGTCTAGTATCTTTTAGAGCATTCATTGAACTACCAGTAATGTGAGAAACATTTAGTGAGATACCAACAGTTCTAGGGTTACTAGAGTGTTCTTTCAAAGCCTTGATGAGAGCATCTAAGTCAGACCTCTTGATGGACTCATCTTGATGGTTCCTTGAAGTGGGATAGGTTGATGTAGGCGCCATGGCTCTTCCCATACCACCATTGAAAGAGACTGAGCTCAGGTTGGCAGGTTCAACTCCATCACTTGAGAAATGAGTTCTAGCATCCATGAACTGAGGTCGTGGCTCCTTGAAACTGTTTGGCTTTAGGTGAGGATGAAGGATCCAGCACTTGTCCTTCATGTGACCTTTCTTCTTGCAATGGTCGCAGATCAAGACCTTCCTATCATCTTGCTTGTACACGCCTTTGTTTGCCACTGCTTCAGCTTGATGGATCATAACTGGTTCTCCCTTGCTTCCAAACAACCCCAATGACCCTTCCTCCTTCTGAATTTGTGCACAAACCTCATCAAGGGTAGGTAACTTCTCAGCTCTCAGTATATGCTTGATGAGGTTATTATAGGTTGGGTTGAGAGTCAGACGCAACCCAAACACCTTATCTTCTTAATGTTGACATGAAGAAGTGAATGGCAAGAATTAGGAGATCAAGGCAAGAAGAGTGTTCTGGATGATCAAGAGTTAACTGGTCCGTACACTTTGGACTCCTAAGACCTAACTTGACTTACAAGGCACACAAGAGGATATCTTGACTGGGAAGACTATTTTAAATATCTGTCTGGCCTCTAGTAACTGCAAGGATCCGTTGGAGTCAAGACAGAAGAGAGGTCACATGTGGGGTTAAGGTTTGGATCAGAGGAGAGAGAGTCAGGACCACACAAAGACCAGTCACTATCACCTAAGCTGGACGTGCCTTCTGCCTTGTTCAGGCTCATTAGTTTATTTATTTCCTAGTTAACTTATTTTTCTATTTATGTAAGCATCCTGAGAACCAAACAAAGCAAGGAAATCATTTCTATCCTTCTCTCTCTTTGAATTTCGAAATCTCTCTCTCTCTCTCTCTCTTGTTCTTCATGTTCTTCATTCTCCAGCAGTAAACTACTTCTAAATCTCGTATTCTAACATAAATCTCACATGGTATCAGAGCAGTATGTTCTTGAGACCTAATTCTTCTTATTCCCTTTTCTTTCTTCCGCTAAATCTCTGAGTGTTTTTTTTTATTTCTATTTTTGGCAAAGTTCATCTTGTTCTTCAGCTGTTCATCATTTCCAGCTCCAGAATTTGCCAAAAATGGAAAAGATGATTTCGACCAAGAAAATGAAGAAGGAGAATCTCATTCCAGTAACCCTAGAGGTTCCTAACTATCTTTTATGGTCAAGAGTGGCCAGAGTTACCTTGGGAAGTCATGGACTTTGGGACAGCCATATCATGGAGGCTGAAACTGCAAAGAGGATGGCTCAAGAGGATAGTCAGGCTACTTGCCTAAAGCATGAAGACAAGTGGGTTCAAGAGGAAGAGCAAACACTTGGAATTATACACAGCTCTCTGTCTGAACAAATCTTGGAGGATCATTATCACCTCAGAACCGCCAAGAGTTTATGGGATTAAGAGAGTAAAGAGTGTGGGGAGAGTGAAGTAACAAGAGAATATTGAAGAGAGAGAGAACTCCCCTCTGCCTTAGAGGTTTCACAATACACATGGGGTGGCTATATAGCCAGATTACAAATTGCAAGAGAATAAATAAATATTAAAGTACAAATCTACTAAACAAATATTATTGTAGGGTTTTTGATGAAGCCAGGAGGATGCAGCCAAGGTGAATCTCGACCAGAGGGAGTAGATAGTGACAGGAGAGAGATGGGCACAGTCTGGTTGAGTGAAAGTGACAGGTCCAAACTGCTTTCTTCTTAGGCAGAACATGTGACTTTTATTCTTAATTAAATCTCCACTGGCCTCAGCTCTCTTCAACGGTCTGATGCTCCATTTAAACTTCAAATATGCTTCAGAATATTAATCTGGACGAGTTCCCACCTTCCTTGCCTTCCAAGTCACTCTAGGTTAAGTTTGGTTACTTGGAAGACAAGACTGTACGGACTGCCTTGTGTAGCAAGGTTGTACAGACCAAAGGTATCTATTCTTCTCTTTGTTTTCTTTATCTCTCAGATCAATGGACCACACTCAGCCATGCTTCTTTCTTCTCCATTCTAATAATGACTTAGTTCACAAGACTGTATGAACCAGTCTCAACTTGGAGTATCCGGATCACTCCTTCTTCTTCTTCTTGTTTCTTTATTTCTTTGGATCATGAACCAGCTTCTTCTTCTGGTCATTCTCTTCTCTATCTCAACAACTTGTATAGACAGAATTGTCCCACAAGTTTGTACGAACATACTTGATCCACAGGCTTCCCTTGATTAGTTCTTCTTCTGTTATTTGAAATGTCCTCTCATTCTTTCTAACTTCATGTTGCCATTTCCTCTCTTTATTGGCTTCATGTCAAAACTATGGTTACTCTGTGTTTTACCCGGATCAA
This sequence comes from Moricandia arvensis, assembly GCA_905132765.1. Lineage (NCBI taxonomy): Eukaryota > Viridiplantae > Streptophyta > Magnoliopsida > Brassicales > Brassicaceae > Moricandia > Moricandia arvensis. Next base: position 172,223 of record CAJHQP010000227.1, on the reverse strand, counting down.
TTTTACCCTTTGGTCGATTATTTGGGTCGAACATGATCTGTACAGCCTGTATGGCATGTACGGATTGTACGTCCTGTACAGACATGGTCGACACCAAACTTCTCCAATCCTTTCTCTTCTCCTCATACTTCTTAACCCAATACTCCTCTATCATTTTAACTTATCAACATACCTCAACTCAACATAGGGTTTACAAAATTTCAGAGCAAGCATGTGGAGTCAAGGGAAGATTTGAAATGAATGGACCAGGAGCTATACACGCTTGGAGACAGCCTGGCTTGCCTTAGGTATAACTTGGCCTAGAATCGGCCACCAAGGTCTATGAACCTTTCCAATGATCAGTCCAGGTTCAGTCTCATTCCTTTCTAGTCTGGATAAGATTCAACCTTATCCACAAACGGTCAACACAAGCAGCATCTCGCAGATGCCATCCAAGATGCCAATCAGATCCTCTCTTCTTGTACAAACCATCCAAGACTCTTTCCTTGGGATGCAAGGTTTCACCATGGGAGTGTACGGATTAGGGTTTGGTCCGTACACTTTTTGACATATTTTTGCACAAACCAAAAATGTCTTCTTTTGGTTGAATATAAAGTTTCTGAGTCGACCTCGTCCGTACGGTCTGTACGGTCCGTACAGTCCGTACAGTCATATGTACGGGCGCCCTAACTTTGCACATCAACCAAATGCTACCAAACTTCACCCAAGCCTTCTTCCTTCATAGTAAACCCCTTCTAAACCTTGTTCTAGCTCTACATATGCTTCTGGACCCTCCTTAGACCTTGATCAGTCTCTAAGTGGGTTTTGCCCAAGATTTACACATTTAACCTTTAGTGAGATAGTTTATCACTTCAGGATAACAAAGAAGTCTGATATGGATCATACATTATTCACTCTCTCGACCACATCAGGTATAATAGTCCTTCTTGTGTATGTTGATGATGTGAGATTTGTGAGAATATGTGGTGCGGCCTGGATAGGCTTGTTCTCCACGGATCACTTGAAGGGGATGGATAGAGGGTTGATCAAGAGGCTACTAGCACTCGGATCTGATGATGGACTGCTCTCCTTGGCGATGGGGATGCCTCAGAGATGTGTTGCTACTCAATGACACAAGATTACCTTGTATTGTCGTTGATGGATCACAAGGAGTTCCTTCCTTTAGATGAAGATCAATGTTCCTTTAGCTGAACAGAGAAAGCAGAAGAACTAGGCAAGCAATTGCTAAAAGATTTCGAGTTTATTGATTGAGTTTCAAGCTGCCTGCGGCGCTTGCTTAAATAGAAAGCTACATCTAACCCTAAACCTAAACCGAGATGGTTTTGGTTTTGTCTAACCCTAAACCTAAACCGAATTGAAATTGGTTTTGTCTAACCCTAACCCTAAACCCAATTGAAATTGGTTTACTACACTGAATCGAAAATCCTAATCCTAATTGTCTTTGGTTTGCTGGTTCAATTTAAGTACAAATCGAAATCACATTAAACCAACATGCTGGTCCTTCACTCTTGATCGATTCCTCCTCTTGTCTCACGTGCTCAAGCAGAGTTAGCAAAGCTTGTCTCTGAGCTTTTGTCTTTGATCTTGTAATCGGTCCAACTGAGAAGATCAAGTCATCTTGAGCTGCATTCTGTTCCATCTCTTCCTCTCCACTCATCCAGTCGGCTACATAGGGATCTACTTGTTGTAGTTCCTCCATCAGCTCCTGGATCTCTTCCTGGTAAGCCTCCTCTTCTGGTTCCTTGGCGTCTTGGCAATTGGATTGACTGGAGGTTGCATTTGACCCAATGGTGGTCACACCATCCCCTCCTCCTTGAAAAGGATTTGACCTCAAATCCGGTTCATCTGCCACAAAAGGAATCAAGTCAGAAACGTTGAATGTTGAGCTAATGTTGTACTTACCTTCGAGATCAATCTGATAAGCATTGTTGTTGATCCTCTTGAGTACTTTGAATGGGCCGTCTGTCCTTCGCATCAGCTTGGACTTTCTCTCATTAGGAAACCTTTCCTTCCTGAGATGGATCCACACGAGATCACCTGGTTCTAGCACCAAGTCTCTCCTGCCTTTGTTCTTCTTTCTTGCATACATTCTGGTGCGGTCCTCTATGTTTCTCCTGACCTGTTCATGCAAAGATCTAACAAACTCGGCCTTCTTCTGACCATCAAGGTTAGTCTGCTCTTTCAAAGGTAAAGCAAACAAGTCTAATGGAGACAAGGGATTGAATCCATAGACGGCTTGAAAAGGGGTGAGCTTAGTCGCTGAATGCATTGACCTATTGTATGCAAACTCTACATGCGGCAAACAATCCTCCCAAGTCCTAATGTTCTTTTTGATGATAGCACGCAAGAGGGTAGACAATGTCCTATTGACAGTCTCAGTTTGCCCATCAGTTTGTGGATGACAAGTGGTTGAGAATAGCAATCTAGTTCCTAGTTTCCCCCACAATGTTTTCCAGAAATAGCTAAGGAACTTAGAGTCCCTATCAGAAACTATGGTCCTGGGCATTCCATGCAACTTAACAACCTCTCTAAAGAATAGATCAGCCACTACGGATGCATCATCAGTCTTATGGCAAGGTATGAAATGTGCCATCTTGGAAAACCTATCAACCACCACAAAGATGCTATCTCTACCCTTTCTAGTTCTAGGCAGTCCCAAAACAAAGTCCATAGAGATATCAACCCAAGGTTCAGTAGGGATAGGGAGTGGAGTATACAAACCTGTTGGTTGCACCTTGGACTTGGCTTGTTTGCACACGACACACCTTGAGCACACCTTCTCCACTTCTTTCTTCATGTTAGGCCAATAAAAGTGTTCCTGCAAGGTAGACAGTGTCTTGGCTACGCCAAAGTGTCCCATCAACCCTCCTCCATGAGCTTCCCTGACATAAAGTTCCCTCAAAGAACCACAAGGCACACACAAGCGGTTATCATAGAAAAGAAACCCTTTCACTTGATAGAACTTTCCACTAGCATGTTTCTCAGTGTTTCTAAAAACTTCCTGAAACTCTGGATCATCAGCATAACAAGACTTAAGGTGTTCAAATCCCAAAAGCTTTGTTTCCATAGAAGATAGTAGAACATACCTTCTTGAGAGTGCATCAGCAACTACATTCTCCTTACCTTGCTTGTACTGGATGACATAAGGGAATGTCTCAATGAACTCAACCCACCTAGCATGCCTCTTGTTCAGCTTCTGTTGCCCTTTGAGATGCTTAAGAGATTCATGATCTGTATGGATCACAAACTCTTTAGGCCAAAGGTAGTGCTGCCACGTTTGTAGAGCTCTCACCAAGGCATACAGCTCCTTGTCATAGGTTGGGTAGTTCAATGTGGCGCCTCCAAGCTTCTCACTGAAGTAAGCTATAGGCCTCTTTTCTTGCATCAGCACGGCTCCAATTCCCACTCCAGATGCATCACACTCTATCTCAAAAGTTTTAAGAAAGTCAGGGAGTACAAGTAAAGGAGCCCTGGTTAACTTCCCTTTTAGCAACTGAAATGCATCTTCCTGAGCTTGCCCCCAAGCGAATCTGATATAAGACTCGGAGGAGTCTTCGGAAGGGTGGTGATGATGGATTCTCAAGCTGGCTTTCACGCACTCTCTTGAGAACAAAGGATGGTCGTTTGATGAACACCTAACCGGATGAGAGATCAAGTGTGGATGGAATCTAACAAGCTGGCTTGCACGCTCTCTCTTGTTGGATCGATTGATGATGAAGATGATGGAACGAAGAACACCACAAGGATGATGATGGATCCTTGATACAGTTCAAGACTCTGCTCACTTGAATCTCACAAGAAAGAAGAAGTCGGCTGCGGCTTGCTTTAGGGGGCAAACTGACTCGTATATTGATCTAGGGTAAAAAGTTGTGTGTTACAATGGCTGCGTGTGGGACTTTATTAATAGTCCTTCAGCCTTGACCTAATGGTCGACTCAAGAAAAGGAAAAAGACTCAAAACGACAGGACTTAGGGTTTAAACAAGAAAATAGAAAACTAACATTGCCCGGTTTAAGACCAAAAAGGAAAGTTGCAAAATAAAAGAAAATAAGGCCTAAGCTAAGTCTTGGCCTCGAACCCTGGTTGTTTGTGGGATAGGCGAGTTCTAGGAACCACTAGACTGACCCATCTTACCTGCACAAACTGTAAATAAAGTAAAGACTTCCCTTGGTTCAGTGTTGGCCTTCTTTGCTAGGTAGTTGATCTTGAGGGCGTCTGGATCAACCTTGGTAGAACTCATGACTTGGTCTTCTATTTCTGGTACTTTAATACTTGAGTCTTTAAGGCTTTCTTCATCAGGAATGGGGTCTTCTTCCACATCCATTCATGCCGCATAACCATCCTTGTCAGTTTCAGCCAAATGAGCTTCCTTACCTGGAGTGATATTGAGTTGCGCAAAGGCATTGCTCAAGTCATCACTTGACACGTTGATATGCTCTACTTTGGTGGGTTGAGCTATTGGCATGTTTAGTGATTCGTCCATGTTGTCTAGGATAGCTTGAACAGCAAGTATGAATCCATCCTTGAGCCTCCTAGCCTTGGAACGGGTCATGGGGCCTTCTGTGACCTTAGGAATGGTGATGGGAGCTTGGTTCTGGTCCATGACTTCATCAGAATCCCACATTCTTCTTGATGACTTCAGTGAGTGGGGCAGCAATGGTGCTGAAGTCTTTCACAAACCTCCTGTAGAAGCCAGCAAGTCCATGAAAACTTCTGACTTCTCCAATGGTTTTAGGAGTCGGCCACTCCTTGATAGCTTTCACCTTCTCTTCATCAACCTGTATGCCCTGTGATGTAACAACAAAACCTAGAAAGACAAGGTTATCTGTTCCAAATGAGCACTTCTTGTAGTTAGCATACAGATTCTCTTTCCTAAGCACATCTAAAACCTGTCTCAAGTGCTCAACATGTTCTTTCATGGTCTTACTATAAATGAGAATATCATCAAAGTAAACAACCACAAATCGACCTATAAGAGCTCTCAAGACATGGTTCATCAACCTCATGAAAGTGCTAGGTGCGTTAGTAAGACCAAATGGCATAACAAGCCACTCATACAATCCTAACTTAGTCTTAAAAGCAGTTTTCCACTCATCTCCTTCTTTCATTCTAATCTGGTGGTAACCACTCTTTAAGTCAACCTTAGAAAAGACACATGAACCGTGTAACTCATCTAACATGTCATCTAAGTGAGGGATAGGATGTCTATACTTAACTGTGATGTTGTTGATGGCTCGGCAATCCACACACATGCGCCAGCTTCCATCCTTCTTGGGTACCAGTAGAACAGGTACCGCACAAGGACTCATGCTCTCTCTGATGTGGCCTCTCTCCAAGAGATCATTGACTTGTTTCTGAAGCTCCTTGGTCTCAACAGGATTGGTCCTGTATGCTGGACGGTTTGGGAGTGAAGCTCCTGGTACAAAGTCAATTTGGTGCTCAATGCCTCTGATGGGTGGCAAACCAATTGGATTATCTTCTGGAAAGACATCCCTATACTCCTGCAAAAGATACTCAATCTCTTTTGGAATAATTGGTTCATGATTAGCCCCTGTGGTTAGTAACTCTTTGAACAAAACAAGGATCATGGGCTGTTGAGTGTTCAATGCCTCCTTGATCTCTTTAGAAGAAGCAAAAAGGTTATGAGTACTTACCTTGGCCGTGTCCTCCTTGAGTGAAGCTGAAACTGTGGCCTTAGCTTCTTCTCTTCTCAGCTTAAGTTGCACCTGATCTTGATGCACTTCTTGTGGAGTCAATGGCACCAGGGTGATGTTTCTTTCCTTGTGAACAAAGGAATGCCTATTCGTGTAGCCATCATGCACTGCCCTCTTGTCATATTGCCATGGGCGGCCCAGCAAGATGTGACTAGCCTCCATAGGTAGGACATCACAAGTGATCTCATCCTGGTATCTCCCAATGGTCAGGGGCACCATCACTTGTTTGGTCACTCGCATTTCACCTTCTTCACTTAGCCACTGGAGTGTGTATGGCTTAGGGTGATTGCGGACAGTAAGGCTCAGCTTGTTCACTAGTGTCTCACTTGCCACGTTTGTGCAGCTCCCTCCATCAATGATCAAGCTACACACCTTGTCTAGGACTAAACACCTGGTGTGAAACAAGTTCTCTCTCTGTTCATGTTCTTTCGCCTTCGGTTGAACATTGAGAGTCCTCCTGGTGACTAGAAGTTCTCCCTTGACAGGGTAGTCCACGTCCTCCTCAGATAGCTCCTCTTCATCCTCCGAGACTACATCTCCATTGTCAAGCAGGACCATGACCTTCTTGTTGGTGCACTCATTAGCATAGTGCCCAAAGCCATGACACTTGACGCACTTGACATTCCGGGACCTAGCAGGTGTTGCTGGTCCTTTGCCCTTGTCATCACGAGTGGAACCTACTGCTGAGGTTCCTTCTTTAGGCTTAGAGAAGGATTTGTCATCCTTTGAGTAGGCTGGTTTTGAAGCAGATCCGAATTGAGATTTGGCAGTGCTTCTTCTTTTGTTTTGTTGCTCAATCAGAATGGCTTTGTGCAACAACTCATTCATGTCCTCATAGTCTTGTAGCTCCAGCCTATCTTGGATTTCCCGGTTGAGTCCTCCTTGGAATCTAGCCATGGTTGCTTCAGCATCCTCAACCACTTCAGCCTTCATGATGAGTGTCTCCAACTCCTGGTGATAGTCCTCTACACTCTTTGTGCCTTGAGAAAGTCTTCTCAATCTCTGGTGAAGGTCTCGTCCATAGTGAGCAGGGACAAACCTCTTCTTCATCAAGGTTTTCATCTCAAACCAGGAGGTGATTTGGGGCTCTCCATTGCGCCTCCTTGTTGTTGCAATCTGCTCCCACCAATTTATAGCATAACCACAGAATTCAGTGGCTGCCAACTTGACCTTCCTCTCCTCAGTGTAGTGTTGGCATCCGAAGACCAACTCTATCTTCTTCTCCCATTCCAAGTAGGCGTCAGGATCATTCTTGCCATGGAATGGTGGTATCCTCAGCTTGAGGCTACCAAGGTTGTCATCAGCCTGCACCCTTCTGTTGTGGTGCCTAGGTTGTTGTCCATCCAGTGAGTCTCCTTCACTCTCTTCTGCGGACTCAAGTTGCTCCTCAACCTCTTCCATTGCACGAGCTCCTCTCCTAGGTCTCATCCTAGCTCGTCCAGCACCTACACCTGCAACATGATCATTACCAGGTAAGTCAACGTTAGCTCGGTTAACTCTCTCCATTCTCCTGGTTATCTCAGCGATCATGGCTTCAAACTGCAGTTGATCAAGCCGGATTTGTTGAACAACAGGTTCTCCCACGTCTTCTCCTTCTCTTCTTTCAGCCATAGTAACCTGAAAAACAAGTTAGAAAAAGCCAAATAGCAAACAAAACTCTCTCTCTCACTCGGTTTTAGTTGCCAAGTCTCTGCCTTTCTCACGAGTTCAGTTAAGATTCAAAGCTCTTTCACCTAAGTTCTAGAACTTTTATCCCAAGTGATTTAGATAGACAGATTGAAAGAGTTTGGTCACCAATCCGCTTTACCACCCCAGCTGGATTTCTCCTCAGCTTTTGTTCTTTTCTCTTTTTTTTTTTTTGATTTGGCCGATCTCTTTCTGTTTTTAGATCTTAGACCACATTTCTTTTGATTTTTCTTTAGGGGTTGGCCGGATCAGCTTACAACAGATAGAAAGAGAAGAAAGTGTTTGATGGAATGATAGATCTGAGTAGACAAACACGAACCCTAACCTTCAAGTGGCTCTGATACCACTTGGTGCTGCCTGGATAGGCTTGTTCTCCACGGATCACTTGAAGGGGATGGATAGAGGGTTGATCAAGAGGCTACTAGCACTCGGATCTGATGATGGACTGCTCTCCTTGGCGATGGGTATGCCTCAGAGATGTGTTGCTACTCAATGACACAAGATTACCTTGTATTGTCGTTGATGGATCACAAGGAGTTCCTTCCTTTAGATGAAGATCAATGTTCCTTTAGCAGAAGAACTAGGCAAGCAATTGCTAAAAGATTTCGAGTTTATTGATTGAGTTTCAAGCTGCCTGCGGCGCTTGCTTAAATAGAAAGCTACATCTAACCCTAAACCTAAACCGAGATGGTTTTGGTTTTGTCTAACCCTAAACCTAAACCGAATTGAAATTGGTTTTGTCTAACCCTAACCCTAAACCCAATTGAAATTGGTTTACTACACTGAATCGAAAATCCTAATCCTAATTGTCTTTGGTTTGCTGGTTCAATTTAAGTACAAATCGAAATCACATTAAACCAACATGCTGGTCCTTCACTCTTGATCGATTCCTCCTCTTGTCTCACGTGCTCAAGCAGAGTTAGCAAAGCTTGTCTCTGAGCTTTTGTCTTTGATCTTGTAATCGGTCCAACTGAGAAGATCAAGTCATCTTGAGCTGCATTCTGTTCCATCTCTTCCTCTCCACTCATCCAGTCGGCTACATAGGGATCTACTTGTTGTAGTTCCTCCATCAGCTCCTGGATCTCTTCCTGGTAAGCCTCCTCTTCTGGTTCCTTGGCGTCTTGGCAATTGGATTGACTGGAGGTTGCATTTGACCCAATGGTGGTCACACCAATATGAGATGTAGAAGGAGTATATGTGAGAAAATGAGATTTAAAGAGAGTTAACTTGCTGGAAACTGAAGAACATGAAGCACAAGAGAGATAGAGAGAGAGATTTCGAAATCTAAGAAAGAGAAGGAGAGAAATAATTTTCCTTAGTTACAGAAGATTATTCTACCTTGTTACAGAAGATTATCACAGTGCATAGTGATTGGTGTTGTAGTTTCAATCTCCAATTCTTCAAGCAGCCCCTTGATCCAAACCAACTCGCTTGTGAGCTTTCTCATAGCTCTATACTCTGCTCCAGCATTAGAACATGAAAATACTTTCTGCTTCTTGCTTTTCCAGGTTACCAAGTTGCCTCCAATGAAGGTATAAACCCAGTAGTTGACCTCCTATCTACTCAATCGCCAGCCCAATCCGCATCGCAATACCCCACAATCTCTGTGCTTCCATTGCAGCCCATCCATACACCTTGACCTGGAGCTTCTCTCAGATATCTTAATATCCTCTTAATCATGTTCCAATGGTGTACCTTAGGTGCCTGCATGTGTTGACTGACATGATTCACAGCAAAACAAATGTCTGGTCTTCTGATGGTCAGATAGATGAGTTTTCCCACCATTCTTCTATACTTCTTGACATCATCAAATGGAGTGTTCTCAAACTCCCCCTCTCGCAGTACTTTATAACCATCTTCAAGAGGTGTTTTTGCTGGTCTTCCTCCAAGAATTCCTGCCTCACTCAAGAGATCCATAGCATACTTCCTTTGAGACAGAAACAATCCTTCTTTGGATTTGCAAACTTCAATACCAATAAAATACTTGAGCTCTCCAAGATCCTTGATATCAAATACTGATTTCAGAAATGCCTTAGTTGCATGAATCCCTTCCTTGTCACTTCCTGTGATGATAATATCATCAACATATATCAAGATAACAACCATGCCTTGTGGACCAGTCAGTGTGAAGAGAGTATGATCCGTCTCTGACTTTCTAAACCCTCTTCCATTCAATGTGGTGCTTAGCTTGTGATAACAAGCCCTTGGTGATTGCTTTAAACCATAAATTGCTTTCTTCAGCCTCAACACATTTCCTGGTTTGACTAGATGCTCTAAACCAGGAGGAGGATGCATGTAGACCTCATCTTCTAACTCTCCTTGTAAGAAAGCATTCTTCACATCCAGTTGCCGTAAATCCCATTCCTAGTTAGTGGCAATTGAGAAAATAATCCTGATGGTGTGAAGCTTTGCTACTGGTGCAAATGTGTCAATGTAATCCTCCCCATATGTCTGAGTGAATCCCCTTGCCACCAGCCTTTTCTTGCACCTCTCCACCTTTCCATTTGCCAAATATTTGATTGTGAAAACCCACTTGCTTGTCACTGCCTTCTTTCCTTTTGGAAGCTCAGCTTCATACCAAGTGTTATTGACTATCATAGCATTGGTTTCGTTTCCAACATAGTCTCTCCTCTCTTCAAGCTCCATTGCTTCTTGATACGATCTTGGAATATATGCCTGATCCAGTTCCCCAATGAAAACTTGATGATCCTCTGGATACTGAGCAAGAGAGCACACTTCCCTTATTCGATGAGCCCCTGCTTCAGCACTGAAATAAACTCTTGTGTTGGTCCAGTTTGATGAAGGTTTCTTAATTCTGGTACTTCTTCTTAGTGGCTGGACCTGGTTTGTTTCTTCTTCTTCATCAGATCATGTTTCATCATTCTAATGCACTGGTTCTTGTTGTTCTTATTGCCTTTCATCCTGATCATGAGTTTCTTGTTGATTCCCCCCTTCAAGATCAGGATGAATAGCTTCCACAGCTTCGTCAACCCCATTTTCATCAACTCCAGTCTCTGGACCAGGTGCAGCTTCCGGAGGATTCCTCCTTGTTTCTTGACTCGCCTGAGGCATGCCAATACCAAGATTCTCCAGTATGATCCTTAGGTTTGTGGCTTTCTCTGATGCTTGAGATAAATACTTCAAATCATCCCAACTCTTCTCCTCATAGTATCCCTTTGTCTCCACAAAATTCACATCTCTTGAGATTAACACCCTTCTTGACACTGGTTCGTAGCACTTATAACCCTTTTGTGTTGGAGAGTATCCAATGAACATAGCTTTTGAGCTTTTAGCATCAAGCTTGTTCCTCTGCTCCCCTGGTATCAACACAAAACATAGGCACCCAAACACACGCAAGTGGTCCAAAGGTGGCTTGGTCTTGTTTAGGACCTCAAAAGGAGACAGGTCATTGAGGACTTTAGTTGGAGTCCTATTGATCAGATAGCTCACAGACATCACAGCATCACTCCAGAACCTTTTTGGAACATTAGTGTGGAACATCAATGATCTTGCAACCTCCATCAGGTGCCTGTTTTTCCTCTCAGCAACTCCATTCTGTTGAGGGGTTTAAGGGCAGCTGGTTTGATGAATAATCCCATGCTGAGTCAGGTATTGCATGAATGCTTGACTGGTGTACTCTCCACCATTGTCTGACCTGAGGATCTTCAGCTTGGCATTGAAATGGTTGGAGACTTGGTTCTGGAAATTCTTGAAAGCCTCCATCAGCATGTCCTTTGACTAAATCAGTGTCACCCATGTGTACTTGGACTTCTCATCAATGAAGGTGACAAATTATTTGTGATTTTCTCTGGACATACAAGGTGCAGTCCACACATCAGAGTGAACCTGGTTGAAGCACTTCTCATAGATAGTGCTAGACCTTGGAAAGACTGTCCTGCAATGCTTCCCCAAGATGCAAGCTTCGCAATCATCATTCTTAAACCTCACACTAGGGAGCCTCAGATTTAAAGCTCTAGTATGAGGATGTACCAGTCTAGCATGCCATATGGTGCTCTCAACCCCCATTAGATGTACTGGCCAGGCAATGAGAAGGAGTTGATTCAGACAACTTAGTCTTCTGAAGGAAATATAGTTGCTGATGACTGTGCCCTTTGCTAATTATCTGCCCTGTCTTCAGGTCTTGAAATTCAGCATCATCAGGTTTGAACAAAATTTGACAGCTCAGTTCAACAGTAGCTCTTTTCACCGATAGCAAATTTGATGTAAATTGGGGCATATACAAGGCAGTAGATTCCCTATCAAACAACCTAAGGTTCCCTATCCCTTTTATCTTCACCTTATCACCATTTGCTATAATGACACTCCCTGAGGCAGGCTGGACATCACTAATCAAGTTCTTATCACTAATCATGTGATGGCTAGCTCCTGAATATATAATGATAGGTTTAGAGTCAAGAGAGTGTGTACCATTCTCCTTGGGAGAGATAAGGGCCTTGGCAGCTTTAATAAAGTGATCAAGGTCTCTTCTTGTCACTGGACCATCGAAGCTGGTCGCACAAGCCATACTCCTCCATGTTCCTTCTTCATTTGAATCACCAACAAAAGCTGAATACATGGTTCTTCCTTGAATCACTTGATGCTCAAATTCCTTGAGCTTAAATGTATCCTTCTGGACTCTTAGTCTATATTTAGACTTGTTAAGCTTGGTTTGTTAGAATTATGAAAGTATGATGAGAATAGAAGAGAATGGTCGAGTTTGGTTGAGTTTGAGTGAAGAACAAGAGAGATGAACTCAAGAACACATTTCTGGACAGAATAGAGAGAGATAGAGAGAGAGTGAGAGAGAGAGAGAGAGAAAGAGAAAGGAGGATTCGAAATCCTTACTTCATTTCATGCTTGTTTACATATTAATAAAGAGACAAGAGAGAGACATTCAGAAGAAAACAAAGAGGAAATATTAAAATAAGTTGCTTCTGCTCTGTGAAAGTGACAGCACCTCCAACAGCTCTATTGCTTAGCAAGACATGTGACTCTTTCAAATTCAACTTGTCACAGATATATCTTGCTCCCCAACGGTCTTCTAAGTCTCCAGAAGTGTATCTTGGTCGACAATGCTTCCTTGCCTTGTCCTCCAAGTCATTAGGTCAGACTAGAAACCTTGTGATCCAAGTATGTACGAAATTACTTGTAGAGCAAGTTGATGAGTTCTCTTCTTTTCCATTTGTCCTCTTAGTCTCTCTTTTGGTTCTTCATCTCAATACTCCCCCTCAAGCTTGACTATAGGGACTGGTCAAGCTTGGAAACATGAAGAACTTCCCTCATTAAAACCTTAGTGTGCAACACCCAGTGGGATAAAAACACACTAAGGAAAAAGAGTAGAAGCCTCCATGTTAGGAGAGCTAGTGACATGTGAGGTCTATGAGTCCCAACTTAGAGTGGATGAACTCACAGACTTTGGTACTTGCTGCCTTGGTGAAAATGTCAGCAAGCTGGTCTTCACTTCTTGTGTAGCAAGGTAGAATGATTTGCTTCTCCACAGCTTGTCTGACCTTGTGGCAGTCTACTTCAATATGTTTGGTCCTTTCATGAAAGACTGAGTTGCTGGCGATGTGAATGGCAGCCTGGTTGTCACAATGCATTGTGATGGGTGATGTTGTCTCGATTCCCAAGTCCCCAAGCAACCCCTTGATCCATATCAACTCATTGGTGAGCTTTCTCATAGCTCTATACTCTGCCTCAGCGCTGGAACATGATACAACTTTCTGCTTCTTGCTTTTCCAAGTCACCAAATTGCCTCCAATGAATGTACAATACCCAGTAGTTGATTTCCTATCAACTCTATCTCCTGCCCAATCAGCATCACAATATCCAGTGATCTCAGTGCTTCCATTGCATCCCATCCAAACACCTTGACCAGGAGCTTCTCTCAAGTATCTCAAGATCCTCTCCACCATGTTCTAGTGATGAACCTTAGGAGCTTGCATGTGCTGACTGACTTGGTTCACAGCAAAACAAATGTCTGGCCTTGTGATAGTTAAGTAAATAAGTTTCCCAACCATCCTCCTATACTTCTTGATATCTCCAAATGGCTTATCTTCAAACTCCCCCTCTCGCAGAACCTTGTAGCCATCTTCAAGTGGAGTCTTTGCTGTCCTTCCTCCAAGATCACCTGCCTCACTCAATAGATCAAGGGCGTACTTTCTTTGAGATAAGAACAGCCCCTCTTTAGACCGGCATATCTCAATCCCTAGAAAGTACTTTAGTTCACCCAAGTCTTTAATATCAAAAGAAGATTTGAGAAAGGATTTGGTTAAGGAGATACCTTCCTTATCACTTCCTGTTATGATAATGTCGTCCACATAGATTAGTATAACCACAATTCCTTGTTGACTGGTGAGGGTAAAGAGAGTGTGATCAGCTTCAGACTTGATGAACCCTTTTCCATTGAGTGTTGTACTTAGCTTATGGTACCAGGCTCTTGGTGATTGCTTTAACCCATAGATTGCTTTCTTCAATCGCAAGACATTCCCTGGTTTGACAAGGTGTTCTAGGCCAGGAGGTGGTCTCATGTAAACCTCATTGTCCAATTCACCTTGTAGGAAAGCATTCTTGACATCCATTTGCCATAGATCCCATTCCAAGTTGACTGCCAATGAGAGAACAATCCTTATGGTGTGGAGCTTGGCCACTGGAGCAAATGTATCAAGGTAATCCTCCCCATACACCTGAGTAAAACCCCTTGCAACCAGCTCTGATACCATGTTGGAATTATGAAAGTATGATGAGAATAGAAGAGAATGGTCGAGTTTGGTTGAGTTTGAGTGAAGAACAAGAGAGATGAACTCAAGAACACATTTCTGGACAGAATAGAGAGAGATAGAGAGAGAGTGAGAGAGAGAGAGAGAAAGAGAAAGGAGGATTCGAAATCCTTACTTCATTTCATGCTTGTTTACATATTAATAAAGAGACAAGAGAGAGACATTCAGAAGAAAACAAAGAGGAAATATTAAAATAAGTTGCTTCTGCTCTGTGAAAGTGACAGCACTTCCAACAGCTCTATTGCTTAGCAAGACATGTGACTCTTTCAAATTCAACTTGTCACAGATATATCTTGCTCCCCAACGGTCTTCTAAGTCTCCAGAAGTGTATCTTGGTCGACAATGCTTCCTTGCCTTGTCTTCCATGTCATTAGGTCAGACTAGAAACCTTGTGATCCAAGTATGTACGAAATTACTTGTAGAGCAAGTTGATGAGTTCTCTTCTTTTCCATTTGTCCTCTTAGTCTCTCTTTTGGTTCTTCATCTCAATATGGTTCTCATGGGGACTATTTGCTGTGTGCCGTTTTGACCTCCATAGACCCGTTTTTCCTCCTTTGTTTCTCATGCCTACTAATCATGTGAGTAACTGGTTTCTTTTCTTCCTTGAAGAGTAGATGTGCTCCTTGTTCTCTTTGGACCAAGGAACAAACATCTTCAAAATTTGGAAGCTTGCTTTCTCGAAGGATATGACTTATCAGCTTTTTGAAGGCTGGATTCAGGTTTATGAGAAGGCTGAAAACCTTGTCTTGCTCGTATATTTCTCTTATGACCTCCGGATCTGTAGAGAAAGGCCTAAGCATATCCATCTCTGCCCATAAGCTTCTGAACTTCCCAAAATACTTATTAAAATCCATTTCCTCTTGGATCAGATGATTGATAGTCCTTTTAACTTCAAAGACCCGGCTTAGGTTGGAGAGATTCCCATAAACAGTTTGAAGACTCTCCCATAGATCCTTGGCTGTTTCAATGTCTGAATAAGCCTCCAAGATCGGTTATGAAAGAGAGTTGTGTATGATTCC
The DNA here is from genome assembly GCA_905132765.1 of Moricandia arvensis. Classification (NCBI taxonomy): domain Eukaryota; kingdom Viridiplantae; phylum Streptophyta; class Magnoliopsida; order Brassicales; family Brassicaceae; genus Moricandia; species Moricandia arvensis. Next base: position 157,026 of record CAJHQP010000227.1, on the reverse strand, counting down.
AAGTCCTTGCTGGTCTTCTTGAACCCACTTGTCTTCATTCTTCAGGCAAGTAACCTGACTATCCTCTTGGGCCATCCTCTTTGAAGTTTCAGCCTTCATGATATGGCTGTCCCAAAGTCCATGACTTCCCAAGGTAACTCTGGCCACTCTTGACCATAAAATATAGTTAGGACCCTCAAGGGTCACTGGAATAAGGTTCTTCTTCTCTATTTCCATGGTCGAAAATATTTTACCCAATGGGTAAAGCTATGGACCAGTGGATAAGAGTGAAGAACACAAAGTTTTTGAAAAGAAAAAGATAGTTTTGCGGAATGAAAAGGAGCTTAGTGCTCTGATACCTTGTGAGATTTGTGAGAATATGAGATGTAGAAGGAGTTTATGTGAGAAAATGAGATTTAAAGAGAGTTAACTTGCTGGAAACTGAAGAACATGAAGCACAAGAGAGAGAGAGAGAGAGAGAGAGAGAGAGAGATTTCGAAATCTAAGAGAGAGAAGGAGAGAAATGATTTTCCTTCCTTAATGTGTTATGGGAACAACCCATAAATAGGGAAACAATAGGCAAGCAGACATAAGAGAAAATAATAAACAAATACATCAGAAACAACCAAATTCGCTCAGCCAGCAGGAGAGAAAGGGACAAGTCTGAAGTGGTCCCAAGGATTCAAATTCTCCAGCTCACATGTGACTTCTGTCTTGTTTCCAACATCCATATAGTCTTGGTGAGACTAGACTGAAGTCTTCTGGTTAAGGTAACTAGTTCTTATCCATTTAGCACTTCCTCTTGACTTGCATGCCAAGTTAGGGCTAGGTTGTACGGACAACCTTGTTCCACAAGCTTCACTTAAACATTGCTTCTTCTTCTGATTGTATTGTCTTTTATCTCTTGATGTTTTCATGTCAACAATGTCAACACTTCTCCTTGTCATTTATTTATACATGTCAACAAGGGCAACTCTTTTGGTGCAAGATCCCATCTAGAGCTTGGTGTTGTTTGAATGCATGACTTGTGTATTCCCCACCATTATCTTATCTGAAATAATCTTTTCATTATAATGGTTAGAAACATAAGTTTGAATTTTTTTAAATGCACCAAGCACCCTATCCTTAGTTTTAATGAGTGTTATCTAGGTGTATTTAGATTTTTCGTCAATGAATGTGACAAAATACTTATAGTTCTCTTTAGATAAACAATTTACCCATATCTCACCTAAACTCAATTATCCTCCTCATACTTTCACAATTCTAACATGGTATCAGAGCTTTAAGCTCCTAAACCCTTTAAATTCCGTAAAATCTATTATCTTCTTCCAACTCTGTTTTCCCCTGTTTAGTCTGTCTACTCTGTTTCAATCTCAAAATCATCTTTTCTCTTTATTCTATTACCAAAGAATCTCTAACATGGCATTAAGCTATTTAGTCTCTTTTTCACAAATTTATTCTGTTTTTATTAATTTTGAAATTTCAGTGTTCTTCATTATATTGTCCAGTGGGTAAAAGAAATTGAACCTTGTAAATAGAAAGAAGAAGATTGATTCCAATAAACCTTGAGGGTTCTAACTATTTTGGTATGGTCAAGACTGGCTAGAGTTACCTTGGGGAGTCATGGACTTTGGAAAACCCACATTATGAAGGGTGAAGCTTCAAAGAGGATGACTCAAGAGGATAATCAGGCAAATGGTCTGAAGGTTGAATACAAGTGGGTCAGAGAAGATCAGTAAGCAGTTGAGAGCATCCACAACTCTCTCTCAGAATCAATCTTTAAAGCTTACTCACATTGTGAAACTGCCAAGGATCTTTGGGAGAGTCTTCAAATAGTGTATGGGAATCTCTCCAGCATGAGCCGTGTGATTGAAGTTAAGAGGATTATCAAAAACCTCGGCCAGGAAGAAGTGGAGTTCAATCAGTATTTTGGCAAGTTCAAAAGCTTATGGGCAGCGCTGGATGTGCTTTGACCCTTCTCCATGGATCTGGATGTCATCAAGGAAAGATATGAACAAGACAAAGTCTTCAGCCTTCTCCTGAACCTAAATCCATCCTACTCTCACTTAATCAAGCATATTCTGAGAGAAGACAAGCTCCCTAACCTTGAAGGCGTGTGTGCTCTGGTTCAAAGGGAGCAAGTATCGCACACTCTCTTTAATAGAGAAAAAGCCAGATTCTCTGGTAAAGGATATGCACAGCAAGAAAGGAAGGATTATGCTGGTACCTGGATACAAGAAGACCAAGAAAAGACATGTTCGTAAGAGTATCAAACAAAGCTGGTTTGATACCAAACCTGCTTGAAGGAAACTTAAGGAGGAGGATCAACCAGCTCTTAAAGGTGCATCCATGTATTCAGCCTTCACCAGTGACTCTAATGGAGGAGCAGTGTGGAAGAAGGAAATGATCAATGATGGTCCTATCAGAATGAGTGATATTGAGCCACTAATCAAAGCAGCAAAAGCCATTATATCCTCTAAGACGTCTAGTACACATATCCTTATCTCTAAGCCAATCATAATAGATTCAGGAGCTAGTCATCATATGATTAGTGATATGAATCTTATTACTGATGTTAGGCCTGCCTTAGGGAATGTTATAATAGCCAATGATGATAAGGTGAAGATAGAAGGAATAGGAAACCTTAAGTTATTTGATAGAGAATCCAATGCCTTCTATATGCCTGGTTTTGCCTCTAACTTACTTTCATTGAAAAAGACCACAATTGACCTGAATTGTCAGGTGGTTTTTACTTCTAATGATGTTGAGTTCCGAACCTTAAGAAAGGGAAGGTGATTGGAGAAGGAAACAGCTAAGATGGTTTATACCATCTCCAAAAGACTAAGCCCTCTTCCCATTCTTATTATACTCCTTGATGCCATGAACAGCACTAATTTATGTGATATCACTACTTGACATGCTAGATTAGAACATCCACAATCTCGTGCATTAGAACTCATGATGCATGATATGTCATTTAGCCACTTTTATTGTGAAGCACGCATCCTAGGAAAGCATTGCAAATCTGTGTTTACAACATCAGTAACCATTTATTAGAAATGCTTTGACTTAGTTCATTCTCATGTTTGGACCTCTCCATGTATGTCTAGGGATTATCACAAGTGTTTTTGTCACTTTTATAGATGAGAAATCAAAGTATACTAAGTTAACATTGTTGCCTTCTAAGGATCACATGATAGATGCATTTATAAACTTTCAATCCTTTGTCACTAACCAGTTTAAGGCCAATAGAAAGGTACTGAGATCAGATAATGGATGAGAGTATACAAGTCATCCATTCAAAAATCACTTGGCAAAACATGGCATAATCTACCAAACAAGGTGTCCTTATACACCTCAGCAAAATGGAGTGGCTGAAAGGAAAAATAGGCATCTCATGGAGGTTGCAAGATCAATGATGTTCCATGCCAATGTTTCTAAAAGATTTTGGAGTGATGCTGTGGTGACAGCATGCTACCTTATTAACCGGATCCCAACAAAGGTGCTGACGGATATCTCTCCTTATAAAGTGTTGAACCAAACCAGACCACCCATTCATCAGCTCAGAGTGTTTGGATGCGCCTGCTTTGTGTTAATGCCAGAAGAGCAAAGGAACAAGCTAGATGCAAAGACCATGAAGTGTATGTTCATTGGTTACTCTTTTACACATAAATGATACAAGCGCTACAATCCTGAAACACGAAGAGTACTTGTATCTAGATATGTGAAGTTTATTGAACGAAAGGAATTTTGTTCTGATAAGAATTGGGATGAGCTCAAAGATCTATCTCAAGCATCAGATAAGGCCGATAACCTGAGGATCATCTTAGAAAATCATAGAATCAGTTTATCAAGAGAAAAGGAGACCACCAAAGAACCTACTCCTACTCAAGAGACTGAACAAGAAGCCGAAGAATTCACTCATCCTGATCCTGAAGGGCGCGATGAACAAGAACCAAAAAGACAACATGGTACAGAAGTTCATGATCAGGATGGTGTAGAAGATCAAGTAACTGAAACTGCTCAAGATCATGAAGAAAAACAAGACCACGTTAAACCACTAAGAAGAAGCACAAGGATCAGGAAGGATCCCTCAGACTGGCTGAACATAAGGGTCTATTACAACAGCAAGGCAGTGGCTCATCCAACTTCAGTGTATGCTCATTTGCACAATTCCCTATTGAATATCAAGCATTCATAAGTGGACTGGATCAAGGATATGTTCCAAGGTCCTATGAAGAAGCAATGGAACTTGATGAATGCAAATAATCTGTTGGAAATGAGACCAATGCCATGATAATAAATGATACTTGGTATGAGAGTGAACTTCCAAAGGGCAAGAAGGCAGACTCAAGCAAGTTGGTCGTCACAATCAAATATTTGACAAATTGCAAAGTGGAGAGGTGCAAAACAAGACTGTTGGCAAGAGGCTTCACTCGTACATATGGAGAGGATTATGTGGATACATTTGCACCAGTGGTCAAACTACATACCATTCGGATCATCCTCTCTCTTGCAACAAATCTAGTGTGGGAGTTATAGGAGATGGATGTCAAGAATGCTTTTCTTGAAGGAGAGCTAGAAGATGAGGTCTACATGTATCCTCCTCCTGGTCTAGAGCACTTGGTCAAGCCTGGAAAAGTTCTAAGACTCAAGAAAGCCATTTATGGACAGAAGCAATCACCAAGAGCTTAGTATCACAAGCTGAGTACTACATTAAATGGAAGAGGCTTCAGAAGTTAGAAGCTGATCACACCCTATTCACTCTTCCTGGTCCAAGATGCATTGTAGCCATCTTGATTTATGTGGATGATATAATCATCACAGGCAGGGATAAAGAGCGCATCCAAGAAACCAAGGTATTCCTAAAATATGTGTTTGATATTAAAGATTTATGTGAACTCAAGTACTTCCTTGGAATTGAAGTATGCCGCTCTAAAGAGGGGCTCTTCCTATCCCAAAGGAAATACACACTTGATCTTTTAACTGAGGCAGTAAACCTTGGAGGAAGACCAGCCAAGACTCTACTTGAAGATGCTTATAAAGTGTTGCGTGAGGGAGAGTTTGAAAACACACTATTTGAGGATGTCAAGAAGTATAGTCGAATGGTGAGAAAGCTCATCTATGTAACCATCTTAAGACCAGACATATGCTTTGCTTTGAACCAAGTCATTCAGCTTATGCAAACTCCTAAGTTTCACCATTGGAACATGGTTTAGAGGATCATGAGGTATCTAAGGGAAGCTCTGGGTCAAGGTATTTGGATGGGATGCAATGGAAGCACTGAAATAGTTGGGTATTGTGATGCTGATCAGACAGGAGATAGGATTGATAGGAAATCAACCAGTGGCTATTGTACATTCATTGGAGGCAACCTAGTTACTTGGAAGAGCAAGAAGCAGAAGGTTGTATCATGTTCAAATGCTGAGGCAGAATATATAGCTATGAGGAACTTACCAATGAGTTGGTTTGGATCAAGGGCCTGCATAAGACTGTGAGATTGAGACTACATCACCAATCACTATTCATTGTGACAATCAATCTGCCCTTCACATTTAAAGCAACTCACTCTCCCCCGAGAGAACCAAGCACATTGAAGTGGATTGCCATAAGTTTAGACAAGATGTGGAGTAGAAGATCATCCTACCTTGTTACACATGCAGTGAAGACCAGATAGTTGACATTTTCACCAAAGCGTCAAGCACTAAAGTCTGTGAGTTCATACACTCTAAGTTGGGACTCATAGACCTCACATCTCACTGACTCTCCTAGCACGAAGGCCTCTAGTCTTTTTCCTTAGTGTGTTTTATCCCACTGGGTTTTGCACATTAAGGTTTTAAAGAGGGAGGTTCTTCATGTTTCCAAGCTTGATCAGTTCCTATGGTCAAGCTTGAGGGGGAGTATTGAGATGAAGAACCAAAGAGGAGAAGAAGAAGAAGCAAAAGAGAAAAGAAGTGATCTGGTTGGGTATTTAAACTCTGTCCGTACATGCTGACCAAAGATGACCTAGCTTGGTTTGCAAGGCAAGGAAGGTGAAATTTGGGAGCCAAACTCTTTCTTATGGACCCATATAAAGGTTGGGGGTTGAGGTTGACTAAAGGCAAGAGTTTGAATCATTTTGAATGGGAATCACATGTTCTACTTAAGCAAAGAGCTGTTCATGACCTGTCCCTTTCACCCCTGAACGAGCAACAAGATATTTCCTTTGTTTATTCTCTTTTATAATCTCTGGTATGTCTCTATATAATGTAAACTCAAGCAGATGAATTAACTAAGGAGAATAATCTCCCTTCTCTCTCCCAATCTCCAAATTCGTCACTCCCTCTCCTCTCTCTCTCTAAACTATTCATAAACTAATTCTCTTGTTCTTACTCTGTTCTTCATTGTTCTTTACCCAAATCTCACCTCAACTGAACTATTCTCCTCATACTTTCAGAATTCTAAAGAAATCTTCCATGAAGCCAAAATCGGGTGTATTGGAACATTGTTGAGTGAAGGCTACTTCTGGTGGAAGTCTGAGAATATATCATGGATCCATTGTATCATTGAAGACCTTTTCTGACTTAAATACTCTTTCTATTGGTCTCATAGCCTTGGAACATGTCAGTGTGGGTTATTTGACCTTAGATACACCATTTTGATAGGTGTTTGGTTTGAAGACCGCATCATACCCTCTCTCTTCAAAAAGTTTTGTCCTCAAAATTTTCTGGCATGTACCAACAGAAAGCTAGTTAGGTTTCATCATACTCTCTCGAGTTTGATGGGTTTGAGATATTTGGTATGTTTCAGGGGGTTTCTCTTTGATTGAAATGGAATATGTGTTTCCGTCCTCTTAACTCTTTACCAGCACGCTTTGGCATCTATGAGGGGCTACATTTTCACTCTTGGGTTCTTGATTCGCCATGGTACCCATTCCTTTATTAACACTCAAGGGAAAGGACAAGTGCATTATATCTGAAATATCTTTAGAAATAGGGCATTTGAAACTTTTGACTTGTCATGAAGTTACTCCAGTAAAAAATAAGGTTCGGAGTCTCACTTACTTGGAGGCTACTTAAGGTACCTTGCCCTGATTCAGTTCCGGTGCTTGTTATCTGTGAAACAAGACAATCTGTCGAAAATGTCTGAAGGACAAATTCATACTCCTCACCTTGATTAGTTAAGGATTCTTGAACTTTTGAATGCCTTTGCTTCATTTATAAGCTCTGGTTCATGGTGTTTTCATTTCACTCCATGTTTACTCCTAGGTTTCCTTTTTCCTTTTTGGCACTTAAGAAATAGAACAAGTGCATTATACTTGAACTGGAATCGAAAACAGAGTATTTGAAACTATGACCAGCTAGATGGTTATTCCAGTATTGAATAAGCTCATATGTTTTACTTACTAGGACACCGCAGAAGCTGTATTGCATTTAATCATCTTTGATAGTTATCACATTTGAAACATGATCAGCTGGTACACGTGGCTCAAGGAAAGGTTGTTCATACTCCTTAGCTCTATCAGCTGGTGGGACATAAGTTCCTGCACACTCCTTCTTACTTTTCTCAGGTTCCATGTGTGCTTCTGGTTTGGATTCTTTTGACTGAGAAAAAAGAGTTTTGTTTTGCTCTGGTGTATCCTTTTCTTCTGACTTTTCATCCCTTACACCAAAACCTGTTTCAGTTTTCTTGGACAGAGACAAGTGAAATATACTAGCACTTGAAACATTAAGATCATCAACATGGTTTTCGCAATCTTTAAGATTATTATCTTTCAGTTCCAGAGATGTGGTACATGTTATTCTCTTGGTTGGACAAACCTTGGCATAGTGACCTATGTTTTGACACCTACAACAGAGTACGTCCAGTGAGTTTAAAGTGTTAGATGACTTACCTTGGAGCTGATGTTCAAACATTGGTGGACTTAAATTTTTTGAATCTGATCAGCTTGATTCTCTTTCTTAGGTCCTGCATCTGCCTCAACACTTTTTGAAAAGAACAAGTGCATCATACCAGTCATGGATTTATTATAACAAGACTGAGACACATTAGCTTGTACCTTTTCAGTGGTAGATGCTGAAACAATGTCTTGTTTCTGGTTTATTGCTGATTACAACAATCAGTTTGTTCCACTGTATGCTTGGTACCTATACCTTTCTCAACTTTGCCAGACATAATTAAGTGTATTGCCTTATCAAATAATTTATCAATACGTTGAAAGTCTGTTGAGAAATTTACCTTAGTAGGCGTGGGCTCTACCTTAGACTTCAAGGCAGTGGGAAGCTTTTTATGAGTTAAGGCTGAGGCTGAGTTATCTTCATGTACTGCTCGCCTCTTGGTAGCTACTACAAATTGTGTTCTTGTAGCTGGTGATGGAATTGAATTTTGCTTAAACTCCATGGATGATTTTCTCTGGTCATTCCTCCGTGTTACTGAACTAGCACATCTTGAACTCATTGATGTGTCAATCTTTCTTGGTGGCTCCTTAGCAATCTGTTCTCTGTGCTTATTCTTAAATTTCAACAGTTCTAAAGGGTTATTAGGAACAAAATACGTACCTTGGTTCTGGACTAGCTTGGGGTTTTTTTTACACCAGACTACGGATTGCATCTCTTCGGTTTGCTTCCCTTGGAATGTAAGTGTTTTTACTCTGTTTTGGAAGGCTGTGGGGTGTGTATCTCTTCCTCATGATCCACTTCAATTGGCCCCACGTTCTGATGGTTGGCTCCTTGTAGTACCATCTATAATCCTACTCTTGGTACAACCATCTTTTAGCATCTCATTTTAGTTGGCCTAGACAGTAGACACGCCTCTCTTCTTTTGGGACAGAGTAGTACCTAAAGTACTTATCCATGTCGTCTTCCCACTGGAGGTAGTCTCTTTCTTTTCCTGAAAACTCATACACACAAATCTCATCAGCTGATTCACTAGATAAATTAAAATGTACCTCATGCTCATGATTATGTGAAGTGGGATAAGTGTAGCTCTGTTTACTGCCTGATGGCTTTGGCTTTAGCCATCCACGACCAGTGAATGCTTCATAATCTCCTGATAGGTTGTCATATCCATCCCATGATTTTTCTGTTAGGTCGTTTTCTTCTGAGTCTGGTTCATCCCATTCATCTTCCCCTTCATACCACTTCTTATGGCTTGAGTTGTCTAGGAAAATGTCTGGTGGTTCAGGATCAGGTTCTTCTATTTCAGGTTCATGATCATAGTATTCTTCATTCTCAGACAGTGGACCATCCATGTATTCATTGTCCTGATCACTCATGATCTGCTTAGAATTAATCTCTTGATCCCAAGTGTCATCCTCAGCCATGTTGTTCTCTCTGATTTCTTATAAGTCCTTGCACTCAACAAAAACAACAAACAAATCAAAGGTACCACAGAATTGTCAGGAAAACAAAACATAAAAACAAACTTTTTTTTTATCAAAGTAAAAAAAAAACGAAAATCTAGACAAGCAGCAACAAAAAGGAAAATTTGCAGAAACAACTAAATGACAATTTGACACCCTTTTTTGGTTTTAATGGAAGAAAAACAAGGCAAAGATGAAAATATACAGTAATGGTCGAAATTCAATTATGAAATAAAATTAGGAAATGCTTTTTATGTATATTTTTTTAAAACATTTTGGAATTAAAACAAGAAAGGAAAGGCAAGGCAGAAATAAATGGGAAATTTTTATTTGGTTTTAAAATGGTATGCAAATAAACTCAAAAAAGGAAACTGATGCTGGAACTTAATGCAAATAAGAATGTTCTCTGGTTTTCAATATTTAAAAGATCAAACACAATTTTAACCTTTCTTTTTCTTGGGTTTTAGAATTTATATGAAGAACAGAGCAGAAAAGAACTTAAACAGAATGCAAACAAAACAGAAATAATTATTTTGATTTTCGCATTAAATGAAAGATGCAAACAGAATTAGAATGAACCAAGTAAAACTAACACTGACAATCGACTTCTTGTGGATTTTATTTAGAAATGATATGCAGACAATAGAAATGATGCAACCAGAAACTAACATAAGCAATATTTTTATAGGATTTTCGATTTTATGCAAACAGAAATAACAAACTAAACAAAAGTAAAGAGTATGGATAGAAAAAAAACCAAGGTAGGAACCTTTGGCTCTGATACCAGATGATATAAGATCGGAATCCACCTGATCTTATGGCACACTGATTCAAACCCTTAGGCTTGAATGGATGGTGAATGAAGGTAGGGATGATGATGAAAGGTTGCTGTCTGATTCCACAAACAAGCAAACGACCAAGAGCACTTGATTCCTCAAGCTTTCTGGACCGATATGGATCGAATGGCATAACAGAGATGATGGAAGGGTCTCTGATACTGCACAAGACTCAACTCCAAGTGAATCTACACAAAGAGAAGAAATCGGCTACACTTTTCTTTAGGGGGTAAATTGACTCATATATTGATAATGGCAAAAAGGTTGAATGTTTACAAAGCTGCAAGGGAACCTTATAAATTGGTTCATCATCTGAGACCTAATTATGTGGACACTAAAACAACATAAAGACTCAAAAAATAGTACTTGTAAAAGAAAACTACAAAGCATCCAAAATACAAGAAATGAAAGTTGGCCAAAATAAAAAGAAACCTATTTAATCTATTCTTGTCTTGTCCGTGGCATGAAATGGGGTCTACTACATGCCTAAGTACCACTAGGATAGTCAGGGTTAGTTGCACAAACTCAAAATAAATAGAACTTACCCGGTTAGCCCATGTAGTGGCCAGTTTTGAAGCTGGAGTATTCAAGGCTTGTTCTGGTCGGTTCAGCTGTGATTCTTTGATGAACTATCCCTCTCTAGGTCTCCTGAAGATGGAATGATTGATATCTTCAAGTGCCTCCACGCTCTTTGTTTCAAATTCCTCTTCATACTCTATTTTCTCTTTATCGGCTGAGCATACTCTTTTGATAATATCTCTCAGCTTAGGTGTAGTCTTGGTGAGATTCTTTGTGTTATGAACTGCATTTCTTGCCATGTAAATATTCACACCTTTGTTGATTCAAGGAAAAGATTTCCTAATGCTCAAAGATGTGAAATCTTCCATGAAGTCAAAATCGGGTGTATTGGTACATTGTTGAGTGAAGGCTACTTTTGGTGGAAGTCGGAGAATATCTCCTGGATCCATTGTATCATTGAAGACCTTTTCTGACTTAAATATTCTTTCTATTGGTCTCATAGCCTTGGAACATGTCAGTGTGGGTTCCTTCACCTTGGATACACCATTTTGATAGGTGTTTGGTTTGATGACCGCATAACTCACCTTATGGCAGTCAACCTCAATATGCTTGGTCCTTTCATGAAACACTGAATTGGTGGCTATGTGGATGGCTGCTTGGTTGTCACAATTCATTGTCATTGGGGTAGAATGCTCAATACCCAGGTGCTTTACGTTGCCTTTGATCCTTACTAGCTCATTTGTTAGCTTCAGCATTGCTCTGTACTCAGCTTCAGCACTGGAGAATGACACCATCTCCTGCTTCTTGCTCTTCCATGTAACCAGTTTCCCTCCAATAAAGGTGCAGTAGCCAGTGGTAGACTTCCTATCTGCCCTATTACCAGCCCAATCCGCATCACAGTAACCAACCACTTCAATGTTGTTGTTGCATCCCATCTACACTCCTTGACCACGCAACCCCTCAAGTAGTTCAGGATCCTTTCCACCATATTCCAGTGGTTCTCCTTTGGGACTTGCATGTGTTGACCAACCTGGTTCACAGCAAAACAAATATCAGGACGTGTGATTGTCAAGTAGATTAACTTACCAACTATGATGATATCATCAACATAAACATAGAGAACAATGATACCAGATGGGGAGACTAGGGTGACAATGGTGTGATCAAGCTCAGACTTAATGAAGCCTCGACCATTCAGAGTGGTGCTCAAATTGTGATACCAAGCTCTTGGAGACTGCCTCAACCCATAAATCGTATTCCTCAACCTTAACACATTCCCTGGTTTCACTAAACCTTCAAGACCAGGAGGAGGATACATATAAACTTCTTCTTCCAACATCTGAATGTATTAAATCAAAGCAGTGATCATAAATAGTGGTGGAATTGTGGAACAAATTCTTACAATGCTTGCCTAGAATACAAGCTTCACAATCATTATTTCCAAAAAACAACACCTGGAACCATTAAGTCTAAAGCTCTAACATGAGGATTTCCTAGTCTAGCATGCCACAAAGCATTATTATTTAAAGCAGAAGCATAAACAGAAGTAAAGGAACAATTATGAGGTTCCTATTTGGGTTAAGAAGGAAGAAAGGGAGGAGAAGGTTTTGGGCCGACCATGACCGTACAGGCCGTAAGGTCTGGCAGGTTTGGGTCAACCAAAACCTTGACCAAGGAAAAATTACTCACCCGCGTAAAAGAAGAGTTAATCATCCACTTACCCTAGGCGATTACCATTATCCATCCATTGGAAAGGAGGATAAAGCCCACGTGAACAGCCTGGCACAAGCCGGAAAGGATCAGCATCTTGTCAAAGATGCTGATACGATTTGCATGGCCAGCCTTACTCTGATTCAAATCAGGCGCTCCTTCCCTCGACCAGAGCCACATATTTCCCTTCCTTTTGTCTCTAAAAACGCTTGTAGTCTCTCTATATATTGTTGTCGAGTATCAATAAGAAAACGATACAGTTCTCTCTATTTTTAGTCTTAAAATGTTCTTCATCAGTCTTCCTTATTCTTAGTCTTAGTCTATACAAATCTCTTCTAAATCTCTTCTTGTCTCTTCTAAATCTATTTCTGGTTATTTTCTATCAAGATATCAAAAGATCTTATGGTATCAGGGCCAGGTTCGTGATAATCTGGGTTTGTGTTCATCATTTGAAGAAGTTCAAGGTCTTAGCTTTTTGAAGATCCAAGGTGGTTCTTTGTAGATCCTGGTAGAAAACTGAAGATTGAAGCTTGTATGCTGCGAAATCTTGAGTTCTTTCAAGTTCATCCACGCAAAGACTCATCCTTTCTACACGTTTCCGGGTTCAGTCTAGTTCTAAGTACAAGATCTCCTCTTTACCAAGGTTTTGAAGTCAAGCTGTTTGAAGATGGAGAGTGTTAAAATGAAGGCTCTGGTAACTCTCAAGGGGAGAAACTATTTGTTGTGGTCTTGCCTAGTGAAGACTGATGTGGGAAGTAAGGGTTTATGGAATCATATTACATCTGTTGAGATTCCAAGGCTCATTACTCAGGAAGGTGACACTAAAGGTGTTACATGTAAAGTGGAGAAGTGGCAGCAAGAGGATATGCTGGTAATGTCACAACTTCAGGGATCTCTTGACACTTCAATCATGGAGGCTTATAGCTACTGTGAAACTGCAAAAGATCTCTGGGATACTCTGAAGAAAGTGTATGGAAACATTTCAAACTTGAGCATAGTGTTTGTAGTGAAGAGAGCAATCAATTGGCTAGTGCAAGAGGATATGGAGTTTACTAAGTACCTTGGGAGGTTCGGAGCACTGTGGCCAGAACTTGAGATGCGGAGGCCAAACACAGTTGATCCTGACGAGCTAAATGAGAGGTGTGAGCAAGACAAAGTCTTTGGACTCTTAATCACCATAGATCTAGCTTACAACAGCCTCATCAAGCACATCTTGAGAGCTGAGAAACTTCTGTCTCTGGAGGATGTTTGTGCTCAGATACAGAAGGAACAAGATTCTATTGGGTTATTTGGGGGCAAAGGAGAGCTCTCCTTAGCTAATCAGGCTGTGAAATCTCGAGTAGAATCTGGGAAAAGGATGAAAGAAAAGAGAGACTAAGAAGAGTTGAGACTATAGGAAGAGACTTTCGATGATTGAGACTCAAGAACCTATTTAGACTTAACGAGAGAGACTAGAGAGAGTCTAGAGAGACTAGAAATGAAGAGCTTGATTATTATTACTCGATAGAGGTTACAATATATATATATATATAGGAAGGATTAGGGTAGCATTAAGATAAGGTTTACAATGGATAGGAGACTAAACGTTTGAAGTCAAGGCCTGGGAAGGTGCCTAATTTGAATACTTGGTCGAGAGCCTTCACACGTGAGATGCCAAAGGTATCTTGACCAGACGCTCTTCCTTTCCTAGCCACATGAGCCAGCCTGTAATCCGCGGTTCCTTATCCTTGTGTCGAGCTTGAACCGGAATGGGAAGTGGTAAATGTAACTTCTGGTCGAGTTACATTACCTCGGGTAAATCTCGACCATGATCATCCGGGTCGACCAAGTGTACGACATGTATGGCTTTTTTGCACGGCCTTGTACACACTACAATTTCAAGTCTTCTACACTTCTTCATTCTTCCTCTATCGATTAAACGCCCCTGTTCAACATTCCCCCTCAAGCTTAACCAAGAGAACCGGTCAAGCTTGGATGCCATGAGATCTCCCTCATTAAAAACCTTGTCAAAGAAAACCCTCCTTAGGGATAAAACCTCAACAAGGAAAAGAGTAAAGACCCCATGGCTAAGAGGATCAACCTCGTCTGGTGATGTCCATGAGTCTAAGTCTCCTGTGGATGGATTCAATAGTATTCTGTGTAGCTGCCTTTGTGAAGACATCAGCTAGTTGATCTTCACTGCTTGTGTAGCAAGGTAAGATGTCTCCGGATTAAATCATTTGCCTCACCTTATCGCAATCAATTTCAATATGCTTCGTCCTTTCATGGAACACTCAGTTGGAGTCAATGTGGATGGCTGCTTGGTTGTCACAATGCATTGTCATGGGTGTGGCCTGCTCAATCCCCAAGTGCTTCAGTATGCCTTTGATCCACACTAGCTCGTTTGTAAGCTTCAACATTGATATATTCTCAGCTTCTGCACTAGAGTTTGAAACCACGTTCTGTTGTTTGATCTTCCATGTAACGAATTTCCCACCAACAAAGGTGCAATACCAGGGGTCAACTTCTTGTCCATCCTATCTCCAGTCCAATCCGCATCACAATACCCAAACACTTCAGTGCTCTCATTGCATCCCATCCAGTCTCCTTGGTCTGGTGATCCATTCAGGTACATGAGTAGTGAGGCAATCCAAGACGAGCCAACCTTAGAAAAACCTGATGATGAACCTGAATGGATGCAAGAACCAAGTTATTACGAAGAAGATGACATGGACCAGACCCAAAATAAAGATGTATCTCTCTCAGCCCAAAAGAAGTCCAAAGATCAGAAAGAAGATCCATCTGTCATATCTATTGGGCCCATCATGAAATCCAGGTCCAATACACTAATTGAGAAGATTGTTGGCCTTATTCAGAACCAATAAAGTGAAAAAGAGATCGTTGGTCGAACCACCACCATCCGAACCACCTTCATTTACTCTGTTTTATTTATAACAGCTAATATACTTATGTTTTTGTCTTATTTCTTTTCCCTAGGTGCTCATGAACGAAACGACAAGTCCCAAGACCCTCATGCACGGTTTGTTTTTCCTTTTAAATTGTTCCTTTGTTTTACTTCTGAACTTAATCATCATTTTTATCAAAAACTCTTTACTTCTTGGTGATTCATTTGTTCTTTGAACAACTTGATTGTGAGGTGTGTGAACCCAAAGCAATCTACAAGCTCTCAAACTGAGGTGTGTCGAATCCAGAGAGAGAGAGAGAGAGAGGAATATCTGAGGCCTTTCTGAAACCTCAGTCATTCAATCCATCAATTCCCCTTCAACCTTATTTCGTCCTCAAACCAATATTCATCAAACCCTAATCTTTCAATCTGTTATAAAGTAGATCCAACCAAAATCAGAGTGGAAATTCCTTGGGAGGAAGTCATTAAGTGATATCAGAGCAACCACTATGTCGATCTACAAAATCTGGGTTATTTTTCAACTTCTAATCTATCTGAAACTTTTTGGGATTTCAAGTTCATCTCTTTGGGATTTCGAAGTCATATTTTATTCTGGGTATTTCTGTTCTTATCAATCGCCTATCTGTCTATCTGTTTGCAAGTGAGCTAGATAAATCGGGTTCTGTCTAGGAGAAATCGGACTAAGGTTTGGTAAAATCACTTGCTCATGCAAAATCTTGCAATATTTCTATCTTTCTCTTTTCTTTGGGATTTTGGGTTTCTGCGGTTTCATTTGATTGGGCTGGTTACAGAACTTTTGAATCACCACAAAACTTGAGAGAATAAAAAAGGATTGTTTGAGAAAGAGTGAGTTCTGTGTTTTGCTCAAGTTTGTTGATTTTGCAGGAACCATGTCAGGCAACAACAATAATCAAACAGATGAGACAACACCAACTGTCAATGTTAATCCTTTCCGAATGCAGGCTCTGATTGCCGAGAGTGCCGAGATTACCAAGCAGGTCAGATAATTTGTCAAAAAGAGAAGAGGAAGCCAATGTGTTCTTTTATGGAACTAGACATCCTAGAAACAGAGCTTCTAACCGCCATGCAAGAAGAACCAGAGGAGAAGCTAGAGAGGATGATTCAGATGATGCTTATTCATCTTCAGGAAGGAGTGATGTTAGATCCAGGAGAAGGTACATCCCACGACCAAGAACTGATGACAACCTGGGTAACATCAAGCTGAGAATTCCACCTTTCCTTGGTAAGAATGATCCTGATGCTTACATGGAGTGGGAAAGAAAAATGGAGTTAGTTTTTGAGTGCCAAAACTACACTGAAGAGAAGAAAGTGAAGCTTGTTGCAACTGAGTTTAGTGGATATGCAGTAAACTGGTTGAAACATATTATGCACACCAGAAGACACACTGGAATGGCAACAGTTACTTCATGGTACGAGATGAAGACTCTCATGAAGGCTAGATTTGTTCCAAGTCACTATGGCTTAGATCTCCATCAAAAACTCAGAAGGCTGGCTCAAGGAACTAAAAGTGTTGAAGATTACTTCCAAGAGATGAAAACTCTCATGATCAAGTCCAATGTTAATGAAGATGATGCATCAACCATGGCAAGGTTGCAGGGAGGCTTGAACAGAGAAGTGCAGGATTGACTAGAGATGCAAGAGTTCAACACCATGGAGGAACTTCTTCACAAAGCAATGGTTATTGAGCAACAGAACAAGAGGAAGTCCTATACCATAAACTAGTAAGGATCATCTTCTAAACAAGTCTACAACAAAGAAAAGAAGGCTTTCAACAAGCCAAAATAAGAGATTAAGACTTCTGGAAATGGTAGAGATGACAAAAAGAAAGCTCCAGCCACGAGATCCAGAGATGTGAAGTCTTTTAAACGTCATGGCATTGGACATTATGCCAATGAGTGATCAAACAAGAAGCTGATGATCCTAATTGAGAATGGAGAGTATGAATCTGAAGAAGAGAGACTCTTAATTGATACTGATGAAGAAAACATGGATTATCCAGTCAAGGGAGAGATACTAGTTACTAGGAGAACTTTGAGTGTGAAGCAAAAGGAAGAAGAGCAGAACCAGCATGAAAACCTGTTCCATACTAGATGTCAGATTCAAGACAAGGTTTACAGCTTGATTATTGATGGAGGAAGTTGCACCAATGTGGCAAGTTCATCCATGGTTGAGAAGATTAATCTGAAGGTTCAGAAACACCCAAAGCCTTACACTCTGCAGTGGCTTAGTGAAGATGTAGATTTGAAAGTCCAAAAGCATGTTAAGGTTCCTATCACCATTGGAAGATATGCAGATGAGATATTGTGTGATGTTCTTCCTATGGATGCTGGACATATTCTCTTAGGGAGATCTTGGCAGTATGATCACAAGGTGTAGCATGATGGATTAACAAATCGCCTCTCCTTTGAGCACCAAGGAAAGAAGATCACATTAGTCCCACTGTAACCTCACAAAGTTCACCTTGACCAGGTACAACCTAAAAACAAAAGAGAGGCTGACAAGGAATAAGAGGTAAGAAACTCCAATTTATTTGTCAAGAATGTTGAGGTTAAGAGAAACATGTATGCTCAGCAGGCTATGATCTTGTATGTTTACAAGAGAACACTAACCTCATCTTCTGACAGTGCACCGGCTATTCCAAGTGAATTTCATTTTATTTTGCATGAGTATTGTGATGTCTCTGCGGAGGAAAATTGACAAGGTTTGCCTCCAATCCGTGGCATAGGACATCAGATTGATTTTGTGCCAGGAGATTCCTTTCCAAGAAGACCAGCTTATCCTTCCAACCATGTAGAAACATTGGAGCTTCAAAGACAAGTTATTGAGATTTTGGATAAAGGACACATCAAAGAAACCCTCGGTCCTTGTGTTGTTCATGTGCTGCTTGTTCGAAAGAAGGATGGAACCTGGGGAAATTTTGTAGACTGTCGAGCCATCAAAAATATCACGGTTAAGTACATACAAGGTCTTTGGCCTCTTGCTCACACTCAACACTACCTTAAACGACCACATCAAGCATATCCTAATATCTGAGAAGCTCCCTACCCTTAAAGAGGTATGCGCAAATATCCAGAAGGAACAAGGGTCCTTGGGACTCTTTGGAGGAAAGGGGGAGCTTACACTTGCCAACCAAGCCGAGGTGCCTCAAGCTAAAAAAGTTCAAAAGTATGAAGACCGGAGGTTCACTGTAAATTATGAAGATAGGAGGTTCAACTGTGATCATCGTAAGAGGCATGGTCATAAGAAGAGCCAATGCTGGATACTCCACCCTCACCTCAAGCCGGCCAATTTCTTGAAGGAAAGGGAAGCACGAGCAAATGTCACCTACTGTACGAGTTATCAAGCAGGAGCTGGAACTTCAAACCAAGCAAGTGAGACAGAAGGTCATGAAGGTGGTGAGAGCAAGGCCTTGGTGACCTACACTGGCCAGCAGCCCCGACCAAATGAGCATGACTTCATTCTCCTCTCTAAGATGAATGCACTCATTAAAATGCTCAAGGATAATGGTAACACTCTTGGTAATGTTAGTGGGTATTCATTTGGTGCATATAGGGTTGCTAGAAATGTTGAACAAACTGATAGTGCCTACACTTAGTCTAGGATGCAAGGTCAATCTCATATTGCTCATTACATGTCTAAACCTTTGATAGTTGATTCAGGTGCATCTCATCAGATTATTAGTGATACTTGTATTATTATAGATATAAAACCTGCTCATGGACATGTATTGATGCAGCCATGGACGTGCCTGATCTGTCAGAAGAAGAGGAAAGCGATGCACCAGCATCAGAGGACGAGCTAGGGGATGAAGAATTAGGCGCTACAGATCTGACCAAGGAGAGGCTGAGCTCAAAGGAAGATGACTTGGAGGAGATTATGAAAAAATATGAGCATTTCCATCGACAAAGTATGGCTAAGGAAGGGACTGTGCCATTGAAATGCAATGTGGGCTGGAATCAAATAGAAGATGGACGAGAGGAGAGACATTCGGCCGAAGCAGAGATCAATGACCCAACAATCAACCACAAACTGATCCACTAGTCTTCTCCATTGGGCCAACGACCAGATGGAAATCTAAAGCCCAAAGAGAAGCTTTGAGGACCATGATCCAACTCCTGCAAGCCAAGGAAGAGATAGGCACAAATCTAGAAGGGAAGGCAGCAAATTGTATCACTCTCTTATCCACAGAAGAAGATCTCGTGTGATCGAAAAACAAAACCAATGTAATCTAGGATTCTAAGGATTTTATTTGGTTAGTTTGATTTGGATAAAACCAAATCTAGTTAGGATTAGGATAGTTTAGGATAGGCTTGAAAGATTTCATCGACTAGGAGTTTTCTCTATTTAAGAAACGTAGGAAGGCTAAAGGAAAAACACTTCATCTTTTCAGTAAAAAGCTTTTAAGCCACAATCGTTCCAGAGTTCTTATTCCTTTGTTCAGTGCCTGAGAAGGAGGATCACTAAGGGAAATAAATTTTCAACGTGAGCATCTGAGAAAAACAGCAAGGTTAACTTGCGTCTA
This sequence comes from Moricandia arvensis, assembly GCA_905132765.1. Taxonomy (NCBI): domain Eukaryota; kingdom Viridiplantae; phylum Streptophyta; class Magnoliopsida; order Brassicales; family Brassicaceae; genus Moricandia; species Moricandia arvensis. The sequence goes on along the minus strand of CAJHQP010000227.1, from coordinate 137,194 downwards.
AGAGAAGCAAAGCAAGTTCGGGCCATCCGTAGCTTCAAATCGAAGACCATCGATCTATTCAGAGTGCTAGTAGCCTCAGATCATCTCTCATCCATCCCACTTCAAGTGATCCAGGTGAAGACGCCTTCTAAGGACGTATCATGTAATGATTGCTACTGAAGATAGGATACCAATAAGAGGTGTAGTCAAGTTGAAATTGTTTAACAAGGAATCTAGAGTCCTTTACATGCCTAAGTTTACTTCAAACTTAATTTTTGTCAAGAAGTGTACCACTGATATGCATTACAATGTTATCTTTAGTCCTATTTATGTGAAGTTTCAGGATATTGAGAGCAGTCGGTTTATTGGGGAGGAGTAACCAAAGGAGACCATTGTATGCTTGAAGAGCTTAGTTATGTGCCTGATTATAGATGCTCGTTTACTTCTGTTTCTGCTTCTGTTTTAAATAAAATTTCTTTGAGGCACGCTAGACTAGAACACCCTCATGTTAAAGATTTAAACTTAATGGTTCCAGGTTTTGTGTTCGAGAATAATGATTCTGAAGCTTGTATTTTAGGAAAGCATTGTAATAATATTTTTCATAAATCAACAACCATCTATGTACATTGCTTTGATTTGATTCACTATGATGTTCGGACTGCACCTTGTTTTCAAGGGAGAACCACAAATATTTTGTTACATTCATAGATGAGAAGTCTAAATACATCTGGATAACGTTGATTCCATCTAAAGATAGGGTGCTTGATGCATTTAGAAATTTTCAAAGCTATGTGACTAACAAGTTTAATGCCAAGTTGAAAATTTTTGGATAGTATTATGGAGTAGAGTACACTAGCCAAGCATTCAAGCAACACTTATCTCAACATGGAATACTTCACCAGACCAGTTTTCCCTACACATCTTAACAAAATGGAGTGGCCGAGAAAACGAACAGACATCTCATGGAGGTTTCAAGGTCTATGATTTCTTAGGCAAATGTCCCAAAGAGGGATGCAGCTGCTACAGCTTGCTACCTCATCAACCGAACACCAACTAGGATCCTGGAGGATCAGTCACCATTTGAGATCTTGAACAAGTATAGACCAACCCTAGATCATCTTCGGGTCTTTGGTTGCTTATGCTTTGTTCTTAGACTAAGGGAGTTGAGGAACAAGTTGGAAGCAAAGAGCACTAAACGGATGTTAACTCACCAACTCATAAAGGGTATAAATACGATGATCCAGTAACCAGAAGAGTTCTGGTGTCTAGGGAGGTAAGGTTTTGTGAAGAAAGAGGGTATTATGAAGAGAAGAACCAGGCAGAATTGAAAGATCTAGAATCTGGCAAAGTGGCTAACTTGAGGATAATTCTAGAGTGGGATTAATCTCTCCCTGGATACAAAGACTGAAGGAGGACAACCACAAAGTCCCCCCACAACCAATGAGGAGGATCAGGCTCCACACTTCGACCATGATGGGAGAAATGAACCTGAAGGGAACTACCAAGAAAAATTAGGTGAGGACTAAGGTTCTCATGATCAAATAGTGGAACAAGAAGAAAGAATGGTAAATGAAGATAGAGAAGGATCGTTGAATGACGGAAATGGTCAAAATCAAGATCAAGAACCAGTAGTAGAGCAGCAACAAAGGAGGAGCACCAGGATCAGGAATCCTCCAACCAACTGAGTGAACACGAGAGTGTACTACAATGCTCAGGCAGTAGAGCTTCCAATTCAAGTATCCTGCTCACTCACTCACTATCCTGAAGAGCATTGCGTGTTCATGATGAGTATGGATGAGAGCTATATTCTACAGTCATATGAGGAAGCAATGAAGAACAAAGAATGGAAGGAGTCTGTTGGTGCAGAAGGAAACGCAATGATCAAGAATGATACTTGGTATAATGGTGAACTACCAAGAGGAAAAAAGCCAGTATCGAGTAGGTGGATCTTCACAATCAAATCTCTTGCAAATGGGAAGATTGACAGGAAGAAGACCAGATTGGTGGCAAGAGGTTTCACTCAAACATATGGGGAAGACTATCTAGATACATTTGCTCTGATTGCAAACTTCACACCATCAGAATACTGTTGTCAGTGGAAGTTAACCTTAAGTGAGGTATTTGGTAGATGGATGTGAAGAATGCTTTTCTTCAAGGGGAACTTGAAGATGAGGTTTACATGTATCCTCCTCCTGGGTTATAGCACTTGGTGAAGTAAGTAATTTCCTAAGGTTGAAGAAAGCTATTTATGGTCTCAAATAGTCGCCAAGGGCATGGTACAACTAACTGAGCACCACCTTGAATGGGAGAGGCTTCAAGAAATCCGAGCTCGACCACACTCTCTTTACCCTCATTACACCCTCAATTATCATTGTCCTTCTAGTGTATGTTGATGATATCATCATCAGTGGAAGTGACAAAGAAGTTATATAAGCTACTAAGGATTATCTAATACCTGTGTTTGAAATCAACGACTTGGGAGAGATGAAATACTTCCTTGGAATAGAGATATGCAGGTCAAAGGAAGGTTTATTTATGTCGCAAATAAATTATACACTTGATCTTTTGAAGGATGCAGGTATACAAGGACGAAAGACATTCAAGACACCTTTGGAGGTTGGATACAAAGTTCCACGCGAGGGGGAGATAGAAGACAATACACCATTCCAAGATGCCAAGCTTTATAGAAAACTTGTTGATAAGTTGATTTACTTGACTATCACACGACCAAATATATGTTTTGCTGTGAACCAGGTGACTCAACATATGCAAGGGCCAAAGGAACATCATTGCAACATGGTGAACCGTCTACTTGATTCAATCCAGGACGAGCCAACCTTAGAGGAACCTGATGAAGAACTTGAAATGATGCAAGAACCAAGTTATTATGAAGAAGATGACATGGACCAGATCCAAAATGAAGATGTATCTCTCTCAGCACAAAAGAAGTCCAAAGACCAGAAAGAATATCCATTTTTCATATCTATATGGCCCATCACGAGATCCAGGTCCAAGACACTAACTGAGAAGATCATTGGCCTTATTCAGAACCAAGTAAGTGAAAAAGAGATCCTTGGCCAAACCAGCACCATCCCAACCACATTCATTTACTCTGTTGTTTCCTATAACAGCTAGTATACTTATTTTTTGTCTTATTACTTTTCCCTAGGTGCTCATGCACGAAACTACAAGTCCCAAGACACTCATGCACGAGTTGCTAGTGTTTCATTTCTGAACTCAATCATCATTTTTATCAAAAACTCTTTTCTTCTTAGTGATTCATTTGTTTTTTGAACAACTTGACTGTGGGGTGTGTGAACCCAAAACAATCAACAAGCTCTCAAACTGACTGGTGTGTCGAATCCATAGTGAGAGGGAGGAATATCTGAGGCCTTTGCCGCAACCTCAGTGTATCAATCCATTGATTCCCCTTCAACCCAGCCATATATCAACCCTATTTCGTCCATCAAACCAACATCTATCAAACCCTCATCTTTCAATCTGTTACAAAGAAGATCCAACCAAAATAAGAGTGGAAATTCCTTGGGAAGATGTCATAAAGTCCCCTCCTCCTTTGAAAGGATTTGTACTCAAATCCAAATGATCTGCATGAAAAGGAGCCATGTCAGACACAATGAAAGTTGAACTCACAGAGTACTTACCTTAAAGATCAATCTTGTATGCATTGTTGTTGATTCGCTCAAGGAATTTGAAAGGACCATCTCTTCTTTTCATTTGTTTGGACATTCTTTCATTTGGGAATCTATCCTTCCTGAGGTGTATCCACACCAAGTCTCCAGGGTTAAAGATCAATTCACGCCTTCCTTTGTTGGCATACTTCTCATACTGTTGTCATGGCTTCATTGTCTCCTTAACCTGTTTATACAAAGACACAACAAACTCGGCCTTCTTCTTGCCATCAAGGTTCGCTTGTTCTTTCAAAGGCAGAGACAACATATCCAAAGGAGTCAAAGGGCTAAACCCATAAAAAATCTGAAATGGAAAAAACTTAGTAGCCCAATGAATAGAATGGTTGTATGTGAATTCAACATGAGGCAAAAAATCCTCCCAAGTCTTAAGATTCTTTTTAATGATTGCACGCAAGAGAGTAGATATAGTTCTATTAACTACTTCTGTTTGTCCATCAGTCTGTGGATGAAAAGTAGTAGAAAACAGCAATTTGGTTCCAAGTTTAGCCCACAATGTTTTCCGGAAATGACTCAAAAACTTAGTATCTCAATTAGACACAATGGACATAGGCATTCCATGCAATCTAACCATCTTGACCTAAGCATTCCATGCAATCTAACCATTTGGACCTAGGCATTCAATGCAATCTTACCACTTCTCTAAAGAACAAATCAGCAACCAAAGAAGCATCATCAGTTTTGTGACATGGAATAAATTAAGCCATCTTAGAGAATCTATCAACTACAACAAAGATGGAATCTCTTCCCTTCTTAGTTCTAAGCAATCCAAGCACAAAATACATTGAGATATCTACCCATGGTTCACATGGAATAGGAAAATGCATATACATACCTTTGGTTTGGTTTGTTGCTTTGGATTGCTTGCAAGTAACACACTGATTATATAACTTCTCCACATCTTTTCTCATTCTCGGCCAGTAAAAGTGATTCTGCAAACTCTTCAAAGTTTTGTGAATGCCAAAATGACCCATCAATCCTCCTCCATGTGCTTCCCTGGCGAAGAGATCTCTCAAAGAACAGTTAGAAACACACGATCTTGATTCTGGAACCATTACGTTTAAATCTCTAACAATGAGGGTGTCCTAGGCTAGCATGCCACAAAGCATTCTTATTTAAAACAGAAACAGAAGTAAACGAGCATCTATGACCAGGCACATAACTAAGTTCTTCAAGTATATAAAGGTCTCTTTTGGTTACTCATTGCCTAATCAACCGACTGCTCTTAATATACTGAAAATTCACATCATTAGGACTAACGATAACATTGCAGTGCATATCAGTTGTACACTTCTTGACAGAAAGTAAGTTTGAAGTTAACTGAGGCATTTAAAAGGCTTTAGATTCCTTGACCGAATATCCCTCCTCTCGACCATCTTCTATTTGATTTCGGCCCAAATTTCATTTCAAGGGCCCAGTCCCTTCCTTAGCCATACTTTGTCAATGGAAATGCTCACATTTGTTCAGATTCTACTCCAAGTCATCTTCCTTTGAGCTCAGCCTCTCCTTGGTCGGATCAGTAGCTCAGCCTTTCCTCTTCTTCTGACAGATCAGGCATTTCTTTGGCTGCACCATTACATACCCATGAGCAGGTTCTACATCTCTAATAAGACTAGCATCACTAATCATATGATGAGATGCACCTGAATCAACTATCAAAGGTTTAGACATGTTATGAGCAGTATGAGATTGACCAAGCATCCTAGACTAAGTGTAGGCAATATCAGTTTGTTTAACATTTCTAGCAACCCTATATGCACCAAATGAATACCCACTAACATTACCAAGAGTTGTACGATCAAGCAGAGGCTACAGTGGCTAATAAGGCTGCGTACAACAAGTATGAAGAAAGGAGGTTCAATGGAAACTGTGGTCACTACAAGAAGCATGGGCACAAGAAAAGTTTGTGTTGGATCCTTCACCCCCATCTCAAGCCGGCTAAGTTCATGAAGGAGAGAAAGGCTAGAGAAAGTATGAAGACGTGTAGAAGACTTGAATTTGGAGTATCCGTACAAGACCGTACAAAAAAGCCGTAGATGCCGTACACTTTGTCGACCCGGATGATCATGGTCGAAAGTTACCCGAGGTAAATGTTACATGACCAGAAGTTAAATTTACCACTTACCACTCTGGTTCAAGCTCGACACAAGGATAAGGAAGCGTGGATGACAGGCTAGCTAATGTGGCTAGGAAAGGAAGAGCATCTCTTCAAGATACCTTTGGCATCTCACGTGTGAAGGCTCTCGACCAAGTATTCAAATTAGGCGCCTTTTCGGGCCTTGACTTAAAACTTATCCTAATTCTACCCAAATCCTTCCTCTATATATCGTAACCTCTGCCAAGTAATAATAATCAAGCAGTTCATTTCTTGTGTCTCTAGACTCTCTCTAGTCTCTCTTGTTCGTCTAAATGGTTCTTGAGTCCTAATCGTCCAAAGTCTCTTCTTTTAGTCTCAAATATTCTTAATCTCTCTTTTCTTTCATCCTTTACCCCGACTCTACTTGAGATTTCATGGTATCAGAACCAGGTTCGCTTGAATCTTGGTATTGATTTCGAATACTCAAAGATCTAAACTTTTTGGGCTGTGAAGAACACTATAAAGGAAAACAAAGACTACTGTCATTCCGGTTACTCTCAAACGAGGAAATTACCTTCTTTGGTCTTGTGTGGTGAAGACAGCTGTGGGAAGTAAGGGTCTATGGAACCACGTCCTCGAGGATGAAGCTCGAAGACTCATTACTCATGAAGGCGACTGAGAGGTGATTGTGTGTGATGAAGTAAAGTGGACCTAGGAGGACAATCTGGTGATGTCTATCCTCTAGAGCTCACTGGATCCGTCGATCTTAGAAGCCTACAGCTACTGTGATATGGCTAAAAATATGTGGGATATACTTCAGAAGGTGTATGGGAACATCTCAAACCTTACACGAGTGTTTGAGATCAAGAGAGCTATCAACAACTTAGCTCAAGAACACATGGAGTTTACCAAACACTTGGGAAAGTTTTGAGCTTTATGGTCAGAACATCAGATGATGAGGCCGAGTACCACAGATCCGGATGAGCTGAATGAGAGGCGTGAGCAAGGCAAGGTGTTTGGCCTCTTACTCACACTCAACACTACCTACAACGACCTCATCAAACATATCCTAAGATCTGAGAAGCTCCCTACTCTTGAAGAGGTATGCGCGCAAATCCAGAAGGAGCAAGGGTCCTTGCGACTCTTTGGAGGAAAGGTGGAGCTTACATTTTCCAACCAAGTCGAGGTGCCTCAAGCTAACAAAGTTCACAAGTATGAAGATCGGAGGTTCACTGGGAACTATGAATATAGGAGGTTCAATGGAAACTGTGATCATTGTAAGAGGCATGGTCATAAGAAGAGACAATTCTGGATAGTCAACCCGAACCTCAATCCGTCCAAGTTCATGAAGGAAAGGGAATCACGAGCAAAGGTCGCCTATTGTACGAGTGATCAACTAGGAGCTGGAACTTCAAACCAAGGAAATGAGACAGAAGGTTGTTAAGGAGGTGATAGCAAGGCCTTGATGACCTACACTGCCAATCAGTCCCGACCAAATGAGCATGAGTTCATCCGCCGATCTGAGATGGATGCACTCATAAAAAGGCTCAAGGATAATCGTAACACTCTTGGCAATGTTAGTGGGTATTCGTTTGGTGCATATAGGGTTTCTAGTAATGTTGAACAAACTGATAGTGCCTATAGTCAGTCTAAGATGCTTGGTCAATCTCATATTGCTCATAACATGTATAATCCTTTGATAGTTGATTCATGTGCATCTCGACATATGATTATAAGCAGGTTCTATATCCTTTATACTGGTTAGCACCATAAGTCTGAAAATTTTTATTTGCATCAAGCACCCTATCCTTAGTTTTAATGAATGTTCTTCAGGTGTATTTAGATTTTTCATCAATGAATGTGACAAAAATACTTATAGTTCTCTTTAGATAAACAAGGAGCAGACTAAATATCAGAATGAACAAGATCAAACATTTCTCATAGATAGTACTTGACTTCTTAAACACTGTTTTACAATGTTTACCCAAAATCCATGCTTCACACTCATTATTTTTAAACATGACACCTGGTAACATTAAACCAAGACCCCTAACATGGGGATGACCTAATCTAGCATGCCACAATGCATCATTATTTAAAGCGGAAACAGAGCTAAACGAGTAACTAGAACTGGAAACAGAAGTACTGTCTTCTAGCATATAAAGATCACCTTGGTTACTCATTTCCCAATCAACTTACTACTCTCGATATCCTGAAACTTCACATCATTAGGACTAAAGATAACATTGAATTGTAAATCAATAGTGTATTTCTTGACAGATAATAGATTTGAAGTAAAATCAGGCATATAGAAAGCTCTAGACTCTTTATCAAACAGGTTTAGTGTTCCAATTTCTTTTATTGCTACTCTATCACCATTTGCAATCATCACATGACCATAAGAAGGTTCTATATCTTTTATAAGATTGGTGTCACTTATCATGTGATGAGAGGCACCAAAAATAAACATCTAAAGGTTTAGTTAGAGCCTAGCAGCAGTATATGATATATGTGTTCTCCTAGAGCATTTACGTGATCAAGAGTCCTAGGCAATCTATGAGAAGTATGAGATAACCAAGAGTGTTTTCGAGTGTCTTACCAATCTCCTTACGAGCTTTGATGAGGGCATCAATGTCAGACCTCCTTATGGGCTCTTGATCCATGTTCTTGGCTGAAGACTATTGAGATGCCATCGCCTTCCCTTCACCGTCACGCATGGTAGACCCACTTCCAGAAGGACCACCTTCACTTGCTTCATTGGAAAGGTGAGCTCTTTCTTCCCCTTTCCTTCATGAACTTGGTTTGAGGTGGGGATGAAGGATCCAGCACTGACTCCTTTTGTGACCCGACTTCTTGCAATGATCACAGTTGCCTCCAAACCTTCTATCCTCACAATACCTCCTTTCCTCAGGCTTGTACATTGCCTTGTTTCCCTGAGTGACTTCTGCATTGTTTGCCAAGGATAGACCAATTCTTCCTCCAAACAATCCGTGTGATCCCTCTTTCTTCTGGATTTGAGCACACACTTCCTCCAAGGATGGCATTTTGGATGACCTCAAGATGTGCTTGAGCAGGTCGTTGTAGACAGGATTCAGGGTCAGTAGCAAGCAAAAGACTTGATCTTGCTCTCTCCTTTCCATGATGATCTTTTGATCCATTGTACTCGGCCTCAGCATCTCGATTTCAGACCATAGAGCTCTGAACTTCCCCAAGTGCTTGGTTAACTCCACCTCTTCCTGCACAAGTGTGTTGATAGCTCTCTTCACCTCAAACACACATCTCAGAATTGATGTGTTTCCATAGACTCTCTGGGGTGTTTCCCATAGGTCTTTTCCTCTTTCACAGTAGCTGTAAGCTTCAAGGATAGAAGTCTCAAGAGAAGCTTGCGCTACAGTGACCACAGCCATGTCTTCTTCGACCCATTTGTTCTCATCAGCCAAAGCGAGCTCAGTCGATCCTCCTTCTTCCCCACTAACTGGTTTTGGAGGTCCATCCGTGATGTGATTCCAAAAACCCTTGCTCCCAATAGCAGTTTTCACCAGCTTTGACAATAAAAGGCAGTTCCCAGTCCTTTTTAAGGTCACTGGTATCACCAACATCTTGTTTCCTTCCATCTTGTTCTTGAGTTACCCAGATCTGGAAAAGCTTGAGTCTTTGAATGAAGCTGAAGAAAACTCGAGCTTGGAAACCAGAAAAGGTTGAGACTTTGACATGAACAACCCGGAAAGACTTCAGATTTCTTCAATAGAAAGCTTCAATCTTCAAACTTTCCCTTAGGTCTCCAAAAAGGTTCGACCTTTAACTCTAAAAATGAAGAAGACGAGCCCAAATTATCAGTAACCTGGCTCTGATACCATAAATTTTTTAGAGAATAAGAGAATAGAGAGATTAGAGTAGACAAAAATGAAAAGAATAAAGAGATTAGAGAGTGATTTGTATGAACTTGTTTGAGGATTTCATATCGATCAATATATAGAGAGAAACCTTGAACTGTATGCTTTATTTTGTATGGGAGCATTACAATATATAGATAGAGTTTACAAGGGTTTTCGAGAGAAGGAAGAACAAACTAGTGGACCAGAATAGAGGGGGGGGGGACTTGTATTCAAATCGTCGACCAAGGGGAACCACTCAAACGGCATCAGCATCTTTGGGAAGATGCCGGTTCACTTTCCAACTTGTCCGCGCCTTATCCACTCTTCCTTTCCAACGGATAGATCATGGTAAGTCAAGGTAAGCTTCCCTGGTTACTTTTCTTTTACATGGATGAAGTTTTACCTTTGCTCTAGTGTTTTATTGACATGAATAAAAGAAATGAAGCTTAGAGAAGAAGAGATCAAGAGAAGCAGTCTTGATCAACCAAAATAGTGTGGTCCATACAACCAGTCCAGTCTCAACCTAACTTGGTGTAGAAGGCAAACAATGGAGTTGGCTTACATTGTGATCACGTGTGTAGACTTTTCTGATGCTCTGGATGATTATGACCTGAGGAAAGAGCTGTTGGAACAAGAAAACAAGAGAGAGTCACATGCTGCTATAAGGAGGAGAGAGGCAAGGGAGCTGTCACTTTCACACTTCTGGATGAGCCATTTTGTCTCTATTTGGCTAGTATTGTTAATTCATTCCTGTATGCAAGTTGTATCTTTATTTAAATGATGTAACCATAACCAGAATGAATTAAGGGAATTATTCTCCTCTCTCTCTCTCTCTCTTCTATTTCGAAATATCTCTCTCTCTCTCTCTCTCTCTCTCTAGTTCATCATGTTCTTCATTCTCCAGAAACAAACTCTCAAGTAAATCTCTCATTCTAACATGGTATCAGAGTACTAAGCCCTTGAAACCTTGATTTTCTTACTATACTACACTCAATCATTCAACTTCTGTAAGATTACTCTATTTCTATTTTGTTTTTACTCTGTTTTTACTATGTTTCTCTCTGTTCTCTTTCAGATCTCTTGAGAGTTTTGCTCCAGTTCTCTCTGTTTCTCTGGGATTCTCTCTGTCTTCTTTCAGAATTCTTGAGTTTTTACTTTCTCTCGTCAATAAAATCTGGTTTTCGAATTTCTCAAGCAGACATCCATTTATCCACTGGTTAATAGCTCTCCAAGATGGAGAACTCAAACATGGTGGCAATTCCAGTGACCTTAAGGGGTGAAAACTATACGCTGTGGTGTAGAATGGTGAAGACATCACTTGGAGGAAGGGGTTATGGCAGCATGTTGCTGATGGAGAAATCCCAAAGAAAATAGTCTAAGATAAAGATGGTGTTCAAGTGGTTGTGGCTGGTGATGGCAAATGGGGTCAGGAGGATCTCATGGTGTTATCCATCATCCAAAACAGCCTTGAACCAAGTATTTTGGAAGCTTACTCATACTGTGAAAGCTCCAAAGAATTGTGGAATACACTGAAAAATGTGTATGGCAACATATCTAATTTGAGTAGAGTGTTTGAAGTCAAGCAAGCTATCAACAACTGGAAGCAAGATGATGAAGAGTTTAATAGGCAACTGGGAAACTTCAGAAGCCTTTGGTTAGAACTAAACACACTGAGACCAACCTCCATGAATCTGGAGGTAATAAGGGAAAGGCAAGAACAAGATGTTGTTAAGAGCTTGTTGTTAACCCTAAACCCTTGTTATAACCAGCTTATCAGACATGTCTTGAGAGTAGATAAACTTCCAAGTGTAGAAGGAATGTGTGCTCTTATCCAAAGAGAATAAGCTACTCATCCACTCTTTGAGAAGGAAAGAGAGTCTACTCATCTTGGAAAGAAGGGGCACATATGTAAGAGAGGAATGGGATTTTTTACTGAGCACATGAAGGCTAAGAAACTACATAAGACGAAGAATAACATGCCAAGGAAGAGTTAATTGAATCAAGCCCGGGGTGCACTCAAGGAGTTGGAGCATCAAACAATTCAAGGAAGAACCTTGTAATCAGCTTTCATTGGTGATTCAAATGAAGGAGGAACATGTTGGAGTATGGATGGTGAGACCAGTGCTGATGGGCCAGTGACCAGGAATGACCTGAATTCATTTATCAAAGCTGTTGAGGCCATTATATCACCCAAAAAGGCTGGTACACACTCTTTTGACTCTAAACGAATAATTATAGATTAAGGAGCTAGTCATCACATGATTAGTGATAGGAACTTGATTAGTGATGTCCAGCCTGCCTCATGGAATGTGATTATAGAAAATGGTGATAAGGTCAAGATAGAAGGGATAGGGAACCCTAGGTTGTTAGATTGGGAATCAACTGCCTTGTATATGCCTCAGTTTACATCAGACTTTCTATCAGTGAGAAAGGCTACAATTGATCTGAGTTGTCAAATTGTATTCAGACCAGATGAGGTTGGGTTTCAAGACTTAAAGACATGGCAGGTTATTGGAATAGGGCATAGTCATGAGGAATTGTATCATCTCCAAAAAAATTGAGTTGTTTGGACCATCTTCATCTATTTGCATGATCAGTACATCTACTAGGTTTGATAGCACTCTATGGCATGCTAGACTGGGACATCATCATACTAGAGCCTTAAACCTGATGCTTCCTGGTGTGGTGTTCAAGAATGACAATTGTGAAGCTTGCATATTGGGGAAGCATTGTAGGACAGTATTTCCAAGGTCTAGCACTATCTATGAGAGATGTTTTGATCTGGTTCACTCTGATGTGTGGACTGCGACTTGTCACCTTCATTGATGAGAAGTCCAAGTACACTTTGGTGACATTGATTCAATCTAAGGACAAGGTGTTCAAGGCTTTCAAGAATTTCCTGACCCATGTCTCCAACCATTTCAATGCCAAGGTGAAAATTCTAAGTTCAGATAATGGTGGAGAGTATACAAGTCATGCATTGAAGCAATACCTTGCTCAACATGGGATTATTCACCAAACAAGTTGCCCTCACACTCCTCAACAGAATGGAGTTGATGAGAGGAAGGATAATCACTTGATGGAAGTAGCAAGATCAATGATGTTTCACACCGATGTTCCAAAACGATTCTGGGGTGATGTTGTGATGTCTGCCAGTTATCTAATCAATAGGACTCTAACTAAAGTCCTCAACGACCTTTCTCCATTTGAGGTCCTAAACAAGATAAAAGCACCTTTTGACCACTTGCGTGTGTTTGGGTGCCTCTGTTTTGTGTTGATACCAGGAGAGCAGAGGAGCAAGCCTGATGCTAAAAGCTCAAAAGCAATGTTTATTGGCTACTCTCCAACTTACAAGTGTTATAAGTGCTATGATTCAGTGTCAAGAAGGGTTTTAATATCAAGAGATGTGAATTTTGTGGAAACAAAGGGATACTATGAGGATAAAAGTTAGGATGATTTGAAGGATATAACTAAGCATCAGAGAAAGCCAAAAACCTTAGGATCATAATGGAGAGTATTGGTATTGACATGCCTCATGTGAATCATGAAACCAGAACGAATTCTCCTGAAGCTGCACATGGTCCAGAAGCTGTAGTTGATGAAGATGGAGTTGATGAAGCTATCCATCCTGATCCTGAAGGGGGGGGGATATCAACAAGAAATCATGATCAGAATGAAAGGCAACAAACACAACAAGAACCAGTGAATCAGAATGATGAAACAAAATCTGATAAGGAAGAAGAACCTGAAGCAGTTCAGCTTCTAAGGAGAAGCACAAGGCTGAGAAATGATACTTCAAATTGGATCAACAGAAGGGTTTACTTCAACTCTCATGCAGTAGCTCATCCTATACGAGCAGTGTGCTATTTAGCTCAATATCCTCAAGAACACCAGGTTTTCAATGATGATTTGGATCAGGAGTATATCCCAAGGTCCTATGAAGAAGCTATGGAGCATGAAGAGTGGAGAGAGACTGTTGGGAATGAGGCTAATGCAATGATAGTCAATAATACTTGGTATGAAGCTGAGCTTCCCAAATGGAAGAAGGGAATAACAAGCAGATGGATTTTTACAATCAAGTACCTACCTAATGGAAAGGTGGAGAGGCGCAAGACAAGGCTGGTAGCAAGAGGATTTACTCAGACATATGGAGAGGATTATATTGATACCTTTGCACCAGTAGAAAAACTTCACACCATTAGGATCATTTTCTCAATTGCTACTAACTTGGAGTGGGATTTGTGGCAAATTGATGTGAAGAATGCTTTTCTGCAAGGAGAGTTCGAAGATGACATCTACATGCATCCTCCTCCTGGTCTACAATATTTGGTCAAACCAGGGAATGTGTTGAGACTGAAGAAAGAAATCTATGGCTTGAAGCAATCACCAAGGGCTTGGTATCACAAGCTAAGGACCACACTGAATGGAAGAGTGTTTAGGAAGTCAGATGCTGATAATACTCTCTTCACACTGACCAGTCCACAAGGCATCGTTGTTATCCTGATATATGTGGATGATATTATCATCACAGGAAGTAACAAAGAACGGATCCAGGCCACTAAGGAATTCCTAAAATCAGTGTTTGACATCAAAGATCTTGGAGAGCTAAAGTATTTCTTTGGAATTGAACTGTGTTGATCCAAGGAAGGATTATTTCTGTCTAAAAGGAAGTATGCAATGGATTTGTTGAGTGAGGCAGGAAACCTTGGCGGAAGACCAGCTAAGACTCCCCTTGACGATGGGTACAAGGTGCTTCGAGAGGGGGATTTTGAGAACACTCCATTTGCTGATGTCAAGAAGTATAAAAGAATGGTTGGGAAACTCATCTTTTGACCATCACAAGACCAGACATCTGTTTTGCTGTGAATCAAGTCAGTCAGCATATGCAAGCTCCTAAGGTCCATCACTGGAACATGGTTGAGAGGCTCATGAGATATTAAAGAGAAGCTCCTGGTCAACATTTTTGGATGGGTTTCAATAGAAGGACAGAGATTATGGGGTATTGTGATGCGAACTGGGCTGGTGATAGAGTGGACATGATGTCTACAACTGGATATTGCACCTTCATTGGAGGTAATTTGGTCACTTGGAAGAGAAAGAAGCAAAATGTTGTGTCTTGTTCAAGTGCTGAAGCAGAGTACCGATCTATGAGGAAGCTTACTAGTGAACTCATATGGATCAAGGGACTGTTGAGGGACTTGGCCATAGAGACAACCTCTCCTATTACAATGCATTGTGATAAACAGTCGGCTATACACATAGCATCCAACTTAGTCTTCCATGAGAGAAAAAAACATATAGAAGTGCACTGTCACAAGGTTAGGCAAGCAGTGGAGCAGCAAGTCATCCTTCCATGCTACACTAGAAGTGAAGATCAACTGGCTGACATATTCACCAAAGCATCCCGCACCAAAGTCTGTGAGTTCATCCCATTCTAAACTTGGACTCATAGACCTCACATGTCACTAATCCTCTTGCCATGAAGTTTCTACTCATTTTCCTTGGCTTGGTTTTTATCCCAACTGATTTTTCCAAGCTAAGGTTTTAATTAGGGAATGATTCATGGTTTCCAAACTTGACCAGTTCCTATGGTCAAGCTTGAGGGGGAGTATTGACATGAATATGAGAAATGAAGCTTAGAGAAGAAGAGATCAAGAGAAGCAGTCTGGATCAACCAAAATAGTGTGGTCCGTACAAGCAGTCCAGTCTTAACCTAACTTGGTGTAGAAGACAAGCAACGGAGTTGGCTTGAATTGTGATCACGTGTGTAGATTTTTCTGAGGCTTTGGATGATTATAACCTGAGGAAAGAGCTATGGGAACAAGAAAACAAGAGAGAGTCACATGCTGGTATAAGGTGGAGAGAGGCAAGGGAGCTGTCATGTTCACAATTCTGGATGAGACATTCTGTCTTTACTTGCCTAGTTTTGTAATTCATTTTTGTATGCAAGTTGTATCTCTATTTAAATGTTGTAACCAGAACCATAATGAACTAAGGGAATTATTCTCCTCTCTCTCTTCTATTTTGAAATCTCTCTCTCTCTCTTTCTCTCTCTCTCTCTCTCTCTAGTTCATCATGTTTTTCATTCTCCAGAAACAAACTCTCAAGTAAATTTCTCATTTTAACATGTTTTGGGTTGACCATGATCTGTACGGCTTGTACGGCCTGTACGGACATGTCGACACAAAACCTCTCCAATCCTTTCTCTTCTTCTCACCCTCATTATTCCCTTTAACCCAAACTTCTCCATTCTATTAACTCCTTTTTGCACCTCAACTTAACAATCAGAATCATACTCTCACTTGCAACCAACTTGGCGTGAGATTTATGGCAAATGAATGTGAAGAATGCCTTTCTTCAAGGGGAACTAGAAGTTGAAGTCTACATGCACCCTCCTCCTGGTCTAGAGGACATGGTCAAACCAGGAAATGTGTTGAGACTCAAGAAGGCTATCTATTGGCTGAAGCAATCACCAAGAGCTTGGTTCCATAAGCTCAGCACTACCCTTAATGGAAAAGGGTTTAGTCGATCAGAGGCAGATCATACGCTTTTTACTCTCACCAGCCAACAAGTTATAGTAGTCATCCTTGTGTATGTTGATGATATCATCATCACGGGGAGTGACAAAGGGGGTATACAAACCACTAAAGCTTACTTGAAATATGTATTTGATATTAAGGATTTTGGTGAGCTAAAGTACTTTGTTGGAATATAAGTATGCCGATCTAAAGAGGGGCTCTTCTTATCCCAAAGAAAGTACAAACTTGATCTCTTGAATGGAGTAGGTATGCTTGGAGAAAAACCAGCAAAGACTCCATTTGAGGATGGCTATAAGATCTTGCGTGAGGGGGAGTATGAAGAAACAACATTTGATGATCCAAAACAATACAGAAGACTAGTGGTAAGCTTATCTACTTAACCATCACTAGACCTGATATTTGTTTTGATGTGAACCAGGTGAGCCAGCATATGAAAGTGACAAAGGTTCATCACTAGAAAATGGTGGAAAGAATACTTAGATATCTAAGTGGAGCTCGTGGGCAAGGAGTATGGATGAGATGTAATGGCAACACAGAAGTGGTAGGATATTGTGATGCTGATTCGGCAGGAGACATGAATGATAGTAAATCCACATTGCACATTCATTGGAGGCAATCTTGTCAAATGGAAAAGCAAGAAACAAATGGTGGTTTCTAGTTCAAATGCTGCAGCCGACTACAGAGCCATGAGCAAGCTTGCAAACGAGTTGGCTTGGATCAAAGGAGTTCTTAAAGATTCGGGTATAAAGATCACTTCTCCAATCACCATGCATTGTTATTACCAGGCAGCCATTCAAATAGCCTCAAACTCAGTGTTCCATGAGAGGACTAAGCACATTGAGGTGGACTGCCACAAAGTGCGACAAATGGTGATTGAAGAAGTTATCTTTCCATGCTATACAAGGAGTGAAGATCAGCTAGCCGATATCTTCACCAAGGCTGCAAGTACCACGGTGTGTGGGTCCATCTATCCCAAGCTTGGACTCATTGACATCAACCAGACACGATCCTCTTAGCCATGGAGATTTTACTCTTTTTCCTTAGTATGTTTTTGTCCAAACTGGGTTTTGCATACTAAGGTTTTAATGAGGGAAGTCGTCATGGTTTCCAAGCTTGACCATTGCATTGGGTCAATCTTTAGGGGGGGGTATTGATCTGAACGAATAAAGAAGACAAATAAATAAAGCTTTATAAGGTTTTATAAAGTTTTTATAAGACTTTATAAGCTGGTCCGTATAAAGGTTTTACAAGACTTTATAAGGAAGCATTCTGCATTATGAATATTCTGTGGGGACTCTCCAAAGGCTCTAGACGATTTAAATGAGAGGAAGGAGCCGTTGGAACTAAAGGCCGAAAGAGGGTCACATGTTGTGTTAAGGAGAGAGAGGGTAGATGAGATGTCACTTCCTCCAGACCTGTCCAAGCCAGTTTGTCTCTACACTCTCCATTTGTTTATTATTTTTGTGTGTCCTCTTATGTCTGTATAGAGTCTATTTATAATGTAACACATAACCTTAATAAAGTATGGAGACAGAACTCCTTTATTCTCTCTTTTCTCTGTCGACCAGAAACAACAATTCTCTCTCCCTCACTTAAACAAATAAATCAAACATCATATCTTTCATCTGTTCTTGGTTTTCTTCACCTTATTCTTCATAAAACTAACATGCACTAGAACATGAACCACCTTCTGCTTCTTGCTCTTCTATGTAACCAAGTTCCCACCAATAAAGGTGCAATAACCAGTGGTCGACTTCCTATCCATCCAATCTCCAGCCCAATCCGCATTACAATACCCAACCACTTCAGTGCTCTCATTGCATCCCATGCAAACTCCTTGGTCTGGTGATCGATTCAGGTACATGAGTAGACGGTTCACCATGTTTCATTGATGTTCCTTTGGCCCTTGCATATGTTGAGTTACTTGGTTCACATGAAAACATAGATTTTAGATAATTCTTAGTAGTTGTATACCTTCTTTGTAACTTCCAGTGATGATGATATAATCAACATACACTAAAAGGACAATGATACCTGAGGGTGTAATGAGGGTGAAGAGAGTGTGGTCGAGCTCGAATTTCTTGAAGCCTCTCCCATTGAAGTTGGTGTTGAGTTTGTTGTACCATGCCCTTGGCGACTAATTGAGACCACATATAGCTTTCTTCAACCTCAGAAAATTCCCTTCCTTCCCCAAATGTTCTAACCCAGGGGAAGGATACATGTAAATATCATCTTCAAGTTCCCCTTGAAGAAAAGCATTCTTCACATCTATCTACCAAAGACCCCACTTAAGGTTCACTGCCACTGATAACACTATTCTGATGTTGTGAAGCTTTGCAACCGGAGAAAATGCATCTAGATAGTCTTCACCATATGTTTGAGTGAAGCCTCGTGCCACCAATCTGGTCTTCTTCTTGTCAATCTTCCCATTTGCAAGATACTTGATTGTGAAGATCCACCTACAAGATATTGTCTTCTTTCCTATTGGTAGTTCACTGTCATACCAAGTATCATTCTTGATCATTGCGTTTGCTTCAGCACCAACTGACTCCTTCCATTCTTTTCCTTCATTGCTTCCTCATATGACTGTCGAATATAGCTCTCATCCAGACTCATCATGAAGACGGAATGTTCTTCAGGATAGTGCACGAGTGAACATGGTACTTAGGGTGGATGCTCTACTGCCGGAGCATTGTAGTAGATTTTGGTGTTCACCCAGTTGTTGGAGGATTCCTGATCCTGGTGCTCCTCCTTAGTTTCTGCTCTACTACTGGTTCTTGATCTTGATTCTGACCATTTCCCTCACTCATTTATCCTTCTCCATCTTCATTTACCATTCCTTCTTCTTGTTCCACACTTTGATCATGAGGACCTGAGTCTTCACCTACTTTTTCTTGGTAGTTCCCTTCAGGTTCATTTCCCCCCTCATGGTCGAAGTGTGAAGCCTGATCTACCTCATTGCTTGTGGGGCGACCTTGTGGTTGTCGTCCCCCAGTCTTTGGATCCTGGGAGAGATTAATACCAAGACTCTTCAGATTTATCATCAAGTTAGCCGCTTTATCAGATGCTAAATCTTTCAATTCTGCCTAGTTCTTCTCTTCATAATACCCTCTTTCTTCAACAAACTTCACTTCCCTAGACACCATAACTCTTATGGTTACTGGTTTATAACATTTATGCACTTTATGAGTTGGCGAGTACCCTATGAACATCCCTTTAGTGCTCTTTGCTTCCAACTTGTTCCTCAACTCTCCAGGTCTAAGACAAAGCATAGGCAACCAAAGACCCGAAGATGATCTAAGGTTGGTTTATATTTGTTCAAGACCTCAAATGGTGACTGATTGTCCAGGATCCTGGTTGGTGTTCTGTTGATGATGTAGCAAGCTGTAGCAACTGCATCACTCGAAAACCTCTTTGGGACATTTGTTTGAAACATCATCAACCTTGCAACCTCCATGAGATGTCTGTTCTTTCTCTCGGCCACTCAATTTTGTTGAGGTGTGTAGGGACAACTTGTCTGGTGAAGTATTCCATGTTGAGATAGGTGTTGCTTGAATGTTTGGCTAGTGTAGTTTCCTCCATTATCTGATCTAAAATTTTTCAACTTGGCATTAAACTAGTTAGTCACATAGCTTTGAAAATTTCTAAATACATCAAGCACCCTAACTTTAGATGGAATCAAGGTTTTTCAGGTGTATTTAGACTTCTCATCTATGAATGTAACAAAATATTTGTGGTTCTCCCTAGACAAACAAGGTGCAGTCCAAACATTAGAGTCAATCAAATCAGAACAATGTTCATAGATGGTTGTGGATTTATGAAATAGAGCTTACAATGTTTGCCTAAAATACAAGCTTCACATTCATTATTCTCAAACACAACACCTGGAACCATTAAGTTTAAAGCTCTAACATGAGGGTGTGCTAGTCTAGCATGCCACAAAGAATTCTTATTTAAAACAGAAACATAAACATAAGTAAACGAGTATCTATGATCAGGCACATAACTAAGCTATTCAAGCATATAAAGGTCCTTTGGTTACTCCTTGCCCAATCAATTGTCTGCTCTCACTATCCTGAAACTTCACATCATTAGGACTAAAGATAACATTGCAATGCATATCAGTGGTACACTTCTTAACAGAAAGTAAGGTTGAAGTAAACTCAGGCATGTAAAAGGCTCTAGATTCCTTGTTAAACAATTTCAGCTTGCCTATACCTCTTATTGGTATCCTATCTTCATTAGCAATCATTACATGTCCTTGATCAGGTTTTATATCTCTAATAAGACTAGTATAACTAATCATATGATGAGATGCACCTGAATCAATTATCAAAGGTGTAGACAAGTTATGCACAGTATAAGATTGACCAAGCATCCTAGGTTATGTGTAGCCACTATCAGTTTGTTCAACATTATTAGCAACCCTATATGCACCAAATGAATACCCACTAACATTACCAAGAGTGTTACCATTATCCTTGAGCATTTTGATTAGTGCATCCATCTCAGATCAGCGGATGAACTCGTGCTCATTTGGTCGTGGCTGATGGGCAGTGTAGGTCAACAAGGCCTTGCTCTCACCACGTTCACGGCCTTCTCTCTCATTTGCCCGGTTTGAAGTTCCAGGTCCTGGTTGATCACGCGTACCATAGGTGACATTTTCTCGTGCTTCCCATTCCTTCATGAACTTGGCCGGCTTGAGGTGAGGGTGGAGTATCCAGCATTGGCTCTTCTTGTGACCATGCCTCTTACAATGATAACAGTTTCCACCGAACCTCCTCTCTTCATGGTTTCCAGTGAACCTCTGGTGTTCATACTTGTGACCTTTCTTAGCTTGAGGCAACTCGGTTTGGTTGGCAAGTGTAAGCTCCCTCTTTCCTCCAAAGATTCACAAGGACCATTGTTCCTTCTGGACTTGCACGCATACCTCTTCAAGGGTAGGGAGATTCTCAAATCTTATGTTGTGCTTGATGAGGTCGTTGTAGGTAGCATTGAGTGTGAGAAAGAGGCCAAATACCTTGTCTTTCTCACGCCTCTCATTCAGCTAATCCGGATCTGTGGTACTCGGCCTCAGCATCTCAAGTTTCGACCATAAAGCTCAAAACTTTCCCAAGTGTTTGGTAAACTCCATGTCTTCTTGAGCTAAGTTGTTGATAGCTCTTTGATGTGTTTGAGATGTTCCCATACACCTTCTGAAGTGTATCCCACAGATCTTTAGCCTTCTCAGAGTACCTATAGGCTTTTAAGATCAACGGATCCGATGAGCTCTAGAGGATAGACATCACCAGATTGTCCTCGTGGGTCCCCTTCACTTCATCACACACAATCACTTCTATGTCGCCTTCATGAGTAATGAGTCTTGGAGCTCCATCCTCGAGCACACATCTTCATAGACCCTTACTTCCCATGGCTGTCTTCACCACACGAGACTAGAGAAGGTAGTTTCCTCCTTTGAGAGTAACCAGATAACAATAGTCTCTGTGTTCTCCATAGTGTTCTTCATGGACCAGAAAGTTTAGATCTTTGAGTATTCAAAATCAAAACCCAAATTCAACTGAACTTGGCTATGATTCCATGAAATCTCGAGTAGAATCTGGGTAAAGGATGAAAGAAAAGAGAGACTAAGATGATTTCAGGCTAAAGGAAAAGACTTTGGAAGATTGAGACTCAAGAACACATTAGACTTAACGAGAGAGACTACAGAGATTTAGAAATAAACTCGTTGATTATTATTACTCGACAGAGGTAACAATAAATAGAGGAAGGGTTAGGGTAGCTTAGGTTAAGGTTTACAACGGATAGGAGACTAAACATGTGAAGTCAAGGCTTGGGAAGGCGCCTAATTTGAATACTTGGCCGAGAGCCTTCACACGTGAGATGCCAAATGTGTCTTTTCCAGATGCTCTTCCGTTACTAGCCACATGAGGCATCCTGTCATCCGCACTTCCTTATCCTTGTGTCTAGCTTGAACCGGAGTGGTAAGTGGTAAATGTAACTTCTGGCCAAGTTACATTTACCTCGGGTAACTTTCGACCATGATCATCCGAGTCGGCCAAGTGTACAGCATGTACGGCCTTGTACGGACACTCCAAATTCAAGTCTTCTACACTTATTCATACTTCCTCTATCAATTAAACACCTATGTTTGACAAAGGCACCTTTGGAGGATGGGTACAAAGTTCCACGAGAAGGGGAGATAGAAGACAATCCACCATTCTAAGATGCCAAGCGTTATAGAAAGCTTGTTGGTAAGTTGATGTACTTGACTATCACACGACCTGATATATGTTTTCTGTGAACCAGGTAAGTCAACATATGCAAGGGCCAAAGGAACATCATTGGAACATGGTGAACTGTCTACTCAAGTACCTGAATGGATCACCAGACCAAGGAGTTTGGATGGGATGCAATGAGAGCACTGAAGTGGTTGGGTATTGTGTTGCGGATTCGGCTAGATATAGGATGGACAGGAAGTCGACCACTGGTTATTGCACCTTTATTGGGGGTGCGATCCTGACCAGCCTCAACTTGAGGCGTTTGAAGATCAATTATGAAGCATCTTGGAGAGTGACCAAGACCCAATATAAAGGCTGTATATAAGCTTTAATGATCTGATCAGAGAGATAATGGCAAAGAGGAGACAAAGGTTACCCATGGTGAAGCCTTTACTACACTTGGTCAGACATTGCATCAGCATGGATTACATGAGATCAATCAGGAGAGACGTCCAACTAGCAAGAAACACATAGAGAATGGACAAAGATGGCGTTTACATCAGAATTCAATGGAGTAGAGTGTTATATGAATCAAGAAGGATCTCTTTGTTTGCAAACTGGACCAGGAGTACATCAAGGACGAGCTGGGTTTTAACATGGACGTGCTGGGTTTTAACATGGACGTGCCTAAGGTGTTATTGGCTGAGAAGGGGCCTCATAAGCCCATAAAAAGCAAGGATAGGCCACCATGGGCTTTACTTGGTCGAATTGTACAGTTTAGTGTATTTGGGTTTTTCTTATTTATGTAAACCAACTAGAATTAATATTTGAGATTTCTAAACCATTAGAAATATGATTACGGTTTTTTAGCTTAGAATTTCGTTTTGGTTTTCCTTTTAGAGTTAGGATACGGTTTTCTAGTTAGGGTTTTCTGTCTTTTCTTTATAATGCCAAAAGCAGAACATATTGTAACTTACACTTTCATTTAATAAAACCTGAGCTTTTGGCTTTCAAACTCGTCCCATTGGGGACCTCCCTTCATTATTCACGTGGTGAAAAAGTTTCTTTTTCACACAAGGTAGCGTGAGTTTCCGTGATATATCCTAGACATGAATCATGGTGCACATGTGTCTCAAGAGTCGCTAAGCAACTCTAGAACAGTCCATAGCTCTTTTGTGAAGATCACCCCACATCCAAGAGCTTCTCACGCACAAGGATCCTCCCATCCACCCTCAAGTGTGATTGGGACGAGGTCTTCCAATCCAACTGCACCATGTGGTATCATAGTCACTTTGGGGTTTAGGGTTTGAAGTTCTTAACTTAGGAACACGAAATCCATCAACACTCCAGTAATCTTCAATGTTTCCTCACAGAAATCAGGAGGTTAAGGCCAAACAACAAGCAACTGGAGAGAGAGTTGCAACCCCCTAGACTTTGATCTTTAATGAAAAACAATTGGATGACCTAGCAGCTGAGATCTTCAACCAAATCATGAAGAATCTTGGCAAAGAGCAGAGGTGGAGATCAAAAACGTCCAAGGCAACCAAGCTACTTGCTTTGGATAAGTTTGGACAATGGTCACTAGAACCACCAGGAGCAATAGAAAACATCCAGCTAGTTCCTGAGCTATCAACAAACACAGTCTAGAATACAGGAAAACAATCTTCTAAGCCACGCACAGAAACGGCGGAGAAGAAACCTGAGAAGATACCAGAGATTGAACGAGCATTGGCTACTCTTTGTCAAGGAGAACTTTCAGCCAATCATCTGAAGCAAGAGGAACATGTACAATTAGCTTTATGTGGTCATATTCTTGACCTAACAGAGGCTAAAGAAGAAGGAAAACTTGATGCGGCACTTGTAGTTCATAAGAAGTCATCTGATTTGATTGAACAAGGTGGATTCATTAGATTTTCTTCTTATTATTTACTGACCAGGCTTCTTGTTTGTGTTATATTAAGTCTCGTGGATCACTTACAGCTTGTCAAGAAGCTGCACAACTTTATATTTGTAGTGATTGCAAATGGTGATAGAATACCTATTGAAGGGATAAGGAATCTGAAATTACTTGATAAGGAGTCTCAAGCATTTTACATGCCAACTTTTACATCTAACCTATTGTCTGTTAAAAGAGAAACCAATGATCTTAAATGCAAAGTTATTTTAGTCCTGATGATGAGTGCTTTCAGGATATTAAGACCAGCAAGATGCTGGGAAAAGGTGTGAGCAAGGGAGAGCTTTATTTACTTAAAGAAACCAAGCTTAGAACAGATTTCTCTTGTGCTTTTAGTTCTGCTTTTGTCTTAGCTAGTGATGTTCTATGGCATGCTAGATTAGGTCACCCCCATGCTCGTGCCTTAGAACTTATGTTATGTAACCTGTCTTTTAAGAATGAAAATTGTGAGGCATGTATTCTTGGTAAACATTCCAAATATGTTTCCCTAAATCTATGACTATCTATGAAAACTACTTTGATTTGGTTCACTCTAATGGGTGGACAACACCTTGTGTTTCTAGAGAAAACCATAAGTACTTTGTTAATTTCATATATGAGAAATCAAAATATACTTGGCTCACTTTGATTCACAGTAAAGATAGGGTGTTAGAAGCATTTATCAACTTCCAAACCTATGTATCTAACCATTTCAATTCTAAGATCAAATTTTTTATGTCTGATAATGGTGGGGAGTATAAGGATAACTTGTCTAATGTATAATCCCATGTTGAGCGAGATACTACTTGACTTGTGTATTCTCGACCATTATCTAACATGAGGATCTTCAGTTTGGCATTGAAATGGTTGGAGACATGGGTCTGGAAATTTTTGAAAGCTTCAAGCACTCTGTACATAGACTGAATCATTGTCACCCGAGTGTACTTAGACTTCTCATCAATGAAGGTCACAAAGTATTTGGGATTTTCTATTGAAAAATAGAGAGCAGTCCACACGTCTGAATGAACAAGGTCGAAGTTCTTCTCATAGATGGTGTTGGACCTTTACATACTGTCCTACAATGCTTCCCCCAGATACATGCTTCACATCCATCATTCTCAAACACCAAACCAGGAAGCATCAGACTTAGAGCTCTAGCATGAGGATGACCCAATATTGCATGCCATGTAGCGCTATAAACCCCAGTAGATGTACTGATCATGCAGATAGAAGGAAATGGTTCAGTCCTTTGAAGATGATAAAGTTCCTCATGAATGTGTCCTTTTCCAATCACCTGCCCTGTTTTAAGATCTTGAAACTCAACTTCATCTAGTCTGAAGACAACTTCACAACTCAAATCAACTGTAGCCTTCCTTAATGATAGCAAGTTTGATGTAAACTGAGGCATATATAAGGCAGTTGATTCCCTATCAAACAACATAAGATTCCATATTCCTTCTATCTTAACCTTATCTCCATTTCCTATAATCACATTCCCTGAGGCAGGCTTGACATCACTAACCAAATTCCTATCACTAATCATGTGATGGCTAGCTCCTGAATCTATAATGATGGGTTTAGAGTCAGAAGAGTGTGTACCAGCCTGTTTTGGTGAGATAAGGGCCTTGGCAGCTTTGATGATGGAATTCAGGTCACTCCTTGTCACTGGACAATCAATGTTGGTCGCACCAACTCCACTTCTCCATGTTTCTCCTTCATTTAAGTTACTAATGAAGGCTAAGTACATTGTTTTTCCTTCAATTGTTTGATGCTCAAACTTCTTGATCAACTCCCTGGTCAGCTTGATGTCCATCATCCTTGGCTTCAGGTTCTTTCTTCTATGTTGCTTCTTAGCCCTCTTGTACTCAGGAAACAACACCATCTTTCCTGTCGTTCTTGGCGCCTTCTTTGTAAGGTGAACAGGCTTCATTTCCGTCTCAAAGAGTGTGTGAGTGACTTGTTCTCTCTGGATAAGAGCACACACACATTCTAAATTTGGAAGTTCGTCTTCCCTCAGAACATGCTTGATCAACTGATTGTATGAAGGCTTTAGATTAAGTAGCAGACTGAAGACAACATATTGTTCTTGTCTTTCTCTTAGGACTTCAAGATGATTAGAACTCGGCCTAAGCATGCTAAGCTCAGACCATTGACTTCAAAATTTTCCAAGATGCTGGTTCAAAACTTCCTCATCTTGTTTCAGATTGTTGATAGCATGCTTGACTTCAAACACCCTACTTTTTTAGAGATTTTTCCAAACACTTTCTGAAGTGTATCCCTCAACTCTTTGGAAGTTTCACAATAGGAGTAAGCTTCCAAGAATGATGCCTCAAGCCTGTTTTGAATGATGGATAACACCATGAGATCCTCCTAAACCCATCTGCCATCATCAGCCACCACAACTTCTTTACCATCCTCTCCTAGGATGGTTTTCTTTGGAGACTCACCATCAGAGATGTGGCTCCATAAACCCCTTCCTCCAAGGGCTGTATTCACTAATCTTGACCAGAGAAGGTAATTAGAACTCTTCAATGTCCCTGGAATTACCGTTGCTGTCGAGTTCTTAATCTTCTCCAGCTATGGACTACTGGATAACTGAATGTACTCAAGAGAAAATTTGAAAATTCATAGAGATTTGCGGAAGTAAGTAAAACAGAATAAGGAGAATAAAGGTCTCAAGAGCTAGATTGCTCAGATACCATGTGAGAGTTGAAGAAACGGAGAATGTTTAAGTATGATTAATGAAGACATTTAGAGAGAGATAGAGTTAAATTCGTGGAGTATATGAGAGAGAGAGAGAGGAAATATGTTTCGTTAGCTTATTTGTTTCTGATACAATGTTTAAATAGGAAAACAACAGGAGACAAGTTGACTAGAAGAAATAATAAACAAATGGTGCTCAAAATGGGCAGAGGGCAGGACCAGCTTGAGTGAAAGGGACAGCTCATCTTCCTCTCTCTTACTTACCAGAACATGTCACTTCTGATTGTCTTCATCCCAACAGCTCCATCCACTTGCAAACTCTTGTTTGTATTATCACAGAGCTTCCGACGACAAAGGCAAGGTATATTTTTAATTCCCTTTTCTTGTCTTCCAAGACAAGCTTAAGTCAAACTGTAAGGACAAGCAAACCCTTGACCTATTCGAATGATTATTTCTCCTCGTCTCTTTAACTCTGGTCTGGTGTCGTCTTCTTGTCAAGCGACTCCATCTTATTCCTTCTTCATCTCAACATTTGCCATTATCAATATATGAGTCAGTTTGCCCCCTAAAGCAAAGTGTAGCCGATTTCTTCTCTTTGTGTGGATTCACTTCGAGTGAGTCTTGTGAAGTATCGGAGACCCTTCCATCATCTATGTTGTGCCATTCGATCCATCTCAGTCCAGAAAGTTTGTGGAATCAAGTGCTCTTGGTCATTTGCTTGTTTGTGGAATCAGACAACAGATTTTCATCATCATCTCTACCTTCATTCACCATCCATTCAAGCCTAAGGGTTTGAATCAGTGTGCCATAAGGTCATTTGGTAACAGATTCTCTGTGGGAGTGTTGAGAAAGGGTGAGGTCTTGGGTTCAAGTAACGCCAAGCGCATCAATAACCAACCTGTGAGCCGAGGCCCTAGAGGGCAGGTTGTATCACAGGGGAGGGGTTAGGGTCGGTGCACTGCAGGGCCGGCTCATCCTCCAGGGAGGAGTAGGCCGTTATATAAAAGTCGACTTTTAGAAAACCATGAAGCTCAAACAATAGGGTAATAGTATATACCAGCTATCGGCTCAGCTCCATCCATGCCTAAGTACAACTGGGATACTCATGGTTAGTTGCACAAACTCATAATAAATAGATCTTACCCGATTAGCCCATGTAGTGGCTAGTTTTGAAGCTGGAGTATTCAAGGCTTGTTCTGGTCGGTTCAGCTGGGATTCTTTGATGAACTCTTCCTCTCTAAGTCTCTTGAAGAAGGAATGATTGATATCTTCAAGTGGCTCCACGTTCTTTGCTTCAAATTTCCTCTTCATACTCTTTTTTTCTCTTTATCAGCTAAGCATACTCTTTTGATAATATCTCTTACCTCAGGTGTAGTCTTGGTGAGATTCTTGGTGTTATGAACTCGATTTCCTACCATGTTAATAATCATACCTTTGTTGGTTCGAGTACAAGCTTTCCTAATGCTCAAAGATGTTAAATATATTGAGATGAAGAACCAAAGAGGAGAAGAAGAAGAAGCAAAAGAGAAAAGAAGAAGTGATTTGGTTGAGTATTTTAACTCTGTCCGTACATGCTGACCAGAGATGACCTAGCTTGATTTGCAAGGAAAGAAAGGTGAAATTTGGGAGCCAAACTCTTGCTTATGGACCCATATAGACACTGAGGGTTCAGTTTGACCAAAGGAAAAAGTTTGAATGGGAATCACATGCTCTACTTAAGCAAAGAGCTGTCATGACCTGTCTCTTTCACCCCTGAACCAGCAGCAAGATATTTCCTTTGTTTATTCTTCTACTAATCTCTGGTATGTCTCTATATAATGTAAACTCAAGCAGATGAATTAACTTAGGAGAATAATCTCCCTTCTCTCTCCCAATCTCCAAATTCATCACTCTCTCTCCTCTCTCTCTCTCTCTAAACTATCCATATACTAATTCTCTTGTTCATACTCTGTTCTTCATTGTTATTTATGTGAGATTTGTGAGAATATGAGATGTAGAAGGAGTTTATATGAGAAAATGAGATTTAAAGAGAGTTAATTTGCTGGAAACTAAAGAACATGAAGAACAAGAGAGAGAGAGAGAGAGAGAGAGAGAGAGATATTTCGAAATCTAAGAGAGAGGAGATAAATAATTTTCCAACCCATAAATTGGGAAACAATAGGTAAGCAGACAAAAGAGTAAATAACAAAGAAATACATGAGAAACAGCCAAATTGGCTAAGCTAGCAGTAGAGAAAGGGACAGGTCTGAAGTGGTCCCAAGGATTCAAATTCTTCAGCTCATAAGTGACTTCTGTCTTTTTTCCAACGTCCATATAGTCTTGGTGAGACCAGACTGAAGTCTTCTGGTTAAGGTAACCAGTTCTGATCCATTTAGCACTTCCTCTTGACTTGCATGCCAAGTTAGGGCAAAGTTATAGGGACAACCTTGTTCCACAAGCTTCACTTAAACACTGCTTCTTCTTCTTATTGTATTGTCTTTTATCTCTTGATGTCTTCATGTCAAAAATTCAACACTTCTCCTTGTCATTTATTTATTCATGTCAACACTCCCCCTCAAGCTTGACCATAGGGACTGATCAAGCTTGGAAACCATGAAGCATTCCCTCATTAAAACCTTAGCTAGGAAAAAACCACTTGGGATAAAAACCAAGCCAAGGAAAAAGAGTAGAACACTTCATGGTAAGAGGATCAGTGACTTGTGAGGTCTATGAGTCCAAGTTTGGAATGGATGAAATTATAGACTTTGGTGCTGGTTGCCTTTGTGAAGATGTCAGCTAGTTGATCTTCACTTCTTGTGTAACAAGGTAGTATAATCTTCTGTTCCATAGCTTGCCTCACTTTATGAAAATCTACTTCAATGTGTTTAGTCCTCTCATGGAAGACTGAGTTGCTGGCAATGTGTATAGCAGCTTGATTATCATAGTGCATAGTGATTGGTGTTGTAGTTTCAATCTCCAAGTCTTTAAGCAGCCCCTTGATCCAAACCAACTCGCTTCTGAGCTTTCTCATAGCTCTATATTCTGCTTCAGCACTAGAACATGAAACCACTTTCTGCTTCTTGCTTTTCGAGGTTACCAAGTTGCCTCCAATGAAGGTACAATACCCAGTAGTTTCCAATGAAGGTACAATACCAAGTTGCCTCCACTTTCTGCTTCTTGCTTTTGATTCACAGCAAAACAGATGTCTGGCCTTGTGATGGTTAGATAGATAAGCTTTCCAACCATTTTCATGTACTTCTTGATGTCTTCAAATGGAGTATTTTCAAGCTCCCCCTCTCGCAGCACTTTGTAGCCATCTTCAAGAGGAGTCTTGGCTGTTCTTCCTCCAAGTTTTCTGCCTCACTCAGTAGGTCCATAGAATACTTCCTTTGAGACAGAAACAATCCTTCGTTGGATCTGCACACTTCAATTCCAA
Organism: Moricandia arvensis; assembly: GCA_905132765.1. Taxonomy (NCBI): domain Eukaryota; kingdom Viridiplantae; phylum Streptophyta; class Magnoliopsida; order Brassicales; family Brassicaceae; genus Moricandia; species Moricandia arvensis. The sequence continues at coordinate 106,748 of CAJHQP010000227.1, read as the reverse complement.
GGAAATACTTGAGCTCTCCAAGATCCTTAATATCAAATACAGACTTTAGAAAAGCTTTGGTGGCCTGAATCCCCTCCTTGTCGCTTCCAGTGATGATAATATCATCTACATATATCAAGATAACCACAATTCCTAGTGAACCAGTCAGTGTGAAGAGAGTATGATCAGCTTCTGATTTTCTGAACCCTCTCCCATTCAATGTGGTGCTTAACTTGTGGTACCAAGCTCTTGGTTATTGCTTCAGTCCATAGATAGCTTTCTTCAATCTGAGGATGTTTCCAGGCGTGACCATATGTTCTAGACCAGGAGGAGGGCGCATGTAGACTTCATCTTCTAGCTCTCCTTGAAGAAATGCATTCTTGACATCCATCTGCCACAATTCCCACTCTAGTTTGGTTCCAAGAGACAGTATGATCCTGATAGTATGCAGCTTAGCCACTTGTGCAAAGGTCTCTACATAGTCTTCTCCATAAGTCTGAGTAAAGCCCCTTGCAACCAGCCTTGAATTGCGTCTCTCCACCCTTCCATCTGGTAAGAATTTAATTGTGAAGACCCACTTGCTTGTTACTGCCTTCTTTCCCTTTGGGATTTCACTCTCTTACCAAGTATCATTCTTGATCATTGCATTAGTTTCATCTCCCACAGAGTATCTCCACTCCTCAAGTTCCATTGCTTCTTCAAATGACCTTGGAATATAGCTTTGATCTAAACCAGTGATGAATTCTTTATGTTCCCTTGGATAATGGGCAAGAGAACATACTGCTTCTATAGGATGAGCTACTGCCTGACTGTTGGAGTAAACTCTTTTTCCTGTTTGAGGGATACTTCCTCAGCCTTGTGCTTGTCCTAAGCTGTTGAACTGCTTCAGGTTCTTCTTCTTCCTTATCAGATTCAGCTTCCTCATTCTGATGCATTGGTTCTGGTTGTACTTGGTGCCTTTCATCATGATCATGAGTTTCTTGTTGATTCCCCCCTTCAGGATCAGGATGTGTGGCTTCTACAGCTTCATCAACCCCATCTTCATCAACTACAACTTCTGGACCAGGTGCATTTTCAGGAGAATTCCTCCTTGTTTATTGATTAGCTTGAGGCATGCCAATACCAAGACTCTCCAATATAATCCTAAAGTTTGTGGCTTTCTCTGATGCTTGAGATAAATCCTTCAAAGCACCCCAACTCTTCTCCTCAAAATATCCTTTTTTCTCCACAAACTTCACATCTTTTGATATTAAAACCTTTCTTCATATTGGATTATAGCACTTATAACCGTTATGCGTTGGAGAGTAGCCTATGAACATAGCTTTGAGCTTTTAGCATCAAGCTTGTTCCTCTGCTCCCCTGGTATTAGCACAAAGCAGAGACACCCAAACACACACAAGTGCTCAAAAGGTGGCTTGTTCTGGTTTAGAACCTCAAATGGAGACAGGTCGTTGAGGACTTTAGTTGGAGTCCTATTGATCAGATAGCTAGCAGACACGACAGCATCACTCCAAAATCTTTTTGGAACATTGGTGTGAAACATCATTGATCTTGCTATTTCCATCAAGTGCATGTTCTTCCTCTCAGCAACACCATTTTGTTGAGGAGTGTAAGGGCAGCTTGTCTGGTGAATAATTCCATGTTTACCAGGGTATTGCGTAAATGGATGACTTGTGTACTCACCACCATTGTCTGACCTGAGAATTTTCAGCTTGTCATTGAAATGATTGGAGACATGGGTCTGGAAATTCTTGAAAGCTTCTAACACCCTGTCCTTACTCTGAATCAGTGTCACCCAAGTGTATTTGGACTTCTCATCAATGAAGGTAAGAAAGTATTTGTGATTCTCCCTTGACACACACGGCGCAGTCCATACATCAGAGTGACCCAGGTCAGAACATCTCTCATAGATAGTGCCAGACCTTGGAAAGACTGTCCTACAATGCTTCCCTAATATGCAGGGTTCACAATAATCATTCTTGGCCACCACACCAGGAAGCATCAGATTTAAGGCTCTAGTATGAGGATGTCCCAGTCTAGCATGTCATATGGTGCTCTCAACCCATTAGATGTACTGGCCAGGCAATGAGAAGGAGGTGATTCAGACAACTTAGTATTCTAAAGGTGATATAGTTTCTGATGATTGTGCCCTTTGCCAATTATCTGCCCTGTCTTCAAGTCTTGAAATTCAACCTCATCAGGTCTGAAAACAACTTGACAACTCAGATCAACAGTAGCTCTTTTCACTGATAGCAAATTTGATGTAAACTAAGGCATATACAAGGCAGTAGATTCCCTATCAAACAACCTAAGGTTCCCTATACCTTCAATCTTCACCTTATCACCATTTGCTATAATAACATTCCCTGAGGCAGGCTGGACATCACTAATCAAATTCTTATCACTAATCATGTGATGGCTAGCTCCTGAATCTACAATGATGGGTTTAGAGTCAAGAGAGTTTGTACGAGCCTCCTTGGGTGAGATAAGGGCCTTGGCAGCTTTGATAAAGGAATCAAGGTCTCTTATGGTCACTGGACAATCAAAGTTGGTCGCACCAGCCATACCCCTCCATCTTCCTCCTTCATTTGAATCACCAACCAAAGCTGAATACAAGGTTCTTCCTTGAATCACTTGATGCTCAAACTTCTTGAGCTTAAATGTATCCTTCTGGACTCTTAGTCTAGATTTAGACTTGTTAAGCTTGGTTCTCATGGGGACTGTTTGCTGCGTGCCTTTCTAACCTCCATAGACCCGTTTCTTCCTCCTTTGTTTCTCAATCCTACTAATCATGTGAGTAACTGGTTTCTCTTCTTCCTTGAAGAGTACATGTGATCCTTGTTCTCTTTGGACCAGGGAACAAACATCTTCTAAATTTGGAAGCTTGCTTTCTCGAAAGATATGACTTATCAGCTTGTTGTAGGATGGATTCAGGTTTAGGAGAAGGCTGAAAACCTTGTCTTGCTTATATCTTTCTCTTATGACTTCCGGATCTGTAGAGAAAGGCCTAAGCATATCCATCTCTACCCATAAGCTTCTCAACTTCCCAAAATACTTATTAAAATCCATTTCCTCTTGGCTCAGATGATTGATAGTCCTTTAAATTTCAAAGAGCCAGCTTAGGTTGGAGAGAATCCCATAAACAGTTTGGAGACTCTCCCATAGATCCTTGGCTGTTTCAAAGTGTGAATAAGCCTCCAAGATCGGTTCTGAAATAGAGTTGTGTATGATTCCAAGTGCTTGCTGGTCTTCTTGAACCCACTTGTCTTCATTCTTCAGGCAAGTAACCTGACTATCCTCTTGAGCCATCCTTTTTGAAGTTTCAGCCTTCATGATATGGCTGTCGCAAAGTCCATGACTTCCCAAGGTAATTCTAGCCACTCTTGACCATAAAATATAGTTAGGACCCTCAAGGGTCACTGGAATAAGGCTTTTCTTCTCTATTTCCATGGTCAAAATTCATTTACCCAATGGGTAAAGCTATGGACCAATGGATAAGAGTAAAGAACACATCGAGTTTGAAAAGAAAACGAGTGTTTTGCGGAATGAAAAGGAGCTTAGTGCTATGATACCATGTGATATTTGTGAGAATATGAGATGTAGAAGGAATTTATATGAGAAAATGAGATTTAAAGAGAGTTAACTTGCTGGAAACTGAAGAACATGAAGAACAAGAGAGAGAGAGAGAGAGAGAGAGAGAGAGAGAGAGAGATTTCAAAATCTAAGAAAGAGAAGGAGAGAATGATTTTCCTTCCTTAATGTGTTATGGGAACAACCCATAAATTGGGAAACTATATGCAAGCAGACATAAGAGAAAATAATAAACAAATATATCAGAAACAACCAAATTGGGTCAGCCAGCAGCATAGAAAGGGACAGGCCTGAAGTGGTCCCAAGGATTCAAATTCTTCAGCTCACAAGTGACTTCTGTCTTGTTTCCAACGTCCATATAGTCTTGGTGAGACCAGACTGAAGTCTTCTGGTTAAGGTAACCAGTTCTTATCCATTTAGCACTTCCTCTTGACTTGCATACCAAGTTTGGGCAAGGTTTTACGGACAACCTTGTTCCACAAGCTTCACTTAAACACTGCTTCTTCTTCTAATTGTATTGTCTTTTATCTCTTGATGTCTTCATGTCAACAATGTCAACACTTCTCCTTGTCATTTATTTATAAATGTCAACAAGGGCAACTCTTTTGGTGCAAGATCCCATCTTGAGTTTGGTGTAGTTTGAATGCATGACTTGTGTATTCCCCACCATTATCTTATCAGAAATAAGCTTGTCATTATAATGGTTAGAAACATAAGTTTGAAATTTTTTATATGCATCAAGCACCCTATCCTTAGTTTTAATGAGTGTTATCTAGGTGTATTTAGATTTTTCGTCATGAATGTGACAAAATACTTATAGTTCTCTTTAGATAAAAAACTTACCTATATCTCACATAAACTCAATTATCCTCCTCATACTTTCACAATTCTAACATGGTATCAGAGCTTTAAGCTCCTAAACCCTTTAAATTCCGCAAAATCCATTATGTTCTTCCAACTCAGTTTTCCAGTTACTCTATTTTCCCCTATTCAGTATGTCTACTCTGTTTCAATCCCAAAATCATCTTTTCTCTTTATTCTATTACCAAAGAATATCTAAAAGGGCATTAAGCTATTTAGTCTCTTTTTCACAAATCTATTCTGTTTTTATTAATTTTGAAATTTCAGTGTTCTTCATTATATTGTCTAGTGGGTAAAAGAAATTGAACCATGTAAATAGAAAGAAGAATCTTGATTCCAATTACCCTTGAGGGTTCTAAATATTTGGTATGGTCAAGAGTGGCCAGAGTTACCTTGGGGAGTCATGGACTTTTGGACAACCACATTATGAAGGCTGAAGCTTCAAAGTGGATGACTCAAGAGGATAGTCAGGCAAATGGTCTGAAGGTTGAATACAAGTGGGTCAGAGAAGATCAGCAAGCACTTGAGAGCATCGACAACTCTCTCTGAGAATCAATCCTGGAAGCATACTCAAATTGTGAAACTGCCAAGGATCTTTGGGATAGTCTTCAAATAGTGTATGGGAATCTCTCCAACCTTATCCGTGTGTTTGAAGTCAAGAGGATTGTCAAAAACCTCGGCCATGAAGAAGTGGAGTTCAATCAGTATTTTGGCAAGTTCAGAAACTTATGGGCAGCGCTGGATGTGCTTAGACCCCTCTCCTTGGATCTTTAGGTCATCAGGGAAAGATATGAACAAGACAAAGTCCTCAGCCTTCTCCTAAACCTAAATCCATCCTAATCTCACTTAATCAAGCATATTCTGAGAGAATACAAGCTCCCTAACCTTGAAGGTGTGTGTGCTCTGGTTCAAAGGGTGCAAGTATCTCACACTCTCTTTAAAAGAGAAAAAAACCAGATTCTCTGGTAAAGGATATGCACAGCAAGAAAGGAACGATTATGCTGGTACCTGGATACAAGAATACCAAGAAAAGACATGTCCGTAAGAGTATCAAGCAAAGATGGTTTGATACCAAACCTGCTTGAAGGAAACTTAAGGAGGAGGATCAACCAGCTCTTAAAGGTGCATCCATGTATTCAGTCTTCACCAGTGACTCTAATGGACGAGCAGTGTGGAACAAGGCAATGATGAATGGTTGTCCTATCATAATGAGTGATATTGAGCCACTAATCAAAGTAGCAAAAGCCATTATCTCCTCTAAGACGTCTAGTACACATACCCTTATCTCTAAACCAATCATAATAGATTCAGGAGCTAGTCATCATATGATTAGTGATATGAATCTCATTACTGATGTTAGCCCTACCTTAGGAAATGTTATAATAGCCAATGGTGATAAGGTGAAGATAGAAGGAATAGGGAACCTTAAGTTATTTGATAGAAAATCCACTGCCTTCTATATGCCTGGTTTTCCCTCTAACTTACTTTCATTGAAAAAGACCACACTTGACCTGAATTGTCAGGTGGTTTTTACTTCTAATGATGCTGAGTTCCGGACCTTAAGACATGGAAGGTGATTGGAGAAGGAAACAGCTAAGATGGTTTATACCATCTCCAGCCCTCTTCCCCTTCTTCTTCTACTCCTTGATGCATGACCAGTACTAATTTATGTGATAGCACTACTTAACATGCTAGATTAGGACATCCACAATCTCGTGCATTAGAACTCATTATGCATGATATGTCATTTAGCCACTTTGATTGTGAAGCATGCATCCTAGGAAAGCATTGCAAATCTGTGTTTACAATATCAGTAACCATCTATGAGAAATGCTTTGACTTAGTTGATTCTGATGTTTGGACCTCTCCATGTATGTCTAGGGATAAACACAAGTATTTTGTCATTTTTATAGATGAGAAATCAAAGTATACTAAGTTAACAATGTTGCCTTCTAAGGATCACGTGTTAGATGCATTTATAAACTTTCAATCTTTTGTCACTAACCAGTTTAAGGCCAATGTGAAGGTATTGAGATCAGACGATGGATGAGAGTATACAAGTCATCCATTCAAGAATCACTTGGCAAAACATGGAATAATCCACCAAACAAGCTGTACTTATACACCTGAGCAAAATGGAATGGCTGACAGGAAAAATAGGCATCTCATGGAGGTTGCAAGATCAATGATGTTCCATGCCAATGTTCTTAAAAGATTTTGAAGTGATGCTGTGGTGACAGCATGCTACCTTATAAAGTGTTGAACCAAACTAGACCACCCATTCATCACCTCAGAGTGTTTGGATGCGCCTGCTTTGTGTTAATACAGAAGAGCAAAGGAACAAGCTAGATGCAAAGATCATGAAGTGTATGTTCATTGGTTACTTTTCTACAAAGAAAGGATACAAGCGCTACAATCCTGAAACACGAAGAGTACTTGTATCTAGATATGTGAAGTTTATGGAAGGAAAGGGATCCTATTCTGATAAGAATTGGGATGAGCTCAAAGATCTATCTCAAGCACCAGATACGGCCAATAACCTGAGGATCATCTTAGAAAATCTTAGAATCAGTTTATCAAGAGAAAAGGAGACCACCAAAGAACCTACTCCTACTCAAGAAACTGAACAAGAAGCTGAAGAAGTCACTCATCCTGATCTTGAAGGGCGCAATGAACAAGAACCAGAAAGACAACATGGTTCAAAAGTTCATGATCAAGATGGTGTAGAAGATCAAGCAACTGAAACTGCCCAAGATCATGAAGAAAAACAAGACCACGTTCAACCATTAAGAAGAAGCACAAGGATCAGGAAGGATCCCTCAGACTGGCTGAACACAACGGTATATTACAACAGCCAGGCAGCAGTGGCTCATCAAACTTCAGTGGTATGCTCATTTGCGCAATTTGAACATCAAGCATTCATCAGTGAACTGGATCAAGGATATGTTGCAAGGTCCTATGAAGAAGCAATGGAGCTTGATGAATGGAAATAATTTGTTGGAAATGAGACCAATGCCATGATAATAAATGATACTTGGTATGAGAGTGAACTTCCAAAGGGCAAGAAGGCAGACTAAAGCAAGTTGGTCGTCACAATAAAATATTTGACAAATGGCAAAGTGGAGAGGTGCAAAACAAGACTGGTGGCAAGAGGCTTCACTCAGACATATGGAGACGATTATGTGGACACATTTGCACCAGTGGACAAACTACATACCATTTGGATCATCCTCTCTCTTGCAACAACTCTAGAGTGGGAGTTATAGGAGATGGATGTCAAGAATGCTTTTCTTGAAGGAGAGCTAGAAGATGAGGTCTACATGCATCCTCCTCCTGGTCTAGAGCACTTGGTCAAGACTGGAAATGTTTTAAGACTCAAGAAAGCCATTTATGGACAGAAGCAATCACCAAGAGCTTAGTATCACAAGCTGAGTACTACATTAAATGAAAGAGGCTTCAGGAAGTTAGAAGCTGATCACACCCTATTCACTTATCCTGTTCCAAGAGGCATTGTGGTCATCTTGATTTATGTGGATGATATAATCATCACAGGCAGTGACAAATAGGGCATCCAAGAAACCAAGGTATTCCTCAAATATGTGTTTGATATTAAGGATGTAGGTGAACTCAAGTACTTCCATGGAACTGAAGTATGCCACTCTAAAGAGGGTCTCTTCCTATCCCAAAGAAAATACACACTTTATCTTTTAATTGAGGCAGTAAACCTTGGAGGAAGACCAGCCAAGACTCCACTTGAAGATGGTTATAAAGTGTTGCGTGAGGGGGAGTTTGAAGACACTATTTGAGGATGTCAAGGAGTATAGACGAATGGTGAGAAAGCTCATCTATCTAACCATCCCAAGACCATACATATGCTTTGATTTGAACCAAGTCATTCAGCTTATGCAAGTTCCTAAGGTTCACCATTGGAACATGGTTGAGAGGATCATGAGATATCAAAGGGAAGCTCTGGGTTAAGGTGTTTGGATGGGATGCAATGGAAGCACTGAAATAGTTGGGTATTGTGATGCTGATCGAACATGAGATAGCATTGATAGGAAATCAACCAGTGGCTATTGTACATTCATTGGAGGCAACCTAGTTACTTGGAAGAGCAAGAAGCAGAAGGTTGTATCATGCTCAAGTGCTGAGGCAGAATATAGAGCTATGAGGAACTTACCAATGAGTTTGTTTGGATCAAGGGCCTGCGTAAAGACTTTGGGATTGAGACTACATCACCAATCACTTTTCATTGTGACAATCAAGCTGCTATTCATATATCAAGCAACTCAGTCTCCCCCGAGAGAACCAAGCACATTGAACTGGATTGCCATAAGGTTAGACAAGCTGTGGAGCAGAAGATCATCCTACCTTGTTACACACGCAGTGAAAACCAGCTAGTTGACATTTTCACCAAGGCTTCAAGCACTAAAGTCTGTGAATTCATACACTCTAAGTTGGGACTCATAGACCTCACATCTCACTGACTCTCCTATCATGAAGGCCTCTAGTCTTTTTCCCTAGTGTGTTTTATCCCACTGGGTTTTGCACATTAAGGTTTTAATGAGGGAGGTTCTTCATTTTTTGAAGCTTGATCAGTTCCTGTGGTCAAGCTTGAGGGGGAGTATTGAGATGAAGAACCAAAAAGGAGAAGAAGAAGAATCAAAAGAGAAAAGAAGAAGTGATCTGGTTTAATATTTAAACTCTGTCCGTACATGCTGACCAAAGATGACCTAGCTTGGTTTGCAAGGCAATGAAGGTGAAATTTGGGAGCGAAACTCTTGCTTATGGACCCATATAAAGGTTGGGGGTTCAGGTTGACCAAAGGGAAGAGTTTGAATCAGTTTGAATGGGAATCACATGTTCAACTTAAGCAAAGAGCTGTTCATGACCTGTCCCTTTCACCCCTGAACGAGCAGCAAGATATTTCCTTTGTTTATTCTCTTTATTAATCTCTGGTATGTCTCTATATAATGTAAACTCAAGCAGATGAATTAACTAAGGAGAATAATCTCCCTTCTCTCTCCCAATCTCCAAATTCTTCACTCCCTCTCCTCTCTCTCTCTCTCTAAACTATCCAGAAACTAATTCTCTTGTTCTTACTCTGTTCTTCATTGTTCTTTACCCAAATCTCACCTAAACTGAACTATTCTCCTCATACTTTCACAATTCTAACGAAATCTTCCATGAAGTCAAAATCGGGTGTATTGGAACATTGTTGAGTGAATGCTACTTCTGGTGGAAGTCTGAGAATGTATCATGGATCCATTGTATCATTGAAGAATTTTTCTGACTTAAATACTCTCTCTATTTGTCTCATAGCCTTGGAACATGTAAATGTGGGTTATTTGACCTTGGATACACCATTTTGATAGGTGTTTGGTTTGATGACCGCATTATACCCTCTCTCGAGTTTGATGGGTTTCAGATCTTTGGTATGTTTCAGGAGGTTTCTCTTTGATTGAAATGGAACATGTGTTTCTGTCCTCTTCACTCTTTACCAGCACGCTTTGGCTGCTATGAGGTGCTACATTTCCACTCCTGGGTTCTTGATTCGCCATGGTACATATTCCTTTTTTAACACTCAAGGAAAAGGAAAAGTGTATTATATCTGAAATATCTTTAGAAATAGGGCATTTGAAACTTTTGACATGTCATGAAGTTACTCCAGTAAAAAATAAGTTTCTGAGTCTCACTTACTTGGTGGCTACTTAAGGTACCTTGCCCTGATTCAGTTCCGGTGCTTGTTATCTGTGAAACAAGACCATCTGGCGAAAATGTCTGCAGGACAGATTCATACTCCTCACCTTGATTAGTTAAGGATTCTTGCACTTTTGAATGCCTTTGCTTCATTTATAAGCTCTGGTTCATGGTGTTTTCATTTCACTCCATGTTTACTCCTAGGTTTCCTTTTTCCTTTTTGGAACTTAAGAAGTAGAACAAGTGCATTATACTTGAACTGGAATCGAAAACATAGTATTTGAAACTATGACCAGCTAGATGGTTATTCCAGTATTGAATAAGCTCATATGTTTTACTTACTAGGACACCGCAGAAGCTGTATTGCATTTAATCATCTTTAATAGTTATCACATTTGAAACATGATCAGCTAGTCCACGTGGCTCAAGGAAAGGTTGTAAATAACTCCTTAGCTCTATCATCTGGTGGGACATAAGTTCCTGTAGGGGTGGGCATTTTACCCGATACCCGAACCCGATCCGAAAAACCCGAACCGAAATCCGAACCGAAATAGCAAAATACCCGAACGGGTATTGATTTAAGAGAGATTGGATATCCAAACCCAAAGGGGTAATATCTGAACCCGAATGGATATCTGAAGATAACCGAACATAACTATATTTTATCTTATATTTCTAGTTTACATATCTCATTTTTGTATTTAAAATATTTATATTTTTGTTACACAAACTTTAAAATCATACAATAAACGTATAATTATGGACAAAATGATTTGATACTTACTTAAAATGTATGTCAAGCTTTTTGTTTCATGTATTAACAAAAGTTACATTCAAATTTAAAAACAATAACCAAATCAATATCTTTTTGTTTTTGACATGTATCTCCAAATCTAATAATCATTCACTCTATTAAAAGATAAAAACTCAGTTCAGTGAAAATTATATTTACAAATACAAGAAACTTTAAAAATGATTTTTTTTTGAAATTCTAAATATCCGAACCCGACCCAAAATAACCGAACCCGAACTAAAAATATTCGAACCCAACCCGAACAGGTTCTATAACCCTATACCGAAATACCTGAAAATCCGAAATACCCGACCTGAACCCGAACGTGTATCCGAACGCGCACCCCTAAGTTCCTGCACACCCCTTCTTACTTTTCTCAGGTTCCATGTGTGCTTCTGGTTTGGATTCTTTTGACTGCACAAAAGGAGTATTGTTTTCAGGTGGATCCTTTTCTTCTGGCTTTTCATCCATGACACCAAAACCTGTTTCAAGCTTGAACATAGGGACTGGTCAAGTTTGGACACAATGAAGCATTCCCTCATTAAAACCTTTACTTAGAAAAACCACTTGGGATAAAAACCAACCGAAGGAAAAAGAGTAGAACACGTCATGGCAAGAGGATCAGTGACATATGAGGTCTATGAGTCCAAGCTTAGGATGAATAAACTCACAAACGTTGCTGCTAGCTTCCTTATTGAATATGTCAGCTAGTTGATCTTCACTTTTAGTGTAGCATGGAAGAATGACTTGCTGCTCACTGCTTGCCTCACCTTATGGAAGTCCAGTTCTATATGCTTTCCTCTCATGAAAGACTGTATTCGATGCAATGTGTATTGCTGCCTGGTTCATGGGTGTGGTGATCTCAATACCCAAGTCCTTTAGCAGTCCCTTGATACATATGAGTTCACTAGGAAGCTTCATCACAGATCGGTACTCTGCCTCAGCACTTGAACATGACACCACCTTCTGCTTCTTTCTCTTCCAACTCACCAAGTTGCCTCCAATGAATGTACAATACCACGTAGTTGATCTCCTATCAATCCTATCTCTTGCCCAATCACCATCACAATATCCAGTGATCTCAGTACTTCCATTGCATCCCATCCAAACACCTTGACCAGGAGCTTCTCTAACGTATCTCAAAATCCTCTCCACCATGTTCCAGTGATGAACCTTAGGGGTTGCATATGGTGACTTACTTGGTTCACAGCAAAACACACATATGGCCGAGTGATAGTTAGATATATGAGCTTCCCAACCATCTTCCTATACTTCTTTACATCTTCAAAGGGAGTGTCTTCAAACTCCCCCTCTCGCAATAACTTGTACCCTTCTTCCAATGGGGTTTTGGCCTGTCTTCCCCCAAGGTTTCCTGCCTCATTTAAAAGATCAAATGTGTAGTTCCTTTGGGATAAGAAAATCCCCTATTTAGAGCGGCGTACTTCAACTCCCCCAAATCTTTGATATCAAAAGATGATTTAAGAAAATCTTTGGTTGAGAGTATACCTTCCTTGTCACTGCTAGAGATGATAATGTCATCAACATACACTAGAATGACCACAATCCATTGCTTGGTGGTTAGAGTGAAGAGAGTATGATCTGCCTCAGATTTCGCAAAGCCTCTTCCATTGAGTGTGGTGCTGAGCTTTTGATACCAAGCCCTTGGAGATTGCTTCAAGCCATAGATTTCCTTCTTCAACCTTAATACATTATTTGGTTTTACCATGCTTTCTAGGCTAGGAGGTTGTCGCATGTATACTTCATCTTCTAACTCTCCTTGTTGAAATGCATTCTTCACATCCATCTGCCATAGATCCCATTCTAAATTGACATCAAGTGATTAAGGAATCCTTATAGTATGCAGCTTGGCCACTGGTGAAAATGTATCAAGATAATCTTCCCCATAGACCTCAGTGTATACTCTTGCAACTAGCCTTGTCTTTCTCCTTTCATGTTTTCCATTGGCTAAGTACTTGATGGTGTTAATGAGGAGACTTGTTACAGCTTTCTTGCCTTTGGGGGGCGCAGTTTCAAACCATGTATCATTCTTGATCATGGCATTGATATCATCTCCAACAGACTCTCTCAACTCCTGATGTTGCATAGCCTCTTCATAACATTTTGGGATGCATTCCTGATCCGATTCCCCAATGAAGACTTGATGCTCTTCAGGATATTGAGCTAGAGAGCATTCTGCACTCATTGGATGAGCCACATATTCAGCATTGAAGTACACTTTTGTATTGATCCAGTTTGAAACAGGTTTCTTGATTCTTGTACTCCTTCTCAAAGGCTGTATCTGATCAGGTTCTGCCTCATTTGTTTCACTTTGTTCACCTACTTGAGTCTCAGTTTCTGATTCTGATGGTATCTCATCTTGATCCTGAGCTACTGAGTTCTCTTCAGTCTCTCCATTTCTATTGGCCCCCTCATGATCAGGATGAGTGACTCCAATATCTTCTTCATCATCTTCTATAGCATTATTGGGAACCTCTCTGACTTTTCCAGGTTCTTTTGAAAAACTGATGCCAAGATTTTCCATAATAATTCTCAGATTATTGGCCTTGTCTGATGCTTGAGACAGATCTTTGAGCTCATCCCATTTATTCTCAGCATAAAACCCTTTGCCTTCCATAAACTTGACATCTCCGGATACTAGTACTCTCCTTGTTTCAGTATTGTAGCACTTGTATCCTTTCTGTGTAGGTGAGTATCCAATGAACATGCACTTCATGCTCTTTGCCTCTAGCTTGTTTCTTTGCTCTCCTGGTATCAACACGAAGCAAGTGCATCCAAACACTCTAAGATTTTGGATAGATGGTCTGGTTTTATTTAATACTTCATAAGGAAAGATGTCATTCAGCACCCTGGTAGGAATCCTGTTGATTAGAGAGCATGATGTGACCACAACATCACTCCAGAATCTCTTAGGAACATTTGCATGGAACATCATTGATCTAGCCACCTCCATTAGATGCCTATTTTTCCTTTCCGCTACTCCATTTTGATGGGGAGTATAAGGACATCTTTTTTGATGAATTATGCCATGTTTTGCCAGATGATTCTTGAAAGCATGACTTGTATACTCTCCTCCATTGTCTGACCTCAGTACCTTCACATTAGCTTTAAAGTTGTTAGTGACATAAGATAGAAAGTTCACAAAGGCTTCTAACACACGATCCTTAGAAGGAAGTAGAGTAATCCAAGTGTATTTTGATTTTTCATCTATAAATGTAACAAAATACTTATGATTATCTCTAGACATGCAATGTGATGTCCAAACATCAGAGTGAGCTAAGTCAAAGCATTTCTCATAGATAGTGTCAGATGTTGGAAAAACAGATTTTAAATTCTTTCATAAGATGCATGCTTCACATTCTAGGTGGTTAAATGACATATCAGGCATAATGATCTCTAATGCACAAGTGTGAGGATGAACTAGTCTAGCATGCCAAATAGAGCTATCACACACATATGAGTTATTGATAATGCACAAATGAGAAGGAGTATAGGGTTTAGAGGGCTTAGTCTTTTAAAGATAGTATAAACTACCCTAACGGTTTCCTTCACCAATCACCTTTCATGTTTTTAAGGTCCTGAAACTCAACATCATTAGGCCTAAAAACCACCTGACAATTCAGGTCAACCGTGGCTTTTTTTACTTAGAGAAGATTAGAGGCAAAACTAGGTATGTAAAAGGTAGTGGATTCCTTATCAAACAACTTAAGGTTCCCTATTCCTTCTATCTTCACCTTATCACAATTACCTATTATTACATTCCCTAAGGAAGGCTAACATCACTAATAAGAATCCTATCAGTAATCATATGATGACTAGCTTCTGGATCTATTATGATTGGCCTAGAATAAGGGAATGTGTACAAGACTGCTTTGTGGAGGTGATTGCCTTTGCTGCTTTGATCAGTGGCTCAATATCACTCATTTTGATAAGGCCATCATTGATCTCTGCCTGGTTCCTTGTTTTTCCTTCTTTGGAATCATTGGTAAGTGCTGAGTACATAGATGCACCCTCAAGCGCCACTTCTAGGAATGGTGGACTGTTCTCCTTGAATTTAATTCCACAAGAGCTGAGAATATCCAAGCTTGATTGGCTTCTCTTCCTGAGATATCTTTTCTTGGCTTTTGTGTGCACAGGTAACAACACCGTCCTTCCATTCTTATTGTGTATATCCTTTGGGAGCTGGCTTCCTTTACCTTGTAAAGAGAGTGTGTGATGTTTGTTCTCTCTGAACTAGGGCACACACGACATCTAGGTCAGGAAGTTTATCTTCCCCCAAACATGCTTGATCAATTGGTTGTAGGATGGGCTTAGATTCAGGAGTAGACTAAAGACCTTGTCTTGTTCATATCTTTCTCTTATGACATCTAGATCAACTGAGATTGACCACAGTGTATCTGGATCTGCCCACAAGCTCCTAAACTTACCAAAATATTGATTAAACTCCAATTCCTCCTCGCTGAAGTTGTTGATACTCTTCTTGACTTCAAACACTCTGCTTAGGTTGGAGAAATTCCCATAAACAATTTTAAGGCTCTCCCATAGATCCTTGGCAGTTTCACAGTGTGAGTAACCCTCCAATATTACTGGAATCATGCTCTTTATCTTCATTTCCATCGCTGGTTTTCTTTTATCCACTGGACAAAACTAAGGACTGATGTATAAAGATGAAGAGTTCATGAACTTGCAGAACACAATAGAATTTTCGAAATTGAAAGAGAGCTTAAGTACTCAGATAAGTAGAGTGCCTAGGAAAAATAGATTATCAAGAGATTTTGAACTGGATAGAGAGAAAACGGAGTGAAGAACAGAGTAAAAACAAAGTGAAAATGATTTTGATTTGCAGAAGTTAAGTTAGAATAAGGCCTCAAGAGCTTAATGCTCTGATACCATGAAAGAATGTGAGAATTATAGAGAGTTTATGTGAGAATACAGAAGAACTAAGCAAGAACAAGAGAGAGAGAGAGAGAGAGAGGGGTAGATTTCGTGAGAGAGAGACAGAGTTGTAGAGAGAGAACCAGATAACGAGGAACTGATTCCTTGCCTTAATTGATTCATGGTACATCTATATTTATGGGGAGACAAATCCCCAATAAACTATTAAACAAAGAGACCTACATAAGTATTAAACAAATTCACTCTTGGACAGAAGTAGCTCAGGCAAACAAGGTGAAAGGGACAAGACCTAAACAATTCAGAAGTGGTCCAGAAGTACTTGAATACTTCCCATCTCGTGACCTTTGCTCTCAACAGCTCTCTTGTCATTTGTTTAATTAAATACTTCTTTCTTAGGCAGAGAAAGCAATCTTCTGATTTATGTAGATCTCAGCTCTATCTTGCTCTATCTTTCACTCAAAGCTAGGTAAGGTTGTACGGACAAACTTGCATTCCAAGGTAGGTTGATCATTTGCTTAATCTGATTGTCTCCATGCCATTTATTTCTTCATGTCAACATACCAGAAGTTACATTTACCACTTACCACTCTGGTTCAAGCTCGACACAAGGATAAGGAAGCACAGATGACAGGCTGGCTCATGTGGCTAGGAAAGGAATAGCATCTGGTCAAGATACCTTTGGCATCTCACGTGTGAAGGCTCTTGACCAAGTATTTGAATTAGGCGCCTTCCCGGGCCTTGACTCTACACGCTTATTCTTTTATCCATTGTAACCTTATCCTAATGCTACCCTAATCCTTACTCTATATATTCTAACCTCTATCGAGTAATAATAATCAAGAAGTTCATTTCTAAATCTCTCTAGACTCTCTCTAGTCTCTATCGATAAGTTTATTGGGTTCGTGAGTCTCAGTCGTCAAAAGTCTCTTCTTTTAGTCTCAAATCTTCTGACTCTCTCTTTTCTTTCATCCTTTATCCAAATTCTACTCGAGATTTCAAAGAATACCTTATTAGCTGAAGATTCAGCCTTGTGGGCCATGTTCAAGTCATCTTTTCCACCAAAGAGACCCATTGAGCCTTGCTCCTTCTGAATTTGGGCACATAACTCCTCAAGAGTAGGTAGCTTGTTTGCCCTCAGTAAGTGTTTGATGAGATCATTGTAGGCCTAATTGAGAGTGATGAGCAGACCAAACACTTTGTCTTTCTCACTCCTCTTATTCAGAATGCTAGGGTCAGTGGTACTCGGCCTCAACATCTCCAACTCTGCCTAGAGAGCTCTGAACTTACTAAAATGTTGGTTAAATTCCATGGCTTCCTGGTTCAAGCAGTTGATAGCTTTCTTCACTTCAAAGACCCTACTGAGGTTGTATATGTTGCCATACACCTTTTGTACTGTATCCCACAACTCTTATGCAGTTTCACAGTAAGAGTAGGCCTCCATTATGGGACCACAAAGTGAGTTGTAGATGATAGACCGCACCATAAAGTGCTCTTGACACCTTTTTCCTTCATCTACCACCACAATCTCCTTCCAATCTTCTCCTTGAGTGGTTTATTTTGGCGCCTCACTGGTAGTGTTATGGGACCATAAACCTCTTCCACGAAGGGCATTCTTGATCAATCTTGACCAGAGAAGGTAGTTCACTCCTTTAAGAGTGACTAGAATCACCACTGCCTTGCTTTGCTCAATTTCGAAGTGCTACTGTCCAGTGGGTAAAAGGATGTTCTTGAGAGGTTTGAGAGATTTGGTTTCTGGGTACTGGAGTAGAAAGGAAACCAGTAGAAACAAGCTTACTCACTTTGTCTCAAGAAAATAAGATGAAAAAGGATGAAGAACATCTAATGAACTCGCCAGAGATTTTGAAGCGTTAAAAAGATTTTGAGAAATAATCAGACATAATGAAAGAGAATGAAGAGTATGAGAGATTTGCGGAAGAAAAAGTGGGTTTAGGATCTTAGAAGCTCTGATACCATGTTAGTTTTATGAAGAATAAGGTGAAGAACACCAAGAACAAAGGAAAGAGATAGTGTTTGATTTATTTGTTTAAGAGAGAGAGAGAGAATAGAGGAGTTATGTCTCCTTACTTTATTTAGGTTATGTCTTAAATTTTAAATAGACTCTATACAAACACAAGAGGACACACGAAAAGAATAAACAAAGGGAGAGGGTAGAGACAAATTGGCTTAGACAGGTCTGGAGAAAGTGACATCTCATCAACCCTCTCTCTCCTTAACACAACATGTGAACCTCTTTTGGCCTTTAGTTTCAACGGCTCCTTCCTCTCATTTAAATCTTCCAGAGCTTTTGGAGTGTCCCCTCATAATATTCTTAAGGCAAAATACTTGCTTATAAAGTTTTATAAAACCCTTATAAGGACCAGCTTATAAAGGTTTATAAAAACCTTATAAAGCTTTGTTTCTTTGTCTTCTTTATTCATTCAGATCTATAATATGCGCTAATGTTCTTCATTTTGAGAGTTAAAGGTCGAAGGTTTTTGGTGATCTAAGAGAAAGTTTGAATATTGAAGCTTTCAAGTGAAGAAATCTGAAGTCTTTTCGGGTTGTTCATCTCAAAGTCTCAACCTTTTCTGGTTTCTAATCTCGAGTTTTTTTTAGCTTAAAGGGGAGTGGGAACTACCTTTTATGGAAGGAAACAAGACGTTGGCGATTCCAGTGACCTTAAAGGGGAGTGGGAACTACCTTTTATGGTCAAGGCTGGTCAAAACTGCTATTGGGAGCAAGGGTTTATGGAATGACATCACGGATGGACCTCCAAAACTAGTTGCTGAGGAAGAAGGAGGACTGACTTAGCTTGCTCTGGCTGATGAGAACAAATGGGTTCAAGAAGACATGACCGTGGTCACTGTACTGCAAGCTTCTCTTGAGACTTCAATCCTTGTAGCTTATAGCCACTGTGAGTCAGCAAAACACCTATGGGAAACACTCCAGGAGGTCTATGGAAACACATCAAATCTGAGCCGTGTATTTGAGATGAAGAGAGCCATCATCAAACTTGTGCAGGAAGAGGTGGAGTTTTCACCAAGCATTTGGGGAAGTTCAGAGCTTTATGGTCTGAACTCGAGATGCTGAGGCCGAGTACAACGGATCAAGAGATCATCATTGAAAGAAGAGAGCAAGATCAAGTCTTTGGCTTGCTACTGACCCTGTATCCTACTTACAACGACCTGATCAAGCACATCTTGAGGTCATACAAACTAACATCCTTGGAGGAAGTGTGTGCTCAGATCCAGAAGGAAGAGGGATCACACAGATTGTTTGGAGGACGAGGTGATCTATCCTTAGCAAACAATGCAGACGTCACTCAAGCAAACAAGGAATAGTACAAGCCTGAGGAAAGAAGGTATGGTGAAGGATAGAAGGTTTGGAGACAACTGTGATCATTGCAAGAAGCCTGGTCACAAAAGGAGTCAGTGCTGGATCCTTCATCCCAACCTCAAGCCAATCAAGTTCATGAAGAAGAGGGAAGCAAGATCTCACCTTTACAATGAAGCAAATGAAGCTGGTCCTTCTGGAAGTGGGTCTACCATGCGTGAAGGTGAAGGGAAGGCCATGGCATCTCAACACTCTTCAGCCAAGAACATGGATCAAGAGCCCATAAGGAGGTCCGACATTGATGCACTCATAAAAGATCTTAAGGAGAATGGTAACACACTCGGAAACACTCTTGGTTACTCTCATACTGTTCATAGATTGCATAAGACTCTTGATCAAGTAAATGCTCTAGGAGAATCACATATATCATATACTGCTCGTAGTGTTCTAACTAAACCATAGTTGTTGATTCTGGTGCCTCTCATCACATGATAAGTGACACCAGTCTTATAAAAGATATAGAACCTGCTTATGGTCATGTGATGATTGAAATTGGTGATAGAGTAGAAATAAAAGGAATTGGAACACTGAACCTGTTTGATAAAGAGTCTAGAGCTTTCTATATGCCTGAGTTTACTTCAAATATATTATCTGTCAAGAAATGCACTACTGGTTTACAATGCAATGTTAACTTTAGTCCAAATGATGTGAAGTTTCAGGATATTGAGAGTAGTAAGTTGATTGGGAAATGAGTAACAAAGGGAGATCTTTATATGCTTGAAGACATAACTTCTGTTTCCAGTTCTAGATACTCGTTTAGTTCTGTTTCTGCTTTAAATAATGATTCATTGCGGCATGCTAGATTAGGTCATCCTCATGTTAGGGCTCTTAGTTTAACATTACCAGGTGTCATGTTTAAAAATAATGAGTGTGAAGCATGCATGTTGGGTAAACATTGTAAGACAGTCTTTAAGAAGTCAAGTACTTTCAATGAAAAATGTTTTGATCTTTTTTATTCTGATGTTTGGACTGCTCCTTGTTTATCTAAAGAGAACTATAAGTATTTTGTATTTTTCATTGATGAAAAATCTAAATACACCTAGATAACATTCATTAAAACTAAGGATAGGGTGCTTGATGCATTTAAAAAATTTCAGACTTATGTTGCTAACCATTATAATACCAAGCTTAATATTTTCAGATCAGATAATGGTGGGGAATACACAAGTCATGCATTCAAAGAACACCTAGCTCAACATGGGATCATGCACCAGACGATTTGTCCTTACAACCCACAAAATAATCGAGTGGCTGAAAGGAAGAACAGACACGTCATGGAGGTGGCAAGGTCGATGATGTTCCAAACCAAGGTCCCAAAGTGGTTCTAGTGTGATGCTGTGATGTCTGCTTGCTATCTTATCAGCCGGATACCAACCAGAATCCTAGAGGATCAATCTCCATTTGAGGAACAAGATCAAGCCCTCTCTGGATCATCTAAGGGTGTTTGAGTGTCTTTTTTTATGTACTGGTGCAAGGAGAAATGAGAAACAAGTTGGAGCCTAAGAGTACTAGAGCCATGTTAATCGATTATTCTACAACTTAGAAGGGATACAATTGTTTTGATCCCCTAACAAGGAAGCTACTAGTGTATCAGGATGTCAAGTTTTTGGAGTCAACAGGATACTATGAAGAGAAGAGTTGGGAAGATCTTCAGGATCTAGCTCATGCATCTGACAAGGCTACGAGTCTTAGGATGATCATGGAAGGTCTTGGGATCAATATAACCCAGGATCAAAGGATGCAAAATGTGTCTCAACCACATGAATCTGTAGAATAATCCCACCTTGATCATGAGGGGGGGGAAATGAACCCGGAGATGGTAGTTATGGGGAAGGGAACTCTGGAAGTCCTGACGAAGATGTGATGGGAAA
The DNA here is from genome assembly GCA_905132765.1 of Moricandia arvensis. NCBI lineage: Eukaryota > Viridiplantae > Streptophyta > Magnoliopsida > Brassicales > Brassicaceae > Moricandia > Moricandia arvensis. Next base: position 85,646 of record CAJHQP010000227.1, on the reverse strand, counting down.
TGAGGAAGCAAATGAGGGAAATGATCAGAGGGAAAGCTTTGTGCCTGTAGCAGAAGGCAAGAGTGGCATGAGGAAGTAGTAGAGCCAGAGGTAGAAGCTCCATTGAGGATGAGTACTAGACTAAGAAGGCACCCATCTAACTGGGTAAACACTAGAGTCTACTATAATGCTCAAGTGTTTAACCAGTTAGATGGGTGCCTTCTTAGTCTAGTACTCATCCTCAGTGGAGCGTCTACCTCTGGCTCTACTACTTCCTCATGCCCCTCTGGCTCTTCTAGATTTCCACCTTTGTTGAGTTTCCTAAGGAGGATTGTGCATTTATCATCAATCTGGACGGGAGTCAGGTTCCAAGGTCGTATGAAGAAGCCACGAAAGATTAGGAATGGTGGAAATCAGTGGGTGATGAAGCAGGTGCAATGATCAAGAATGAGACTTCATATGAGAGTGAACTTCCAAAAGGGAAGAAGTTTGTCTCTAGTAGATGGATCTTCACTATCAAGTATTACCAAATGGGAAGATAGAAAGGAAGAAAACAAGACTGGTTGCAATAGGGTTCACTCAAACCAATGGAGAGGATTATGTTGACACATTTCCTCTTGTGGCAAAGCTCCATACTATCCGAATTGTTTTGTCTATTGCAACCAACATGGGGTGGAACGTATGGCAAATGGATGTGAATAATGCTTTCTTGCAATGAGAGATGGAAGAAGAAGTTTATATGTATCCTCCTCCTTTTCTTGAAGGTTTAGTAAAACAAGAGAATGTGTTAGGGTTGAGGAAAGCGATTTATGGGTTGAAGCTGTCTCCAAGAGCTTGGTACCACAAGTTGAGAACTACTCTGAATGGTCGAGGCTTCGTAAAGTCTGAGTTTGATCACACCCTATTCACCCTAGTCTCCCCATCTGGTATCATTGTTCTCCTAGTTTATGTTGATGATATCATCATAACTGGGAGTGACAAGGAATGCATCCAAGCCGCTAAAGATTTTCTTAAATCTATGTTTGAAATTAAAGACTTGGGAGAAATGAAATACTTCCTTGGGATTGAGATTTGTAGATCCAAGGAAGGATTGTTCATGTCCCAAAGGAAGTATATCCTTGATCTTTTGAAAGAAACAAGTAAACATGGAGGAAAACAGCAAGGATGCCGATGGAGGATGGGTACAAAGTTCCTCGTGAGGGGGGAGATTTAAGAAAGCAAACCATTCCATGATGGCAAGCTTTAGAGAAAGCTAGTTCGTAAGTTAATCTACTTGACAATCACACGTCGTGATATTTGTTTTCCTATGAACCACGTGAGTCAACACATGCAAGTCCCGAAGGATCACCACTGGAATATGGTGGACAGGATCCTAAACTACTTCAATGGGTCGCCTGGTAAAGGGGTGTGAATGGGATGAAACAACAACACTGAAGTGGTTGGTTACTGTGTTGTGGATTTGGCTGGTGATAGGGCAGACAGTAAGACCCAAAAACTTCTCCTCTCTTCCTTCTTTCTCTTAACCCAAATATGAACCTCAACCAAAAACTCACCCTCAACCTTGACCATGTGGAATAAGTCGAGCTTGGAAGGCTATGATACGGCCAGCCTAGGATCAGAATCAACCTCAGAGCATTCTGAACAAGATGACGAGTTGGAGCGAAGCTCAAGTGGACCGACATCTACTAACATGGACGAACCATCGACGCATGGGTCGGACAAGAACGGCTAGTCGGGAAAGGACTCATCTATTATTGAGATAGATCCAGAAGCTAGAGATCAAAATGATAAACCTTTTGGGCATGGAGATAAAGATGTGAACGGCTCAAATGAAGACCCACTTGTCTATTCAAGTGGACCATTCAAAAGATCAAAATCCAAAGAACTTAAGAGAGCACTGGGCTCTTGATAAAGTTCATACAAGATGAAGACAAGCTTGAGGCTTATGAAAGGAATGTTGGGTTGATAACTTGGTTTAATCTCATGGTTTGCCAAGATTCAGAATAAGGGTCATAAACCCATTAGGCATAAGTTTAGTTAGCATAATGCTAGTTGGTTTTGGTTTTGATAATACTAGTTGGCTTTGGTTTTGGTTTTGGTTTTAAAGTTATCTTTTCATTAAGTTTTAGATAAAGATCAATTATACTAGATAATGATCTCATAGGCGGTTTTGGTGTTATATATATATGGCCATGCCCGTGTATCTCTTTGCAAAGAACCATCAATAAACTTAAAAAGCTTTGGCAAAATACTCTCTCGAGTTTCCGTACTTCTTGTTCAACTTTTGAGAATCCATCTTCGATCAACAGATAGTTAACTCTATCGCTTACGTGAATACCATCAGGTATCATCCTATACAATGTTACACTTGTAGATCGCCAGAGCTAAACGACTCAAGGAACCCTCATCTTCCTTGTGTGAAGAAACCACCCAACAAGCAAGAGCAAATTGCCTTGTTTCCATCTCATCCATCACAAACTATCAAAATTCAAATGATCCGAACGTGTACACCTATCTAAGGTCGTATCAAGTGGTATCAGAGCCACTTGAAGGATTTAGGGTTTGTGTTTCTTGCTCTGTCACATCCATATCTTCTTTCCTTTCTATCTAAAGTTCTATTCAGATCGGGCTAGCTTTCAAAAAAAAGAGAAAACAAAAGAAACAAAATAAAAGAAAGAAAAAGAATAAGAACAAAGAAAAAGGCTGAGGAGAAATCCAGTCGACCGAGGGTAAATCCGGTCAGGCTAGTTAAGGCGATATGACACCAAAAATGTTGCAATCTATCTATCTATTTCACATAATGGGTTAGTGTTTTCCGGATTTTAGGTGATTGGGAATATTGCTCACTTTTGAACTATAGAAGGTAAGGTTGTTGAGAGAGTCCAGAAAGGCTACAAAACAAAAAGAGAGAGAGAGAGAGTTTCTTTGGTTCTAACTTTCAACTACTTTGAGTTTTGTGTTTTGTTTTGGTGTTGATATTAATTTAGGTAGGAAACCATGGGTGAGGAACGAAGAGCTGACAACCCTCCTGTCGAACAATTTCAATTCGAGGCCATGCTAGGGGACCTGGAGAGGAGACTAAAGGGCCATGCTGAACGCTTATTTGCTAGCATTATGCCTCTTGAACTTGTTAATGCTGCAGGTAGAGCTATAACATCTAGAGGAAACATACCAATTCGAGCTAGGCGGGCTATGCCAGGAGCTGTCGATGAACCAGCTACGAGGAAGGCGAGAGAGGGTTGAATCGACCCGACCAAAGGCGACCGAAGGCTGAAGACAATTTGGGAAACCTCGAACTTCGGATCCCTCCTTTCTTGGGAAAGACTGATCCGAACCTGGAATGGGAAAAGAAGGTTGGACTTGTTTTCAAGTGTCAAAACTTCACTGAAGAGAGGAAGATTAAGCTAGCGGCCACTGTGTTCAAGGGCTATGCAATCAACTGGTGGGAACAAGTATCTAACAATAGGATACACAATGGACAATTTCAGATAACTTCTCGGCATGATATGAAAGAAGTCACTAGAAGGATGTTTGTCCCGACCTACTACCATAGAGAACTCCACCAACGTCTATGGATGCTGTCCTAAGGAACCAAGAGCGTGGAAGATTACCATCAGGAGATGGATAATCTCATGATCAAAGCTGATGTTGTTGAATCTGAAGAAGCCACTATAATTAGATTCCGGGGAGGTCTAAACCGAGACGTTCAGGACCGGATTGAGATGCAAGAGTATGATTCTATTGAGAAGATACTTCATAAGGCTACTCTGATTAAGCACCAGAACAAGAGAAGAGGTGTGGGACGGAACCAGTTTGGTGCTCCCTCCAAAACAACCTATACCAGAGATGACAAGCTGAACAACCTATACCCGAGATGACAAGCTGAACATCCTAGAACCACATTGGATGAGAAGAACAAAACTCCAGCACTCAACAACCGGACAAGAAACATCAAGTGATATAAATGTCAAGGATTTGGGCACCACGCAAATGAGTGCATCAACAAAAGGACAATGATGGTTTTGGGAGTGGAGATATAGTATCTAATGATGAGGAGCAACCAACTGAGGAAGAGGAGATAGTTAATTATCCTACTCATGGATATCTACTTGTCACCCGACGAGTCCTCAACACTCTGTTTAAACCAGAATCTGAGCAGCAGCGTGAGAACCTATTCCATACTAGGTGCCTCGTCCAGAGCAATGTGTGTAGTCTAATTATAGACGGAGGAAGCTGCACCAGTGCAGCTAGTGAAATCGTGGTCGAAAAGCTAGTGTTGACCACCCATGTACATCCTCGGCCTTACTCACTCCAATTGCTGAGTGAAGATGGTGAGGTGCAAGTAACACATCAGGTCACTGCCCCCTTCACCATCGGCCAGTACCAAGACACCATCACATGTGATGTTGTCCCGATGGAAGCCAGCCACATCCTACTTGGACCACCATGGCAATATGATAAGAAGGCCATCCATGATGGATACACCAACAAGTACTCCTTTTTGCATAACAACAAAAAGGTAGTTCTGGTGCCATTGACACCACAGGAGGTACACAAAGATCAGCTTAAACTTAAGCATATAAGGGAACCAAAACGAGCACCTGGAGCCAAGACCACCAACCCGATGGTTGAGGTAAAAGGTTTAAATCTCCTTGCTACATCTTCTGACCCTAAACAAGCTACCTTTGATCAGCAATCCTTCGTACTACTTATCTTTAGGGAGTTGTTAACTTCCTCTTATAACCTTGACCCGGTAATACCAAGGTCAATTGAGAAACTTCAACAGGATTATCTATATGTATTTTCAGGAGACGGTCCAGTGGGATTGCCACCCATTAAGGGCATTGAACATCAGATTAACATTTTTTCCAGGAGCTTCTCTGCCCAACCGTCCAGCTTATAGGACCAACCGTAGTGAGACCAAAGAGCTCAAGAGGCAAGTGGACGAGTTACTTAAAAAGGGCACATCATGGAAAGCCTGAGTCCTTGTGTTGTCACAGTCCTTCTCGTGCCTAGAAGGATGGTAGTTGGCGTATGTGTGTGGCTTGTCGAGCAATCAACAATATTACAGTGAAATATCGCCACCCTATTCCCTGGTTGGATGATATGCTAAATGAGATCTATGGATCATGTATCTTCTCCAAGATCTATCTAAAGAGTGGATATCACCAAATCATGATGAAGGAAGGAGATGAGTGGAAGACGGCTTTAAAAACCAAGCATGGTTTACGTGAGTGGTTGATCAGGCTGTTTGGGTTAACTAATGAACCACGTCCTAAGAACCTTCATTAGGCTATTTGTAGTAATCTACTTTGATGATATCTTAGTCTACAGTAGAACAATGGACGAGCATATCAACCATCTGAGGCAAGCCCTAGACGGGCTAAGAAAGGAAACTTTATTTGCCAACTATAAGAAGTGTTCCTATAGGAAAGAACACCTTAACTTTGTTGGGTTTGTGGTAACCTCAGAAGGGATTAAGGTGGACGAAGAGAAGGTGCGCGCAATCAGAGAATGGCCTGTCCCAAAAACAGTAGGCGAGGTAGGAAGTTTCCATGGACTGGCAGGATTTTACAGATGGTTCGGGAAGGATTTCAGCTCTATAGCTGCTCCATTGACTGAGGTTATCAAAAAAGTTTTGGGTTTACTTGGACAAAGGGGCAAGAAGACTCTTTCCAAACACTCAAGGAGAGGCTAACCAACAGACCTTTATTGGTGCTACCAGACTTCAACAAGACGTTTAAGATTGAGTTGTGATGCTTCATGGCTGGGAATTGAAGACATGTTGATGCAAGAGAAAAGGCCAATTGCATACTTAAGTGAAAAGCTAGGAGGGGCCACATTGAACTATCAACCTATGACAAGGAATTGTATGCATTGGTAAGGGCCCTCAGACTTGGCAAATTATCTATGGCCAAAGGAGTTTGTGATCCACACGGATCATAAATCACTTAAACACTTGAAGGGCCAACAAAAGCTGAATAAAAGACATGCCAGATGGATGGAGTTTATAGAGACTTTCCCCTATGTTATTCAGTAAAAACAAGGGAAATAGAATGTGGTTGCTGACGCCTTGTCAAGAAGATACACTCTGTTCTCGACCATGGAATCCAAATTACTAGGCTTTGATCAGGTCAAGTCATACTACGAAGGATATACTGATTGCCATGAAAAGTACAAGGCCACCAAGAAGCGAGCAGTGGATGGGTTTTATCGAGTGGAAGGGCTTCTTTTCTATGAAAATCGAGTATGCGTCCCATCATGTTCCTCAAGAGAATTATATGTCTGATAATCCCACAATGGTGGACTTAAAGGACACTTTGGTGTGGCTAAGACATTGAGTACTCTTGAGCAACAATTCTATTGGCCACGAATGAAGCTGGATGTAGAGAGGTTTTGTAGGCAGTGTGTGGTGTGCAAGCAGTCCAAGTCCAAGAGCCAAAGCCAATGTATGTATACTCCTTTACAGATCCCCACTGCACCATGGATAGATGTGTCCATGGACTTTTTCTTAGGAATGCCTATGACTAGGAAAGAGAGACAATATCTTTATGGTGGTCGATAGGTTCTCTAAAATGGCTCACTTCATAGCTTGCCATAAGGCTGATGATGCTACCATGGTAGCTAATTTATTCTTTAGAGAACTTGTTAGGTTGCATGGTATACATTTGACCATAGTGTCAGATAGAGATACTAAGTTTCTTAGTCACTTTTCAACAAACTGCCACCCACAAACTGACAGGCAAACTGAAGTAGTAAGTAGGACATTGTCTACACTACTTAGAGCCCTTGTAAGAAAGAACATTAAGTCTTGGGATTATTGTTTGCCTCATGTAAAGTTTGCTTACAATCATTCTATGCATTCAGCCACCAAGATGACTCCTTTCCAGGTCGTATATGGTTTTAACCCTTTATCACCATTAGACTTGATTGCTTTGCCTTTGAAAGAACAAACTAACTGTGATGGCAAAAGAAAGGCCAACTTTGCTAAAACATTGCATGAGCAAGTACACAAAAATATTGAGGAAAAGACAAGGGCGTATGCACGAAAAGCAAACAAAGGGAGGAGAGAACGCGTGCTTGAACTAGGTGATATGGTTTGGATTCAATAAGGAAGGAGAGGTTTCTGAATGAAAGAAAATCCAAACTCTTATCTCGAACGGATGGGCCATTCAACGTCTTGGAAATAATCAATAACAATGCCTACCAGATTGGTCTGCAAGGTAAGTATCTCATTAGTCCTAGTTTCAATGTGTCTGATCTATCTCTTTTCATTGAAGACAAGTTGGATTTGAGGTCAAATACTATTAAAGGACGAGGGGATGATACGGCAAGCTTAGGATCAGAATCAACCTCGGAGCATTCTGAACAAGGGGACGAGTTGGAGCAAAGCTCAAATGGACCGACAGCTACTAACATGGACGAACAATCGGCGCATGGGTCATACAAGGACAGAGTGTCGGGAAAGGACTCATCTATGACTGAACTTGATCCAGAAGCTAGGGATCAAAATGATCAACCTTTTGGGCATGGAGATGAAGACGTGAACGGATCAAATGAAGACCTACTCGTCTATTTAAGTGGACCATTCACAAGATCCAAAGCCAAAGGACTTAAGAGAGCATTGTGGCTCTTGATAAAGTTCATACAAGATGAAGAGAAGCTTGAAGCTTATGAAAGGAAGGCTGGGTCTATAACTTGGTTTAATCTCATGGTTTGCTAAGAATTGGAATAAGGTCATAAACCCATTCAGTGTAAATTTAGATAGCATAATTATAGTTGGTTTTGGTTTTGATAATCCTAGATGGCTGTGGTTTTGGTATTGGAGTTATCTTTTCATTAAGTTTTAGATAAAGATTAATTATACTAGATAATGATCTCACAGGCGGTTTTGATATATATATATATATATGGCTGTGTATCTCTTTGCAAAGCACCATTAATAAACTTGAAAAGCTTTTGCAAACAACTCTCTCCAGTTTCCTTACTTCTTGTTCAACTTTTGAGCATCCATCTTCGATCACCGGATAGTTAACTCTATCGCTTACTTGAATACCATCAGACATCATCCTATAAAAGGTTACATTTGTAGATCGCCGGAGCTAGACAACTCAAGGAACCCTCATCGTCCTTGCGTGAAGAAACCACCCAACAAGGAAGAGCAAATTTCCTTGTTTCCATCTCATCCATCACACACCTTCAAACTTCAAGTGATCCGGACGTTTACACCTATCCAAGGTCGTATCAGGATATGAGGTCTTCCTCATTAAAACAACCTCACCAAGGAAAACCCATTTGGGATAAAACCTTGATGAGGGGAAAAGAGTAAAGACCCCATAGCAGGGGATTAGCTAAGTTATGTCAGATCAATGAGCCCCAAACGAACATGAATGGAGTCCATTGTCTTCTATCTAGATGCCTTAGTGAACACATCTACCAACTGATCCTCACTCTTTGTGTAGCATGGCAAGATCACTCCTAACCCAATCATCTGTCGCACCTTGTGGCAATCGACTTCAATGTGCTTGGTTCCTTCATGAAAAACTGAGTTGGAGGCAATATGAAATGCTGATTGATTGTCACAATGCATGGTCATTGGTGTAGACTGAGCTATCTCCACATGCTTCTGTATGCCTTTGATCCACACCAGCTTGTTTGTAAGCTTCAACATTGCTCTATACTCAGCTTCTGCACTAGAACATGAAACCACCTTCTGTTTTTTGCTCTTCCATGAAACCAATTTCCCATAAATGAAGGTGCAATAACCAGTGGTCGATTTTCTGTCCATCCTATCCCCTGCCCAATCGACATCACAATATCCTACCACTTTTGTACCCATTGCATCCCATCCAGACTCCAAGGTTTGGTGAAACATTGAGATACATCAAGATCCTCTCAACCATGTGCCAATGATGTTCCATTGGTATTTACATATGCTGGTGCACCTGGTTCACAGCAAAGAAAATATCAGGACGTGTGATAGTTAAGTAGATTAACTTACCAACATGCTTCTTATAAAGCTTCGTATCATGGAATGGTTTGCTGACCTCAATATTCCCCTCACGTGGAACCTTATATCCATCCTCTAATGGCATCTTGGCTGTCTTTCCTCCATCGTACCTGCATCTTTCAAAAGATCAAGGGTATACTTTCTTTGGGACAAAACTAATCCTTCCTTGTATCTACATATCTCAATACCAAGGAAGTATTTTATCTCTCCCAAATCTTTAATTTCAAGACAGATTTTAGAAAATCCTTAGTGGATTGGATACCAGCCTTGTGACTTCCTGTGATGATAATATCATCAACATACACAAGAAGGATTACAATACCTGAGGTGGTCGAGAGGGTAAATAGGGTGCAATCCAGTTCGGACTTCTTAAACCCCTTACCATTCAGAGTGGTGCTCAACTTGTTGCACCATGCTTTACACCATAGATTGCGTTCTTGAGCCTCAACACATTTCCTTTCTTCACTAAGTTTTATAGCCCAGGAGGAGGTGCATATAGACTTCATCTTCAAGTTCTCCTTGTAGGAAGGCATTCTTCATATCCATTTGCCAGAGACCCCACTCAAGGTTAATAGCAAGAGACATGATGATCCTAAATGTATGAAGCTTTGCAACTTGTGCAAATGTGTCAACATAATCCTCTCCAAACGTTTGGGTGAAGCCTCTTGCAACAAGTCTGGTCTTCCTCCTATCAATCTTTCCTTTAGCAAAATACTTGATTTTGAATATCCATCTATTAGAAACTGCTTTCTTCCCTCTTGGCAACTCGCTTTCATACCAAGTGTCATTCTTGCTCATTGCATTTGCCACAGCACCAACAAACTCCTTCCATTCCTTGTATTTCATAGCCATCTCATAGGATCTTGGTATATAACTCTCGTCCAAGCTAACCATAAAAGCACAATGTTCTTCTGGATATTTTGTAAACGAGAATACACCCTGAGATGGGTGTTCTACTGCTTGAGCATTGTAGTATACCCTTGTATATACCCAATGTGTTGGTGGTCGCCTTATTCTTGAACTTCTCCTCAATGGTTGCTCCACCACACCATTTCCAGACTCTTCTTCCTCTTGAGATCTAGAACCCATTTAGTCTTCTTCTGATTCACCACCTTGACCATGAGAATCTGAACTTCCATCTTATTCTGAAGAGTAAAACTCTTCTCGACCAGAATCAAATTCTTCTAGACCACCTGAGCTTCCACCTTCCTGGTTTTCAGGTTCCTTTTCCCCCTCATGACCAAGGTGGGGAGACCGGTTTGACTCATTTCTCCTTGTAGGATCATTTCCATTATGGTTCTTGGTGACTCCAATACCAAGACCTTCCAAAATGACTCTTAGAGCTGCTGCCTTATCCAAGGTAAGGTCCTTTACCTCTTCTTGATTCGTCTCCTCATAATATCCCCTTGCTTCTATAAACTTCACATCACTAAACACCAGAACTATTCTTGCAACTGGATCATAAAACTTGTATCCTTTCTGAGTTGTAGAATAACTAGTGAACATTGCCTTTGTACTCTTAGCCTCCAACTTGTTTCTCATCTCTCTAGGAATCAGAACATAGCACAAACACCCTTAAGTAGTCAACCTAGGGCTTGTACTTGTTCAGAACCTCAAATGGAGCTTGATCTTTCAAAACCTTGGTGGGTGTGCGATTGATCAAGTAACAAGTTGTGGCCACAACATCACTCGAGAACCTCTCGGTACATTGGCTTGAAACATCAGAGACCTTGCTAGCACCATAAGGTGGCGATTCTTTCTCTCAGAAACACCATTTTTCTGAGGTGTATAGGGACAACTGGTTTGATGTAGAATCCCAAGTTAAGATAAGTGATCCTTGAATGCATGTCTTGTGTATTCCCTCATTATCTGATCTAAAAAATTTAAACTTGGCATGATATGGTTAGTCACAGAAGATTGAAAATTTTTGAATGCATCAAGGACCCTATCTTTTGAAGGTATGAGTGTTAACCATGTGTATTTGGATTTTCATCAACGAATGTGACAAAATACTTATGATTATCTCTAGATATGCAAGGTGCAGTCCAAACATCAGAATGAATGAAGTCAAAACAATTCTCATAAACAGTAGATGATCTTGGAAAGATAGTCTTACAATTCTTGCCTAAAATGCAAGCTTCGCACTCATTATTTTCAAAAACAACATCTGGTAACATCAAGTGTAAAGCTCTAACATCAGGATGTCCTATTCTAGCATGCCACAAAGCATTCTTATTCAAAGTAGAGGGAGAAGTAAATGAACAACTAAAATAAGAAACATCAGCTAGCTCTTCAAGCAAATATAACTCACCCTTGGTAACTTCTTTTCCAAACAACTGGTTGCTCTCAGTATCCGGAAACTTCACATCATAAGGACTGAATATGACTTTAGAATTTAAATCAGTAGTGAATTTTTTAACAGACAAAGGTTTGATGTGAATTCAAGCATGTAGAAAGCTCTAGAGTTCTTACTAAATAGTTTTGGATTACATATTCCTCTAATAGGTATCTTATCACCATTAGCAATTTTAACATGACCATTAGCCGGTTCAATATCCTTAATCAAATGGGTGTCACTTATCATGTGATGAGATGCACCAAAATCTACTATCAAAGGTTTCAATATGCTACTGGCAGTATGACAAGCAATGCTAGAAGTAGAGCAACTATGACTCAATTTATCACTTATAGTTCCATTCTCTACCATCCTACCAGTTCTATCAGTCCTAACAACATCATTCATATCTCCTAGCCTACTAGAAATCATGGAAACACCAAGAGCATACCCATTAAGGTTACCAAAGGTGTTACCGTACTCCTTGAGCATTTTGATGAGAGATTAAATGTCAGACCTCCTTATGTAGTCTTGATCATTGCTCCTGCTGGTGCTTCCAGTGTAGGCGACCAGGGACTTTCCATCACTTGTCTCCCTCTTATCAACATCACTTGCTTTTCTTGTACCCGCACCATTTGAACCTTCAGAGATATGGGCTCTAGCCTCTCTCTCTCCTTCATGAACATAGCCGGCTTGAGGTGTGGGTTAAGGTTCCAGCACTGACTCTTGTTGTGGCCATGCTTCTTGCAGTGATCACAGTTTCCATTGAACTTCCTTTCTTCATACTTATTGTAAGCAGGCTTAATAGCCAGTGGAACCTATGCTTGATCAGTTTGTACAGCTTGATTCGCTAAGGAAAGCTCTCCTTTGCCTCCAAATAGCCCAATAGAACCTTGTTCCTTCTGTATTTGAGCACAAACATCCTCCAGAGATGGGAGTTTCTCAGCTCTCAAGATGTGCTTGATGAGGCTGTTGTAAACCAGATTTAAGGTGATAAAAGTCCAAAGACCTTATCTTGCTCACGCATCTCATTCACCTCATCAGGATCAACCGTGCTTGGCCTCAGCATCTCATGTTCTGATGATAATGCTCGGAACCTCCCAAGGTGCTTAGTGAACTCCATATCTTCTTGCACCAGCCCATTGATTGATCTCTTCACTTCAAACACTCTGCTCAAGTTTGAAATATTTACATACACCTTCTTCAAGGTATCCTAGAGATATTTTGCGGTTTCACAGTAGCTATAAGCCTCCATGATTGAGGTCTCAAGGGATCCCTGAAGTAGTGACATTACCAGCATATCCTCTTCATGCCACTTCTCCACTTCAGTTGTAACACCTTCAGTGTCACTTTCCTGAGTAATGAGACTTGGAATCTCACCAGATGTGATATGATTCCATAGACCCTTACTTCCCACAACAGTCTTCACTAGGCGAGACCACTACAGATAGTTACTCCCCTTGAGAGTAACCGTAACCTACATGTTAACACTCTTGATCTTCACACAGCTTGACTTCAAAAGCTTGGTAAAGATGATATCTTGGACTTAGAACTAGATTGAACCCATAAACGTGTAGAAAGGATGAGTCTTTGCAAGGATGAACTTGAAAGAACTCAATATTTCGCAGCACACAAGCTTTAATCTTCAGTCGTCTACTTGGATATACAAAGAACCACCTTGGACTTCAAAAAGCTTCTACCTTGAACGTCTTCAAACAATGAACAAAAACCATGATTATCACGAACCTGGCTCTGATACAATAAGATCTTTTGATATCGTAATAGGAAAGTAACCAGAACGAGACTTAGAAGACAGTAGAAGAGATTAGAGTCGATTGAGACTAAGAATAAGGAAGATTGATGAAGAAAATTTTAAGACTGAAAATAGAGAGTACTGTCTGCTTTTCTTATTGATACTCAACAACAATATATAGAGAGTCATACAAGGGTTTCCAGAGACTAAAGGAATAGAAATGTGTGGCTTTGGTCGAGGGAAGGAGCGCCTAATTCAAACCGGGAAATGCTGGCCATGTAAATGGTATCAGCATCTTTGACAAGATGCTGATCCTTTCCAGCTTCTGCCAGGCTGTCCATGCGAGCCTTATCCTTCCTTTCCAACGGATGGATAAGGGTAACTCCTAAGGTAAGTGGTCGAGTAACTTCTATTTTACTCGGATGATATTTTTACCTTGGTCCAGTGTTTTGGTCGTCCAGACTTGTACGGATCGTACGGCCTATACGGATTGTACGGTCATGGTCGACTCAAAACATTCTCGTCTTTTCTCTTTACCCAAATATGAACCTCAACTTAACAGAAAAGAAGTCCGCCACTGGCTGCTGCACCTTCATTGGAGGGAACCTAGTTACTTGGAAGAGCAAGAAGCAGAAGGTTGTATCCTGATCCAGTGTTGAAGCTTTGTACTGAGCAATGCTGTAGCTGACAAAGGAGTTAGCCTGGATCAAAGGCATTTTAAAGCACCTGAGTATTGAGCAGTCTACTCCACAGACAATGCATTGTGACAACCAAGCAGCTATCCATATAGCCACCAATTTAGTGTTTCATGAGAGGACCAAGCATATTGAGGTTGACTGCCACAAGGTGAGGCAGATGATTGGGAGTGATATTTCCATGCTATACAAGATGTGAGGATCAGTTGGCAGATGTGTTTACTAAGGCAGCTAGGCAGAAGAAAATGAATCCATTCATAGTCGTTTGGAACTCATTGATCTAACCCAACTTAGCTAATCCCCTGCTATGGGGTCTTTACTTTTTTTCCCTCATCAAGGTTTTATCCCAATTGGTTTTCTTTGGTGAGGTTTTTAATAAGGAAGACCTCATAGCCTTCCAAGCTCGACTTGTTCCACTTTGTCAAGCTTGAGGGGGAGTGTTAAGTTGGGGTGCAATAAGGAGTTAATAGAATGAGGAAGTGTTGGGTTAAAGGGGATACTGAGGGTGAGAAGAAAAGAACGGTTCGGGGAGTTTTTTTTGTCGACAATGTCCGTACAGGCCGTACAGGCCGCAGATATCATGGTCGACCCAAAACACTTTACCAAAGGTAAAACTTCATCCGGGTAAAAGAAAAGTAACCAGGGAAGCTTACCTTCACTTACCACGATCTATCCGTTGGAAAGGAAGAGTGGTTAAGGCTCGGACAGGCTGGAAAGTGAACCAGTATCTTCCCAAATATGCTGATGCCATCTGAGTGGTTTCCCTTGGTCAAGTTTTGAATTACACGCTCCCCCTCTCTTCTGGTTCACTAGTTTTCCTTTTACCTCTCTCGAAAACCCTTGTAAACTCTCCCTATATATTGTCACACTCATATCAGAAATAAAGCATACAGTTCTGGTTTTCTCTCTAATCTTTGGTCGAAATGAAATCCTAAAACAAGTTCATACAAATCACTCTCTAATCTCTCTATTCTCTTCATTTCTGTCTAAACTAATCTCTCTATTCTCTTATTTTCTAAACATTTTATGCAGCAACACTCATAGCTAGGAAACGACCATGTCAAAACAGGCATATGTCAAACATGAATACGATCATCTTCAGTGAGGCTCAAGAAATGGTACCTGATACATTATCCCAAAGGTGCATCAGTACTTATCAAGAATGTTCACATAATTAAGCTACTTAGGTAGAGCACAATAGTCTAAACAAAACCAGTGATTCTAGGAACTTAGAAAATCTTCTAAATGAAGCAAGATATCGATAATTGTTTTAACTAAGGAAAATGCACTAGTACTTATTCCAGTTAACAACAGCAATCAGAACCAATCTAATTAAGCATTATAAATATCAATTCCAGATTTTTAAAAAGAAATGATTAATGACTTGAATTAGTTTGAGTTCAAGCTACTTCCCTTTTGTTGGGATAAGGAGTAACTGGTTTATCACTTGAATCCCTCACACTCGGCCAGTTGCAACCTCTTAATGGCAACACCAAATTGATGGGAGGTTGTGTGGATACTTCAGCTTCAGTTTCAATCACCTCACCATAGAGGCCGATTGAACTGAGCTTTCATACACACACAACCAAGACTGCTCTGAACAGCCTCTCTGCATAGACACGACACTGCCTAGACCCACTTGAATGATTCTTTGTTGAAGTCCTTGCAAAGGCTTGATACTGGACCATGGATCATGCATATTAAGACCCCCCCCCTTCAAGCTTACCTCCGAGTAAAGGATGGATCTAAGCTTGTGAACGGCCTAAGAAATCCATGGCCTTAGGACAATCAGTCTTCTTGACTTTGTGATGGCCTTCTTCTTGTGAGTTTACTCTCTTCCTTAAATCAGGAACTAGGGTGTTTCAATCACCATAGAGAGATCCTCACAAGACACTTTCTCTCAATTTCATAACCCATTCTCTATACACTCCTTGTATTTGAAGGGACTGATGCGTCCATGGAATGGTATGCGATGGGACTGAGGAAATGGGCAATGGTAGCGCCTGATCATCTTGGGAGCTCACTGTTACTTCTCTTCAAGCAGATTGAGTATATGATCAGACTTAAAGATTATCACAGTGAGTTCCCATACCTTTTGCTCCATTGCCTTTAGATCATCGGCCTCCTCATGACTTTGGTGATGATCTTCATTGCAGCACCATCTTGGTGATGCTTTTCCTTGCTTGTTTACTGTCCTCTCTACACTTTCATGATATGTAGGCTATGTTGACTGAACCACCATGGACAGAACCACAAGGCAGATCTCCATTTTCACAACATCCTCTCTATACTCTTTGGAGTAGGCTATGGACTTCTCTATGGATTGTTGGCAATGGGTAGTTTCATGGTCTTAGGAACCATCAGTCTTTACCAGAGTTGATGTCGTTACCCTTGTGAGTTTTGGCCCTATTCCTTATACCAGGAACTAATGGTGTTTAAATCACCTTAAGAGCCCTCACAAGGTAGTCTCTCATTGTATGATATCCCACTCTACACTTCTTGTAGACTTTGAGACTTACACGTCCCAATAATATAATAAAATGGCATCAACCTCTCATTGGATACTCAATCACACTATACTTCTTGTAGTTTTGTCGACTAACACGTCCAATGATGATATGCAATGGCATTAGACCATTGTCTTGTCACTTTGGTTTGGTTTGTCACTGTATCACTTCCCGGTAACTATCATCACCACAACTCAAGGCAAGATGAGATCATCCCATGTTAGATTTTCAGCGGGTAGAGGTTCTGTGTGATAGATAATCCCTTTAGGGACAGAGAGAACTCGGAATGATGAATGAGAAGGCTTTTGTTTCACTTAGTGTGTACTTGAACAAGAAACAGAGATTAGGAGAGACTTAGAGAGATTTGAGAGATTAAGAAAGGGAGAGATTAGAGAGAATCTGGAACAAGAACACTATGCTTTATTATGAAGTGGAGAGGGGAAATTCCCCTTACTCCCTTAATGATTACACTCGACAGAGAGTGCCTTATATAGGCTTACAAGCTTTAAAACTCAGAAACCTAAATCTAATGCTTCCTATTAACTTGAGAGGATGGAAGGCTGAGATAAGAGTAGACTTGTCTCCTTGGTGCTGGTGCAAGCTTTAAAGGGGCGAAGTTTGACTGATGTGTGGAGGAGAATGGCTTGGTTTGGATTCCTTGGCCAAGATTTATTTTCGAGTGGATAAGGCTGGAAAGTAAAAGCACCTTTCCCTTACCAGCCTGTCTCTAGGAACACAAAGATGCCTTAGCATATTCTTCTTGCAGAAGAGGCTCCAACGGTCACGGAGACCCACACTATCTGAGCCCACACAATGCACAATCTCCTCATGGCCCATTTGGTTCTTCTCTTCGCCCATGAGCTTCTCTTTGCGCCTTGTGGCTGAAACAACCTTGGGAGGGGAATGTACGGACCTCCTATCTGTACACTTTGTGTCCTAATAACGCACCAACTCAAAATATGCTTAGATGGACGGTTGTGTTTGAGTTTGGGCGAGATGGTCCGTACGGTACGGACGTACCATCCATACAGTCCATATCGTCCGTATTACTCGACCCTAAGGTTGCACACTCGTCCATTTGTAGCCTAACTCCTCCACAACCTTTTTTCATGTCTTGTGAAACCATATCGGACTCTCTCTTAGCTTTATATAAGCTTATGGACCCTCCTATAGTCTTCCAAACACTCTCTATAGGTGTTGCCATATTCTTACACCAAAGACCATCTACATTCTCAAAGCTTGTTGTGTCCATTTCATCTCTTCAAGTTAACACTCCCACTCAAAATTGACTATAGGTGATCCTTAGTCAAGCTTGGAACGTTGAAGAGCTTCCTCATTAAAAACCTCACCAAGGAAAACCCTTTGGGATAAAACCTTGTTGAGGGAAAAAGAGTAAAGTCTCCAAGGCTTAGGGATTGTCATGTTGGTCTTTGTATCTTTGGATCATTGTGATGGACACAAAGACCATGGATCATGGCCTCACTGTAATGCAAGTCTGATATGAATTTCTTGCACATCACTAAGTCTTCTTCTGGCTCACTGTAATGCAAGTCTGATATGAATTTCTTGCACATCACTAAGTCTTCTTCTGGTATTCTTCTCACACTGATTTGTTGACACGAAGCAATAACAAGGTTTTATCAATAAGGAACAAGAGAGAGGCGAATTCAAGTTAACTTAGGATGCAAGTGTGTCTGTACAGCTTGACCTACAACTCTTTCCCTACAGCTTACCCTATACCTTGGAAGGCAAGTAAAGGAGTGGGACGAGTTTAAATATCTTCTCTGGTCTCCTTAAGCTCTGGAATAAGATAAACAAGTGGAATCAACTTGCTGGAGCCGTTGAAGCTAGGTGACAAACCAAAGTCACATGTTCTGCCAAGGTAGAAAGAAACAAGGAAGCTGTCCCTTTCTGTCCAGGTGAGTGGCTTGCATGGACAACACTGTTAACTTGAATAGATGACAATGAACAAGTATGAACTTGTGAGAGATGAGATGGGGCAAAGAAGATAGTGTGGTGTGAAGAGAGATTTTTTGCAACAAGAATTGAGAAGGTTGTGGACAGCTTCTTAGTGGGCAAAAGACTCTAGAACACCATGACAAAGATCAAGAAGGACCTTGGGAAGCTATAGTGAAGAGAAGGGATAAAATAGTCGATGTTTGGGCGAGGTGTACGGATGGCCGTATGGCCGTACGGACCAGCCTCGACCCAAAATCAACAACACTCGACCATTTGATGTCTAAATGTGGTTTCAGTCTTCTGCAAGTTTAGGGCATGATATAGAACCCTAAAATGCACAAGACTTGTAACCCAAGGAAGCTTCAAAACTTGTGATCCAAGGAAGTTTGAGGTTTTTGAGAAAGATCAAAGACATGGGATCCAAGAGAAGGTTTGGGCGAGTAAGAGTAGAAGCCTTGGTATATTCGACCAAGAGAAGGAAAGGAAGGAAAGGAAGTTTCCTAGAAAGAGGTAAGGTATGGATAAGGTTATCCACTTACCTAAGGAAGAAAGGAAGGATTATGGATAAGGAACCTTATCTACTTGACCAAAAGGAAGAGCAAGCTTTGGACAGGCTGTCTAAAGCGTGGGTGCACTCTGAGTCAACTATTTTGAATTGGTTTTGTTGACCTCACATGCTTTGTTAGGAAACCGTTATGCAACCCATCTCTCTATATATTGATCATCTCTGTCGAGTGTAAAGATTAAGGGAGTAAAGGGGAAAACCCCTCCGCACTTAAGAAATAAAGCTTAGTGTTCTTGAATTGAATCCCTTCAGTCTCTCACTTTCTTAATCTCTCCAATCTCTCTAAGTCTCTTCTAATCTCTGTTTCTGTTTCAGGTAAACACTAAGTTAACCCAGATCCATTCTCTTCATCATTTTGAGTTCATCACTGCCTTAAAGACTTGTTCATCAAACACACACCAAACCATAATGAAAATCAAACATGGCATCAGAGCAAGGTTTGCAAGAACTTGGTTCCTAGCTTCCGAAAGATCAAAGCTTTCGCTCATGCTGGTTCAACCTCTACTGAAGATGGTGTTCATCTGGAAGACACAGGAAGTGTTCTTGAACTCTCATGCTTTCTCATACTGTCCAGAAGAAAGGAAAGCATTGGATTCAGAAGTTATGGAGTGGACTAGCTACCCTCTTCATCAAATCATTCCAGGCGAGTTCTTATTCAAGCCCCGGAAGAAAGGTGAAAGCTTTCACCTTGTTACTGGTGGTGGCGACCAAAGTATGAAGAAAGTGGGGACTTCTGGCATGGAGAGTCCAAGGGAAGATCCATGGAGGAAGGAGATGTTGGGGTCGCGACCAATACCTCTTGGTCTTGCCATGAATCAAAGGTGCTCAATTAACTAACACTAGTTCCTTGTCTGAAAGAAATCTATTGTCCCTTGCATAAAGCTTGATACATTAAGAAATGAATGTGTTGTGTGATGTGTTTGAAACCTGAGGATATGTTTGATGATTGCTAGATATGAAAGTTTAGAATATGTCCAAGGATTCTTTGAAAGAGACTCGCTTGAAT
This sequence comes from Moricandia arvensis, assembly GCA_905132765.1. NCBI lineage: Eukaryota > Viridiplantae > Streptophyta > Magnoliopsida > Brassicales > Brassicaceae > Moricandia > Moricandia arvensis. The sequence goes on along the minus strand of CAJHQP010000227.1, from coordinate 65,837 downwards.
GATTGAGTTTTTAAAATGCTTACTTCAGTTCTAAATGTTGCTTGACATGATATTAGATAGTATGTTCTGAATCTGCTTGCGTACATGAATGGGAACTGATTAAAGTAGAGCATTTGGGTCTGGTATTTGGAAATGATAATGATGCTTAGTCTCTGTTCTAAATGAATGCCTTATTAGGATGATAGATAGTTGTATCTATTCCGGATTGGATTCATGAATAGAATAGGTTAAGACTGTTGCATAATGTTGTCATGGTTACTACCTTAAGGTTGAGACATCTAGAATTAATTCTAAGGGTCCATTAAGGCAGGAAATGATTGCATGTTTCCTTGGGATAGTTCTTGTTGTGTTCATCCATAGAATTTAGAGAGGTAAGCTTGAATTAGATGGATCTTAATGAAAACAAGATTTTGTCTAAAAGAAAAGCTTGTGACATTGTTGATAAAACTTGATGATTAGTCAAGGTTTGATCCCAGTGCAAGTGTGTCTTATCTTGTCTGGAGTTTGAGTGTTGTTTCACGTTCACAAGGAGTGTCCTTGTTCATCATCCATCCGAGACAAACAGGAAGGAAATGCCCATTGCTGAAGCAGTGGAGAGATGTTGTGCTTGTGTATGAAACCATTAGACTTAAGCGCAGCTGTTGGGAGTGATGTGCCCCTGATTCAATGAAGATGAACAAGGCAAGGTCATCACTGAAGCTTGAAGAGGCCGGTGACCTGAGGATACTTGAGACTGAAGGCATGAAGGTGGATCAGTGATTTAAGCGCAACTGTTGGGGTGTGTGCTCCTGGTTTGGATGCTCATTCATGCTCACTTTAAAGATTTAATCTAGACTAAATTCAAGCTTGAGGTGGGTACTTAAGTGAGCTACCTGATGATCCTAAGTTCAAGACCTGGTGTTCCTCCTCACCATTGCACCATGAATAGAAGATGGAGCTATCTGGGTTTAGAGATTAGCAATTGTAGACAAGAGAGTGATTCAGAGCACTCTTGGTTATGTGAAGAAGAAGGTTACTCTATCAATGCGGCTTCTGAAGTGAGGTGGTTGAATAGATGACTGAGGCATCTACCAGAATTCCACTCAAGGTGGCGAGTTTAAAAAGAGAGTGTGCTGTGGTGTGTTGATGAAGATCATGAAGCTGTCATCCATCCAAGCTTGGGTCTTCCTAAAGACTCAATTCCAAGTTTGAGGGGGAGTATTGAGAATCTTCAATGATCTGTGAAGAAAGATCCTTGGTGGTTATTCAAGAAGGAGTTGTATCTGGTAATCCGAGCACCTAAACCCAACAGAAGATTGGGTAAAAGGGGGAAAGACCAAGATCAGTGTTAGATGAGCTAGATGAGATCAAGAAGACTTTGTGATGTGCAAGGAATTTCAGATGAGACTTGCATCACAGTGAGGCCATGATCCAGGGTCTTTGTGTCCACCACATTGATCCAAGACACAAAGACCCACTGGCCAATCCTTAGGCCTTGAGGATTTTACTCTTTTTCCGTCATCAAGGTTTTATGACGAAAAGGTTTTCCTTGGTGAGGTTTTTAATAAGGAAACTTTTCAAGTTCCAAGCTTGACTTAGGATATCTAAAATCAAGCTTGAGGGGGCGTGTTAACTTGAAGATGACAATGAACAAGTATGAACTTTTGATAGATGAGATGGGGCAAAGAAGATAGTGTGGTGTGAAGAAATCTTGTGCAACAAGAATGGAGAAGGCTGTGGACAGCGTCTGAGTATGCAAGAGACACTAGAACACCATGAGGAAGATCAAGAAGGACCTTGGGAAGCTATGGTGAAGAGAAGGGATCAAATGGTCGATGTTTTGGTGAGGTGTACGGATGGTCGTACGGACTATACGGACCGTACCGACATACCTCAACCTAGAATCAACAACCCTTAACCATTTGATGTCTAAATGTGGTTTCAGTCTTCTGCAAGGTTAGGGCATGATATAGAACCCTAAAATGCACAAGACTTGTATCCCAAGGAAGCTTCATGACTTGTGATCCAAGCCCAAGGAAGTTAAAGGTTTGTGAGAAAGATCAAAGACTTGGGATCCAAGAGAAGGTTTGGGCGAGTAAGAGTAGATGCCTTGGTATATTCGACCAAGAGAAGGAAATGAAGGCAAGGAAGCTTCCTGGAAAGAGCTTAGGTATGGATAAGTATTTCTAATTGATTTGTTGACCTCACATGATATGTTAGGAAACCCTTATGTAACCTGTCTCTCTATATATCGATCATCTCTGTCGAGTGTAATGATTAAGGGAGTAAGGGGGAAACCCCTCTCCACTTCAGAAATAAAGCTTAGTGTTCTTGAATCAAATCCCTTTAGTCACTCCCTTTCTTAATCTCTCAAATCTCTCTTAGTCTCTCCTAATCTCTGTTTCTGGTTCAACTAAACACTAAGTGAACCCAGATCCATTCTCTTCATCATTTCGAGTTCATCACTGCCTTAAAGGTCTGTTCATCACACACACACACCAAACCACTTTGAAAATGCAACACACAGCTGAAATTTTTACAGAGGTTCTGGTTGTGTATGTGAGAGAAACTCCAATGGGGAAAATGAGAGTTTTTTATGGTCGAATTGAGAGTGAGACTGATGAGAGAGAGAGTAAACGAGAGACTTATTTTTGTAGACTAGAGAGATAGACTAAGAGATTAATGAAGAAGAAACGGGAAAACCCATTTAGCTTATCTTTCTATTCGACAATGCACCCTTTAGATAGGGAAAGGAGATTACATAAGGGTTTACGAGGAATTCAACAAGCATGTGAAGTCAAGGGAAGAAGGGAGCCTAAGTTTGAATTTTGTGGTCGAGATTCTTCACATGCTTAGACAGCCTGGATCAGTCTGTCCGCGCCTAAGGGGAACTTGGTTAAGAACTGGAAAAAATGACAATGCACCAGTCCAATGATCTGTCCAGGTTCATGCTCGCCTTATCCATTCTCGATCAGCATCTTTGACTGGCATATCCCTTCATCATCTTATCCACAAACGGTAAGCAACAAGAGCATCTCTCTAGATGCTCCCAAAGATGCTTCCGGGTCATCTCTTCTTCCTTTCTTCTTCCTCTCTTCTTCCTTTCTTCTTCCTCTATTCTTTCTTTAAGGCAGCTAGGGTTCTTCTTTGCTTGTGCATCAAGGTTTCACCATGGGCGTGTACGGATTAGGGTTAGGTCTGTAGACTTTTCGCCCCAACTTTACACAAACTCAAAACATGTTTAAATGGTCGAATATGAAGTTTCTGGGTTGACCTCATACGTACGCACAGTCCGTACGTCCGTACGGTACGGACGACCCGAATTTGTATATCAACCATTTGCCTCCAAACTTCTCCCAAGTTTCTTCCTTCATTATAAACCCTTCCTGAACCTCTCTCTAGCTCAGCATAGCCCTCTAAACCTTCCTTAGTTCATGACAGAACTTCCACAATGGTTTGGTCCTTTCTTTGCACATAACCATTACTGAACAATTTATCACTTCAGGTTTAACACTCCCCCTCAATCTTGACTCTATAGATCCTGAGTCAAGCTTGGAACCTTGAAGTCACTCCTCATTAAAAACAATATCAAAGAAAACCCTCCTTGGGGATAAAACCTTGATAAGGAAAAGAGTAAGATCATTCAAGGCCTAGGGATTGGCCACTGAGTTCTTTGTGTCTTAACCAGTGTTGTTGGACACAAACAACTCTGGATTATGGCCTAACTAGTGCAGCACTCATCTACACATATTGCACACTCATCAACCTTCTCTTGACCTCTTCATAGACCCGGTTTGGGTCCTTGATCATCTTCAGTGAGGCTCAAGCAATGGTACTCTTCAACTCAGCCTGATCTTGGTCTCTCCCAATTTCATCTATCCTCTTGATAGGTTCAAGTGCTCGGACACACCAGGTCTTCCTCGATAGAGTAACCAGTACTTGTTTAAATGGTGAGGAGTGGCTTGCTTTAACCAGCTAATTGAACCCCTCACTGCTAGAACTCTCTCGGATCATTGAAGCTCTTCAACACTCCCCCTCAAGCTTGATACCTCTTAAACAAACAAGCTTGGACAGTTTGATGGCTTCATGATCCGGACTGAACAAGCCATTGCAACCTTCCTTCATCACTCGCCAACTTGATGGACTGCTGGTTAATCCCTTAGCTAACTATTCAACCACCTTACACTATAAGCCGCATTGATAGAGTAGCCTTCTTCATACACACCCAACAATGCTCTGAACAATCTCTTGACTAGACATGCCGCTGCCTAGACCCGGTTGGCTATTTCTTCAGTTTGATTGCAATGGTAAGGAGGAACACATGTCACTGTCCTTAGGATAAACCCGTATCTCACTTAACTCCCCTCCTCAAGCTTGGATTGAGTCTAGGTCCAAGCTTGAAGTGAGCCGTTTTGAACTTTAAGATCAGGAGTTCAACATCCCAAGGACTGCACATACAACCACTGATTAACCCTTCCTTTCAGCACCAGTGCCTTAAGGTCACCAGTCTCCTCAAGGCTTAGGTGATGACCTCGCCTTGTGTGTCCACCCACACACACCAATGACCAGTATCCATTGCTTCAACAATGTGTAATGCCTTCCTCTTGAACCCGGATTGATGATTGACTGGAAACCCTCCTGAAACATCACTTTAACTCCAATCAAGATAAGACACAAGCATTGGGATCAAACCTGGATGAATCATCAAGTTTGATAACCAATGTAACAAGCTTTACAACAGATTAAACTAGGCATTATCAAATTTTAATCTTTGCAAGCAAACTCTCTAAACAAAAGTAAGACCATTCTAGATTCAAGACATGTTACTTATAAGATGTTTTGATATCTTGATAGAAAAGTAACCAGAAAGAGATTTAGAAGACATTAGAAGAGATTAGAGTTGATTGAGACTAAGGGTAAGGAAGATTGATGAAGAACATTTTAAGACTGGAAGTAGAGAGAACTGTATGCTTTTCTTATTGATACTCAACAACAATATATAGAGAGTCATACAAGGGTTTCCAGAAACTAAAGGAAGAAAAATGTGTGTCTTTGGTCGAGGGAAGGAGCGCCTAATTCAAACCGGGCAATGCTGGCCCTGTAAATGGTATCAGCATCTTTGACAAGATGCTGTTCCTTTCCAGGTTGTGCCAGGCTGTCAATGCGAGCCTTATCCTTCCTTTCCAACTGATGGATAAGGGTAACTCCTAAGGTAAGTAGTCGGTAACTCTTGTTTTACCCGGTTGAGATTTTAACCTAGGTCGAGTGTTTTGGTCAACCTAGACTTGTACGGATCCTACGGCATGTATGGACTATACGGTCATGGTCGACCCAATACCTTCTTCTCTCTTCGTCCTTTTTTCTTAACCCAAATATGAACCTCAACTTAACACTCCCCTTCAAGTTTGGCCATGTGGAACAAGACGAGTTTGGAAGGCTATGAGGTCTTCCTCATTAAAAACCTCATCAAGGAAAACCCTTTTGGGTTGATGAGGTGAAAAGAGTAAAGACCCCATAACATGGTATTAGCTAAGTTGGGTAAGATAAATGAGCCCCAAACCAACATGAATGAACTCCATTGTCTTCTATGTAGCCTCCTTAGTGAACAAATCGCCAACTGATCCTCACTCCTTGTGTAGCATGGCAAGATCACTCCTAACTCAATCATCTATCTCACCTTGTGGCAATCGACTTTTATGTGCTTGATTCTTTCATGAATCACTGATTTGGAGGCAATATGGATTTCTTCTTGATTGTCATAATGCATGGTCATTGGTGTAGACTGATCTACTCAACATGCTTCAGTAAGCTTTTGATCCACACCAGCTCAATTGTAAGCTTCAGCATTGCTCTATACTCAGCTTCTGCACTCGAACATGAAACCACCTTCTGCTTAATTCTCTTCCTTGTAACCAAGTTCCCACCAATGAAGGTGCAATAACCAGTGGTTGATTTTCTGTCCATCCTATCCCCTGCCCAATCGGCATCACAATAGCTTACAACTTATGTACTCCCAATGCACCCCATCCAGACTCCATGGTTTGGTGAACCATCGAGATACATAAATATGCTCTCAACTATGTGCCAATGATGTTCCTTTGGTACTTGTATATGTTGGCTCACCTGGTTAACAGCAAAGCAAATATCAGGACGTGTGATAGTTAAGTAGATTAACTTACCAAAAAGCTTCCTATAAAGCTTAGGATCATTGAATGGTTTGATGTCTTCAATCTCCCCCTCACATGGAACCTTATATCCATCCTCTAATGGCATCTTGGTTGTCTTTCCTCCATACTTTCCTGCATCTTTTTAAAATATCAAGTGTATACTTTCTTTGGGACTGAAGTAATCCTTCCTTTGATCTACATATCTCAATACCAAGGAAGTATTTTATCTCTCCCAAATCTTTACTTTCAAAGACAAATTTAAAGAACTCCTTAGTGGATTGGATACCAGCCTTGTCACCTCCAGTGATGATGATATCATCAACATACACAAGAAGGACTACAATACCTGAGGTAGTCGAAAGGGTAAATAGGGTGTTATCCAGTTCGGACTTCTTGAACCCTTCCCATTTAGAGTGGTGCTCAACTTGTTGTACCAGGCTCTTGGAGACTGCTTTAGACAATAGATTGCCTTCTTGAGCCTCAACACATTTCCTCTCTTAACTAAGTGTTCTAGGCCAGGAGGACGGTGCATATAGACTTCATCTTCAAGTTCCCCTTGTAGGAAAGCATTTTCATATCCATTTGCCAAAGACCCCACTCAAGGTTAACCACAAGAGACATGATGATTCTAATGATATGAAGCTTTGCAACTGGTGCAAAGGTGTCAACTTAATCCTCTCCATACGTTTGGGTGAAGCCTCTTGCAACAATTCTGGTCTTCCTTCTATCAATCTTTCCATTAGCCAAATACTTGATTGTGAATATCCATCTACTGGAAACTGCCTTCTTCCCTCTTGGCAACTCACTTTCGTACCATGTGTCATTCTTGATCATTGCATTTGCCTCAGCACCAACAAACTCCTTCCATTCCTTGTCTTTCATAGCCTCCTCATAGGATCTTGGTTTATAACTCTCGTCCAAGCTGACCATAAAAGCACAATGTTCTTCTGGATATTTTGTAAACGAACACACAACCTGAGATGGGTGTTCTACTGCTTGACCATTGTAGTATACCCTTGTATGTACCTAGTCTAATGGTTGTCGCCTTATTCTTGAAATTCTCCTGAATGGGTGTTCCACCACACCATCTCCAGTTTCTTCTTCTTCTTGATATGCAAAACCCCTTTGGTCTTCTTGTGATTCACCACCTTGATCGTGAGAATCTGAACTTCCATCTTCTTCTAGAGAGTCAAAATCTTCTCGACCAGAATCAAATTCTTCATGACCACCTGAGCTTTCAACTTCCTGGTTTTCAGGTTCATTTCCCCCCCTTATGACCAAGGTGGGGAGATTGGTTTGCTTCATTTGTCCCTGTAGGATCATTTCCATTCGAGTTCTTGGTGACTCCAATACCAAGAGCTTCCAAAATAACTCTTAGAGTTGCTAATTTATCCAAGGTAAGGTCCTTCAACTCTTCTTGAGTCTTCTCCTCATAATACCCACTTGCTTCTATAAAACTTCACATCTCTACATACCAGAACCGTTCTAGCATGTCACAAAGGATTCTTATTCAAAGTAGAAGCAGAAGTAAATGAACAACTAAAATCAGAAACATGAGCAAGCTCTAAGGAAATATAACTCACCCTTGGTAACTCCTTTTCCAATCAATTGGTTGCTCTCAATAATCTGAAACTTCACATCATTAGGACTGAATATTACTTTACAATTTAAATCAGTAGCGCATTTCTTAACAGACATAAGGTTTGATGTGAATTTAGACATGTAGAAAGCTCTAGAGTTCTTACTAAACAGTTTTAGTTTACATATTCCTCTAATATGTATCTTATCACGATTAGCAATCATAACATGACCATTAGCCTGTTCAATATCCTTAATCAAATGAGTTTCACTTATCATATGATGAGATGCACCAGAATCTACTAACAAACGTTTCAAAATGCTATTGGCAGTATGACAAGCAATGCTAGGAGTAGAGCAAATATGACTCAATTTATCACTTATACTTTCATTCTCTACCATCTTACCAGTTCTATCAGTCTTAATAGCATCATTCATATATTCTAGACTACTAGAAATCATGGAAGAAACAAGAGAATACTCATTAAGGTTACCAAAGGTCTTACCATTCTCCTTGAGAATTTTGAGGAGAGCTTCAATCTTAGACCTCCCTATGTAGTCTTGATCATTGCTCCTGCTGGTGCTTCCAGTGTAGACGACCATGGTCTTTCCATCACTTGTCTCCCTCTTATCACTATCACTTGCCTTGCTTGTACCAGCACCATTTGAACCTTCAGAGATATGAGCTCTAGCCTCTCTCTCCTTCATGAACTTAGCCGGCTTGAGATGTGGATGAAGGATCGAGAACTGACTCTTCTAGTGGCCATGCTTCTTGCAGTGTTCATATTTTCCATTGAACCTTCTCTCTTCATACTTGTTGTAAGCAGCCTTATTAGCCAGTGGAGCCTCTTCTTGATCAGTTGTGCAGCTTCATTCGCCAAGGAGAGCTCTCCTTTGCCTCCAAATAGCCTAACAGAACCTTGTTCCTTCTGTATCTGAGCGCAAACATCCTCTAGAGATGGGAGTTTCTCAGATCTCATGATGTTCTTGATGAGGCTGTTGTAAGATGTATTTATGGTGAGTAAAAGTTCAAAGACCTTATCTTGCTCACACCTCTCATTCAGCTCATCATGATCAACCGTGCTTGGCCTAAGCATCTCGAGTTTTGACAACAGTGCTCGAAACCTACCAAGGTGCTTAGTGAACTCCATATATTCTTGCACTAGCCCATTGATTCCTCTCTTCACTTCAAACACTCTGCTAAAGTTTGAAATGTTTCCATACACATTCTTCAATGTATCCCAGAGTTACTCTCTCTCTCTCTCTCTCTCTCACTCCCTCTCTCTCTCTCTCTTCTATCTTGATTACTCTCTTCTCTCTCTTCAAGTGTTCTTCATTTTCTCCGGTATTCTTCACGAAACCAAGCTCAAATCTTCTCATTTTATCATGGTATCAGAGTAACCAAGCTCTTTAACCAATTATTTACTCCTGTTGGATTTTCAGAGTGGTTTGGTTCGTGTGTGATGAACAAGCCTCTAAGGTAGTGATGAACTCAAGATGATGAAGAGAATGGATATGGTTTTACTTGTGATTACTTGAATCATAATCAGAGACTAAAGGAGACTTGGATAGATTAGAAGACTAAGAAAGGGAGAGACTAAGAGGAATTTCGATTCAAGAACTACAAGCTTTTCATTTTTGAAGTGGAGACGGGTTTTCCCCTTACTCCCTTGAACATTTACACTCGACAGAGACACAATGTATAGAGAGAGATGAGGATTTTCTGGTCAAAACCTAAAGGAGACTAAAGCATGTGAAGTCAAAGAAAAACAATTCAAAATACTTGGCTCAGAGTGCATACACGCTTTGGACAGCCTGTCCAAAGCTTGCTCTTCCTTTTGGTCAAGTGGATAAGGAACCTTATCCATAAATGGCTCCTTCCTCCTTCCCTTCTTTCTTTTGTGAGTGGATAACCTTATCCACACCTCAACTCTTTCCAGGAAGCTTCATTTGTCGAATATACCAAGGCATCTTCTCTTACTCGCCCAAACCTTCTCTTTAGTCCCAAGTCTTTGATCTTTCTCACAAACCCCAACCTTCCTGTGATAACAAGTCTTGAAGCTACCTTGGGTTACAAGTCTTATGCAATATAGGGTTCTATATCATGCCCTAAACTTGCACAAGAATGAAACCACATTTAGACATCAAATGGTCGAGTGTTGTTCATTGTGGGTCGAGATTGGTCCGTACGGTCCATACAGTCCGTACGGCCGTATGGTCACACAAACATCGCTTAAAGAACACAAAGAGAAGGTCAGATGATGCGGTTACTTCAGAGAGAAGACATTCAGAACAGTCTTGGATCACAAGTAACCAACTATGCCCTAACTTTCCTTGAGAGGCAAGGAACTGATGTGAACTCAGCCAGAATACCTTCAGAGACTAATGAGACTGTTGGGAGTGAGTTTGGCTGGATGCAAATTCAAATATGGAAGAAAGTCACATGTTAAGCTTAAAAAGAGAGCTGTTAGTGTCATGTCACTTTCACTGGATCAGAGAGCATTATTATATTGTTTTCCCTTTTTTATTTTGTATGCCATTGTCTTATGTCTGTATATAATCTGTATGAAAACTCGTGAGCCGAATTAAGGAGTTAAAATCTCCCATTTCTGATTACTCTCTCCCTCTCTTGCCATAATCTCTCTCTCTCTTTCTACAGAAATTGGTTCTTGTGTTCTTGAGTTTATCTCTTATGTTCTTCACACAAACACTTCGAATCTCCATTATTCTTATCAATATCTCTTATACATTTTCAATTCTAATATGGTATCACAGCTCTAAGCTCTTGATACCCCTCTGTTCTTACTTAACTTCCGCAAATTATACTCTGTTTTCCCACTCTGTTTTTTTTAACTCTGTTTTCACTCTGTTGGTCTTAAATCTTCACTTTATCTTCCTCCATTTCCATAATTTCTTGTTTTTAATCTGAGTTCTTATACTCTTTTCATGTTCAAAATATTATTCCCCAATTTCTGGCTTCATAACCTTTCTCGTTCCTTAATCTTTGTCCAATGGATAAAAGAAAACCAGCCATGGAAATGGAGTCAAGAATTCTTATTCCTGTAACCCTTGAGGGTTCTAATTATCTGCTATGGTCAAGAGTGGCCAGAGTTACCTTAGGGAGTCATGGACTTTGGGACAGTCAAATCATAAAGGCTGAAGTTTCAAAGAAGATGGCTCAAGAGGAGAAACAGGCGCATAACTTGAAGAATGAAGACAAGTGGGTTCAAGAAGACCAGCTAGCACTTGAGATCATTCATAACTCTTTATCAGAATCTTGGAGGCTTACTCACACTGTGAAACCGCAAAGGAACTGTGGAAGAGTCATAAAATGTTTATGGAAACTTCTCCAATCTGAGCCTGGTGTTTGAAGTCAAGAAGATTATTAACAACTTGAGACATGAAGAAGTGAAGTTTAATCAATACTTTGGAAAATTTAGAAGCTTGTGGGCAGAGCTAGATACACTGAGGTCCTTCGCTGTTGATCCAGATGTCATGAGAGATATGACCAAGACATGGTCTTCAGTCTTCTCCTGAGTCTAAGTCCATCCTACAACCAGCTGATCAAGCATGTTCGGCGGGAAGAGAAACTTCCTAACCTTGATGGCATGTGTGCTATAGTTCAGAGAGAAAAAACATCGCACAAAATCTTTACAAGGGAAAGCAAGCCAGCTCTTAAATATATGGACAACAATAATTGAAGGATGGGGTTGTTGCCTGGATCAAATAAAACCAAGAAAAGACATGTCAAGAAGAACATCAAACCTAGTTGTTTTGATTTCTGGTCTGGTGGAATAAAACTCAGTGGTGAAGTGGATGATCAACCAAGTTTTAAAGGTGCATCTATGTATTCCGCACTGATAAGTGAATCTAATGGAGAAGAAAGTTGGAGCAATGCTGTGATCAATGATGGACCCATCATAATGAATGATATTGAGCCACTGATCAAAGCAGCCAAAGCCATTATCTCCTCAAAGAAGTCTGGTGCACATTCTCTTATCTCTTAGCCAATCATAATAGATTCAGAAGCTAGTCACCATATGATTAGTGATAGGAATCTCATTAGTGACATTAGGCATGCCTTAGGGAATGTTACAATAGCAAATAGAGATAAGGTGAAGATAGAAGGAATAGGGAACCTTAAGTTGTTTGATAGGGAATTCACTGCTTTCTATATGCCTGGTTTTGCTTCTAACTTACTCTCAGTGAAAAAGACCACTGTTGACCTGAATTGTAAGGTGGTTTTTAGGCCTAATGATGTTGAATTTCAGGACCTTAAGACAGGGAACGTGATTGGAGAAGGCAACAGCAAAGATGGTTTATACATCTCCAAAAGACTAAGCTTTCTTACTCTTCTTCTTCTACTCCTTTATGCATGACCAGTACTAATCTATGTGATAGCACTACTTGGCATGCAAGATTAGGTCACCCACACTCACGTGCATTAGAATTTTTGATACCTTCTAGGTCATTTAGTCATATGAAATGTGAAGCATGCATCTTAGGAAACCATTGCAAATCTGTTTTTCCAACATCAGTAACAATCTATGAAAAATGTTTTGACTTAATTCACTCTGACGTTTAGTCTTCTCCATGTCTGTCTAAGGATAACCATAAGTATTTTGTCACCTGTATAGATGAAAAATAAAAATATACTTGGATTACATTGCTTTCATCTAAGGATCGTGTGTTAGATGCATTTATGAACTTCCAATCTTATGTTAATAACCACTTTAAGGCTACTGTGACTGTACTAAGGTCAGAAGATGGAGGACAGTATACAAGGCATGCTTTCAAGATTCATTTGGTAAAACATGGCATAGTTCACCAAACAAGCTGCCCTTGTACTCCTCAACAAAATGGAGTGGCTGAAAGAAAGAATATGCATCAGATGGAGGTTGTCAGATCAATGATGATTCATGTAAATCTTCCTAAGAGATTCTGGAGTGATGCCGTGGTGACAACATGATATCTGATCAACAGGATTCCTACCAAGGTGTTGAAGGATATTTCTCCTTATGAAGTGTTAAACCAAACCAGACCATCTATTCATCACCTCAGTGTGTTTGGATGTGCCTGCTTTGTGCTAATACCAGGGGAGCAAAGGAACAAGCTAGAAGAAAAGAGCATGAAGGGTATTTTCATAGGCTATTCTCCCACACAGAAAGGATACAAGTGCTACCATCGCAAAACAAGAAAAGTACTTGTATCTAGATATGTAAAGTTTATGGAAGGAAAAGGGTTCTACGCTGGGAAGAATTGGGATGAACTAAAGGATCTGTCTCAAGCATCAAATAGGGCCAATACTTGAGAATTATCTTGAAGAATCTTGGAATAAGTTTATTAACCTAAAAGGAGGCGACCAGAGAAGTTGCTCCTACTCAAGAGACTGGTGCGGCCTGGATAGGCTGTACTTCCTGGATCACTTGAAGGAAATGGATAGAGAGTCGATCTGGAGGCTACTAGCACTCAGATCTATGGATGGACTTCTCTCCTTGGCAATGGAATTGCCTTAGAGATGTGATGGTACTCAAGGACACAGGATTAACTTGTATTGTTGATGATGGATCACAAAGAAATTCCTTCCTTTAAGTGAAGATCAATGTTCCTTTAGCTGAACAGAGAGAGCAGTAATGAGACAAGTAGTTTTGGTGAAAGCGCTGTAAATAGATTGATCGTAAACAACTCCCAGCGACGCCTAATAAATAAAAAAGTCCCTTTCCCTAATCATAAACAAATTTGGTTTAGTCTAATACTCCTAATCGCAATCGAATTTGTTTACCCCAAATTGAAATCCTAAATCTAATTGTCTTTGGCTTACTGGTTTAAATTAAGTACAAATCAAAATCACATTAAACCTACAAGCTGGTTTGTCTACTGTCTTGGTTAACTCTTCCTCTTGTCTCACGTGATCAAACAGAGACAGTAAAGCTTGTCTCTGAGCTTTGGTTTTTGATCTTGTAATAGGTTCAGTCGAGAAGACCAAACCATCCTGAAGTTGGCCGGTCCGTCCATCCGTCTGTTGGAGCTGATGCATCTTCTGTTTCTCCTGATCCACAAGCTTAGAGTCACACTGAGATGCATTCTGGTCAAACTCCTCTTCTCTGCTCGTCCATTCGGACACATACGGATCTACTCGCTTCAGTTCGTTTATCAGCTTTTGTAACTCACCCATGTAAGGTTCCTTCTTTGGCTCTTTGGTTTCTTTGGTCCGGTTGCGTTTGACTTGAGGTGTGGCTGCCTCTGGTTGGCCTACTTGACTTCTGGTTCGGTCTGAGGTTGCATCTGGTCCAATGGTGGCCGCACCATCCCCTCCTCTTTTAAAAGGATTTGACCTCAAATCTGATTCATCTGTAACAAAAGGGATCAAGTCAGAAACATTGAAAGTTGAACTAATGGTGTACTTACCTTGGAGATCAATCTGATAAGCATTGTTGTTGATTCTTTTAAGCACTTTGAGTGGACCATCTTTTCTTGGGATCAGCTTGGACTTCCTCTCATTAGGAAATATGTCATTTCTAAGGTGAATCCACATGAGGTCACATGGTTTCAGCACCAATTCTTTCCTACCTTTGTTCTTCTTTCTTGCATACATTTTGGTGCGGTCCTCTATGTTCCGCTTGACCTGTACATGCAAAGATCTAACAAACGCGGCCTTCTTATGACCACCAGGGTTAGTAAGACCAAATGGTTCATTAGCCTCATGAATGTGCTAGGTGCATTAGTAAGGCCAAATGGCATAACAAGCCACCCATACAATCCTAACTTAGTCTTAAAGGCAGTTTTCCACTCATCTCCTTCTTTCATTCTAATATGGTGGTAACAACTCTTCAAATCAATTTTAGAAAAGACACATGAACAATGTAACTCATCTAACATATCATCTAACCGAGGGATTGGGTGATTATACTTAACTATGATGTTGTTGATGGCTTTGCAGTCCACACACATGTGCCAGCTTCCATCTTTCTTGGGTACCAGTAAAACAGGTACAACACAAGGACTCATGCTCTCCCTGATGTGGCCTTTCTCCAAGAGATCATTGACTTGTTTTTGGAGCTCCTTGGTCTCGATATGATTGGTCATGTATGCTATACGATTTGGAAGTGAGGCTCCTAGTACAAAGTCAATTTGATGCTCAATGCCTCTGATGGGTGGCAAACCAATTGGATTATCTTCTGGAAAGACATCCCCACACTCCTGCAAAAGACTCTCGATCTCTTTTGGAATAGTTGGCTCATGGTTAGCAACAGTGGTTAGTAACTCCTTAAACAGAACCAGAATCATGGGCTGTTGAGTGTTCAACGCTTCCTTGATTTCCTTAGAAGAACCAAAAAGGTTGGGAGTACTTACATTGGTCGTGTCCTCGTTAAGTGAAGCTGGAATTGTGGCCTTAGCTTCTTCCCTTCTCAGCTTAAGTTTCACCTGATCTTTGTGCACCTCTTGTGGATTCAGTGGCACCATAGTAATGTGTTTTTCCTTGTGAACAAAGGAATGTACGTTCGTGTATCCATCATGTACTGCCATCTTGTCATACTGCCATGGTCGGCCAAGCAAGATGTGACTAGCCTCCATAGGCAAAACATCACAAGTGATCTCATCATGGTATCTCACAATGGTCAGGGGTACCTTCACTTGTTTAGTGACACACATTTCACCTTCTTCACTTAGCCCTGGAGTGTGTGTGGTTTTGGATGATTGCGGACAATAAGGCCTAACTTATTCACCAGTGTTTCACTTGCCACATTTGTGCAGCTCCCTCCATCAATGATCAAGCTACACACCTTGTCTGGGACTAGGCATCTGGTATGAAACAGATTCTCTCTCTGTTCATGTTCCTTTGCCTTTGGTTGAACATTACGAGTCCTCCTTGTGACTAGAAACTCCCCTTTGATAGGGTAATCCACGTCCTCCTCTGGTAGATCATCCTCATCCTTTGACAGTACGTCTCCATTCTCGAGAATTATCATGATCTACATGTTGGTACACTCATTAGCATAGTGTCCAAAGACATGACAGTTGAAGCATTCGACATTTCTGGACCTAGTAGGTGTTGC
This sequence comes from Moricandia arvensis, assembly GCA_905132765.1. Taxonomy (NCBI): domain Eukaryota; kingdom Viridiplantae; phylum Streptophyta; class Magnoliopsida; order Brassicales; family Brassicaceae; genus Moricandia; species Moricandia arvensis. The sequence continues at coordinate 50,056 of CAJHQP010000227.1, read as the reverse complement.
TGGCCATTTTCCCTTGTCTTCACGCATGGAACCTACTGCTGTGGATCCTTCTTTTTGCTTACCAAAGGACTTGTCATCCCTTGAGTAGGCTGGTTTAGAGGCAGACTGAATTGAGACTTGGTGGTGCTTCTCCTTTTGTTTTGTTGCTCAATCAGAATGGCTTTGTGCAACAACTCATCCATGTCCTCATAGTCTTGTAAGTCAAGTCTATCTTGGATATCTCTGTTAGTCTTCCCTGGAACCTAGCCATAGTTGCTTCAGCATCCTCAACCCCTTCAGCTTTCATGATGAGTGTCTCCAACTCCTGGTGATAATCTTCTGCACTCTTTGACCCTTGAGAAAGTCTTCTCAATCTCTAGTGAAGGTCTCGTCCATAGTGAGAAGGAACAAACCTCTTCTTCATCAAAAATTCCATTTCAAACCAGGATGTGTGTTGAGATTTCCCATTGCGCCTCCTTGTTGATGCAATTTTCTCCCACCAGTTGATAGCATAACAACAGAATTCAGTGGCTACTAGCTTGACCTTCCTTTCCTCAGTGTAATGTTGGCAACTGAAGACCAGCTCTATCTTCATCTCCCATTCCAGATAGGCGTCAAGATCATTCTTGCCATGGAGTGGTGGTATCCTCAACTTGAGGCTGCCAAGGTTTTCATCAGCCTTCACACGTCTGTTGTTGTGTCTAGGTTGTTGTCCATCTAGTGAGTCTCCTTCACTCTCTTCTCCTGACTCAAGTTCCTCCTCTTCTTGCACTGCACGAGCACCTCTCCTGGGTCTCATTCTAGCTCGTTCAGCACCTACACCTGCAGCGTGATCATTACCAGGTAAGTCGATGTTAGCTCGGTTAGTTTTCTCCATTCTCCTGGTTATCTCAGCTATCATAGCTTCAAACTGCAGTTGGTGAAGTCGGATTTGTGGGACACCAGGTTCACACACGTCGTCTCCATCTCTCCTTTCAGCCATTGTAACATGTAAAACAAGTTAGAAAGCAAACTACAAACAAATCTCTCTCTCACTCGGTTTTAGCTGCCAGGTCTCTGCCTTTCTCACGAGTTCGGTTAAGAAACAAAATTCTAACACTTAAGCTCCAGAACTATATCCCAAGTTAATTAGATAGAAAGATTGAAAGATTTTAGTTGCCAAACCGCATTACCACCCCAGCTAGATTTCTCCTCAGCTCATTGTTCAGTTTCTTTTTTTTTTTTATTTGGCTGATCTCTTTCTGTTTTTAGATCTTAGACCTCTTTTTTCAGGGGTTGGCTGTTTCAGCTTACAACAGATAGAAAGAAAAGAAGGTGTTTGATGGAGTGAAAGATCTTAGTATACAAACACGAACCGTAACCTTCAAGTGGCTCTGATACAACTTGGTGCGTCCTGGATAGGCTGTACTTCCTGGATCACTTGAAGGGAATGGATAGAGGGTCGATCTGGAGTCTACTAGCAATCGGATCTATGGATGGACTTCTCTCCTTGGCTATGGAATTGCCTTAGAGATGTGTTGCTACTCAAAGACACATGATTACCTTGTATTGTCGATTTTAGATCACAAAGGAATTCCTTCCTTTAAGTGAACATCAATGTTCCTTTAGATGAACAGAGAAAGCAGTAACGAGACAAGCAGTTTTGCTGAAAGTTCTGTGAATAGATTGATCGTAAACAACTCCCAGAGGGGCCTAATAAATAGAAAAGTCCCTTGCCCTAATCCAAAACCAAGTTTTTTTAAACTATTCATATTCCTAATCAAAATCCTACTCCTAATCCTAATCGAAATTGGTTTACCCCAAATTGAAAATCCTAAATCTAATTGTCTTTTGTTTAATGGTTTAAATTAAGTACAAATCAAAATCACATTAAACCAACAAGCTGAGTTGTCTTCCGTCTTGGTTGACTCTTCCTCTTGTCTCACATGATCAAACAGTGCCAGTAGAGCTTGTATCTGAGCTTTGGTTTTTGATCATGTAATAGGCCCACTCGAGAAAACCAAACCGTCCTGAAGTTTGCCAGCTCTTCCATCCGTCTCTTGGAGCTGATCCTTCTGCTGTTAAGCCTGATCCTGAAGTGCATTCTGGTCCAGCTCCTCTTCTCCGCATGTCCATTCGGCCACATACGGATCTACTCGCACCATCTCGTCCATCATCTTCTGTATCTCACCTAGCTAAGGTTCCGCCTTTGATTCTTTTGTTTCTTTGCTCATGTTGCGTTTGACTTGAGGTGTGGCTGCATCTGGTTGGCCTACTTGGCTGCTGGTTCGGTCTGAGGTTGCATTTGGTCTAATGGTGGCTGCACCAGAGACTGTAATAGAGGCTGAGGAAGTCACTCATCCTGATCATGAAGGTGGCAATACACAAGAACCAGAACAGCAACAATGTTCAGATGCTCATGATCAGTAGAGTGCACAAGATCAGGAGACTGCCCAAGTTCATTAAGAACAAGAGAAGCCAGAGGAACAAGGTCAGGTTCAACGTTTGAGTAGGAGTCCAAGGATAAGGAAAGATCCTTCTAACTGGGTGAACACAAGAGTTTACTTCAACAGTCAAGCAATAGCTCATCCCACTTCAGCAGTATGCTCCTTTGCGGAATTCCCAACTGAGCATCAAGCCTTCATTGTGGGTTTAGATGAAGAGTATGTACCAAGATGATATGCAGAAGCAATGGAGCTTGATGTGTGAATAAAATTAGTTGGAGATGAGATAAATGCCATGATTATTGTTGGGCCCAAATATGGCCCGTTAGCTGAAATTAGCGGATCAGTCAAATTAAGCCCGATAATGGGCCACGCGAGAATTATCTTTTCTGAGGAGAATAGAGCTCACCTAAGGACGGAGGCTACTTCCAAGGATTTCGATAAAAGAGGTCACGAGAAAGAGGTCACGAGGAAGAGGTCACGAGGAAGAGGTCCGGCTTCCCTCGCAGGAAACTTAATAAAAAAGCCCAGGATACCAAGATGGAGGCGTATGATTCGGTCAAAAGGAAGCTGTTGCAAATCCCTCAATTTACGGAGGGAATCTCGGAGACTAATCAGGAGAGGTTAGACGTGACCTGAGGCTATTTAAAGAAGGAAGGTCTACGAATTTTGGGGAATAAATTGGAAATTATTAAGAGACTTTCTTGTATTCATCATCTTTGTAACCCTTATTCATCAATACAATTTTATTCATTCTTTAAGTTCTAACAGGATTCAGCCCACGATTGTCTTTCCCCAATCTAAATCTAACCTAAACTAGAGAGTGAGTTTTACCCCTCACATTTTGGCGCCGTCTGTGGGGAACTAGATAATTGAATCCTTCACTCCATAACTTGAGAATGGATCCATCCAACCAGGCAGCGAGCCCATCCATTCCTGATCCCGTGATCCAGATCGATGGCTCACCAAACAGGAGAGACTCGGATCCCCAGAATCCAAAACCTCGATCCGCCGATCACCGATCCGAGCAACAGCCTCCAGCTAACGCTCAACCGGACCAAACTGGAATGACCAACCCAAGGTCTTCCAGTGGGAACAACTCGGGGGTCACACACCCCGAAAACCCGCAGCGTCAGCCCGTTCCGAATCATTCGGAAGCTCAGCTATCTAAGATACGTCGAATGATGGTACAATTGGTAGAAAGAGCTCACGATAATGAGCGCACGTTGCAGCAGCTAACTGCTCGACAGCAACGGTTCGAGGAAGTGACTAGATCTCTAGCCGAGACGACTCATCTGTCGCAACGACAAGGATCGGGAGTCACCTTCCGAGACCGACTGACCGAATCCACCTTCCCTCGCGGACGCCTGGATTTTTCCCCAAACAGCACTGCTCATGATGGGCAAGAGCATGTTCCCCGGACACCTCATACTGGGACAACCCCAGTATTCAGTCCACCTGTAACTAGCGCTATGGGAAGTAACGTAGCGACGACAAGCTCTGCACCCAATAGGGTTCACGAACAGAGCACACGATTACCGCCTCCGCCACCTATTTTCAGGTCTGGAGAAGGAATGTTTTTCCCTCCCAGGGGAAGAACACCGGCTTCACCCCACCAAAATGGGAGCGCGGTCCCTAATCGAGACAGCCACCCAAGGACGGAAGCTGATCCTACAGCTCACCCCCCTGGTCGCGTCCCTCGAGGTGACCCTAGAGTTAGCGAGCCATTTAGCTAACCTAACGCTTGGGAGAACGATGACGCTCGACTCCATCAAGAATCTCCTCATCAGATTCATCTCGACGACCCAACCGTCCGTCCCCTAGAAGGACCCAGGCTATTCGCCGGTACATGGAGCAAACTCACGCAGCTCTCCAAAAGTTGAACGCTCAAGTACACAAAGCAACGAGCTCAGCTCCCGAAATCGAGAGCCTGATCGAGGAAACCCGTGGAACCCCATTCACAAACAAAATCGCTAGCTTTCACATAAGAGATACCCGGAAAATTAGGATCCCCGAATACGACGGGACCTCAAACCCAAAGGCTCATTTGAGAGCCTTCTGCTTAGCTATAGTGAAAGCTCACTTCACAAGAGAAGAATGCGAAGCAGGTTATTGCAGAACCTTTGCTGAGAACCTGGTCGGAACAGCCCTCGAATGGTTTTCAAGCCTCGAGCCAAACTCAATTGATAACTTCGACCAGCTCACCAACGCCTTCATGAAGCAATACTCAACCCATATCCTCAAGCAAGCTTCCGAGGCTGACCTCTGGAAAATCAGGCAAGGAATGGGAGATTCATTACGAACATGCATCAAGAAATTCAGAGCGGTCAGAACTAAGCTCTCGAACCCCAACGATCAAGTTGCCATCGAAGACCTTAGAAGAGGCCTCTGGTACAAATCAGAGTTCTGGTCCGAGCTAACGCTTAACCCTCCCCCAACTATCGATGACGCTCTTCACAAAGCTTCGAAATACGTTACCTTGGAGGAGGAAACAGCTGCATTGGATAAAATCCATAATAAATCCCAGAATCACACGAAAGGCGAAACGTCGTAAGCAAAATGATCCTCTAGAAGAGGGAGCTCCCGAAATAATCAGACCCAGGGAGAACATTCTTATACTGTCGAGGAAGTCCAACAGGAAAAACCCGTTGCCGCGACAAGCAAAACCCCCTGGTCAAAAGGCTACGATGAGAACAAACACTTCTCTTACCACGATCGAAAAGGGCATTCAACCAAGGAATGCTGGAACCTCCAACGACAGTTGGCAGCTAAATTCGTAGCTGGGGAACTAAAAAACGTGGAACTCAAAAAACCACCTCCTTACCAGAAAAGAGGTCCCAGAGACACCTCTCCAAAACGTGAAAGATCACCTGAGAAGGAAACAGATTCGCCACCGCCAGCTCCCAAGAAAAGAGTTGACATGATTCTTGGGAAATTTCCCCAAGGGAAGAGTCTACAAATCGAGACCCTCCTAAGCAAACCACCGCCTCATTCGAGCCCCAGCTCGAGAGTGGATTATATCCTCGGAGGCTCCGATATATGTCAAGACTCAGTTAATTCAATCAAGAGTCATGTACGGAAGGCTGTTTCTAATGCTCAATCTAAGCCTTCCAATCCCGAATCCAACACTAAGATTTCTTTCTGGGAGAGCGAGACATCAGATCTCGACAGACCTCACGATGACGCCCTAATCGTCACCCTGAACATAGCAGGCTACGAGGTGCCTAAGCTGATGATTGACACCGGAAGCTCAGTCGACCTTATCTTCTATAATGCCCTGAAAGGAATGGAAATAGATGACTATGAAATTATTGGTCAGAAGGCTAACCTCGTAGGTTTCTCCGGGGAAACAGTCACCCCGTTGGGAACTATCAAGCTCCCGGTCATAGCTGGAGGAATCATGAAAATGACTAATTTTGTGGTCATCGATAAGCCCTCTTCGTTTCATGCGATCTTAGGAAGACCTTGGATCCATAAGATGAAGGCAGTAGCCTCCACTTATCACCAATGCGTGAAATTTCCAACATCTGACGGAATAACCACCGTACGAGGTAGCCAGAAGATCTCCAGGATCTGTGACTTGGGAGGATTCGGAATCCTGAAAGAATCACCCCAATAGCAATTACAGATCCAGGAAGGCCGAGAGATGCAACAAAATATTCGAGGTCCCCCTAGGAACCTAACCGAACAAGTTAGCATCGACGACTCTGATACCGAGAAGCAAGTGAACATCGGATCGGAGCTGCCTCTCGAAATGAAAAAGGAATTAATTGACTTCCTGAAAAGCAACGTCAAAACATTCGCATGGACCACCGGCGACATGAAGGGTATAGACCCAAATGTCACCACTCACAAGCTCAATGTAGATCCTACTTTCAAACCAATCAAACAAAAACGCCGTAAGCTAGGCCTCAAAAATGCCCAAGCTGTCAACGACGAAGTAGATCGACTCACGAAAGCAGGCTCCATCCGAGAAGTACACTACCCTGATTGGCTAGCTAACCCGTAGTAGTGAAAAAGAAAAATGGGAAGTGGAGGATCTGTGTAGATTTCACCGACCTAAACAAGGCTTGCCTAAAAGATAGCTTCCCATTACCTCACATCGATCGCCTCGTCGAGGCAACAGCTGGCCATCAGCTCTTGTCCTTTATGGATGCCTTCTCGGGATATAATCAAATCATGATGAATCCTGAAGATCAAGAGAAAACTGCATTCATAACCGAGCGCGGGACCTACTGCTACAAGGTAATGCCATTCGGATTAAAAAACGCGGGAGCTACCTACCAAAGGCTTGTGAACAAAATGTTCGCTGGACAGCTCGGAAAAACCATGGAGGTATACATTGACGATATGCTGGTTAAATCCTCGGCTGTGGAAAATCACATTTCCCACCTAGAAGAATGCTTTGATATCCTCAACAAATACGATATGAAACTAAACCCCGCAAAATGCACCTTTGGAGTGCCCTCGGGCGAATTCCTCGGTTACCTCGTCACCGAAAGAGGTATCGAAGCCAATCCAAAACAGATAGCGACCTTTTTGGAAATGCCATCACCCAAGACAACCAGGGAGGTACAAAGATTGAATGGACGAATCGCAGCTTTGAATCGATTTATATCTAAGTCCACCGATAAATGCCTCCCGTTCTACAAACTTCTAAAAAATAATAAGAAGTTTCTATGGGACGAGAAATGCAAGGAAGCTTTCAAACAACTGAAAGCTTACCTCTCCGAGCCTCCGATCCTATCCAAACCAGTAACAGGAGTACCCCTGTACCTATACCTTGCCGTATCAACTGCTGCGGTTAGTGGCGTACTGGTACGAGAAGAGCAAAACGAGCAAAGACCCGTCTATTACACAAGCAAAAGTCTGATAGACACCGAGACCAGATACCCTACCATGGAGAAGTTAGCTCTGGCAGTCTTAACAGCTGCCAGAAAGCTACGACCTTACTTCCAGTCACACTCGATCGTGGTAATGACATCACAGCCAATACGCACAATTCTGCACAGCCCTAGCCAATCAGGACGATTGGCTAAGTGGGCCATAGAGCTCAGCGAACACGACATCGAATATTGACCCCGAGCAGCCATAAAAGCTCAGGTCCTTGCTGACTTCATCATCGAGCTATCGTCCGAACAACTAGATCTGAGAGCCGAAGCTCCGGAATGGAGCCTGTATGTCGACGGAGCCTCATCAAAACAAGGTTCCGGAATCGGTCTGAGGCTGACCTTGTCAGCCGGAGAAACCATCGAGCAATCCTACAGGCTCGGATTTAATGCTTCAAATAACGAGGCCGAATATGAAGCACTAATCGCAGGGTTAAGACTTGCCCTAAGCCTCGGAATCTGAGAGCTGAACGCCTACAGTGACTCACAGCTGGTAGCTAGCCAGTTTCATGGGGAGTACGAAACAAGGGACAAAAGAATGGGGGCATACCTCGAAGTCATACAAAGCCTCACCAAACAGTTCAGCAAATTCGAGCTAACGAGAATCCCACGAGGAGAGAACTCCTCAGCAGATGCGTTGGCCGCATTGGCATCCACATCGGACCCCCTAGTAAAACGAATCATACCCATAGAGGGGATCGAAAAACCAAGCATCGACATAGCTACCAAAGCTGAGATCGATAGCAAACCAAAAGGGCAAACAGAAGGTTGCTGCTCCGAATCAGCAGCAACCCAAGTCCTAACAACATTCTGGTTCCCAAAAACCAAAACTCGCAAATTCAAAAAGCACACCACCGGGGGCACGACCCAGCGTCCAAGCTCGCTTGTCTTCAGAGTAAACACTCGCAGAACGAGATACTCCCTGGAACCTGAAACTTCAGCCGAAGGCACGACTCCAACTCCGGAAGTTAACGACATTCCTACGGAATTAGGTTCCAATGGATCTAACCAAAGGATTATCCCAATCATGCAGTATATTTCGGAGGGCAGGGTCCCTCCCCATAAATGGGAAGCTCGAAAACTCAAAGCAATAAGCGCAAGATACTGCATAATGGAATCTATCCTTTATAAGCGAAGCGTATCAGGACCTTACCTGAGATGCGTCCACAGCCTCGACGCTATTAAACTCATGAAAGAAATGCACGACGGTTCCTGTGGAAACCACTCCGGTGGTAGAGCCCTAGCTATCCGAATCAAAAGGCAAGGCTATTTCTGGCCCACCATTATTGCTGACTGTGAGGTCTACTCATCCTTATGCAATAGATGCCAGAGGCACGCACCTTTTATACATCAGCCGTCGGAGAAATTATCCTCGATATCTGCCCCATACCCATTCATGAGATGGTCCATGGATATCGTAGGACCACTAGTCGTATCAGGAACAGGAAGGCAGAAGCTACGCTTCTTACTAGTCTTAACAGACTACTTCACAAAATGGATAGAAGCTGAAGCCCTCCAACAGGTAACTAAAGTCGAAACCGAACGGCTCGTATGGAGAGACATCATTTACCGCCACGGCGTCCCATACGAAATCGTAACCGATAACGGGTCACAATTCATATCTAACGACTTTAAAGATTTCTGCGATAAGTGGAAAATTCGCCTCACCATGTCAACGCCACGATACCCTCAGGGAAATGGCCAGGCGGAGGCTGCTAATAAATCGGTATTAGCAAACCTCAAGAAATGCCTCGGAATCGATAAAAGTTCGTGGTCTGAAAGGTTACCCGAAGTGCTCTGGGCATGCCGAACCACCCCATGAAGAGCTACGGAAGAAACCCCTTTCTCCCTAGCCTACGGGATGGAAGCCGTCCTCCCAGCTGAAACCGTCACAGGGAGCCTCCGACGAGAGCTCTGTATGACAAATCCCGAAACTAACAATCAACTCTTATCAGATCACCTCGACCTCATCGAGGAACGATGGGATCAAGCCTTGCTTCGCATCCAAAATTATCAGCAAGCAATGGCTCGACATTACAATTCCAAGGTCAGGTCCCGACAATTCGCCGTAGGAGACCTGGTACTCAGGAAATTTTTTAACCATACCAAAGAGCCGAACGCCGGAAAGCTAGGGACCAATTGGGAAGGCCCCTACCAAATCATCCACGTGATACGACCAGGCGTTTACAGGCTCCTGAAGGTACGAACCGGGGTACCCGAAATCCGATCGTGGAATGCCATGAATCTCAAGAGATACTACCATTAGGTACCTAAAATCCATTGAACTACGTTTGGCTTGATCCCTTGACTGGGTACGTAGGCAGCTCCGTCATGAGTGCAGCCCCAACCTCATCTATACGCACTCATCTTAGCATCCAAAGGGGGCATGTGTTCGGAACACCCAGTTCAAACTATTAGTTCCATGATTATTATGTATTCCATCAAAGTTATCAATAAAAACAACTACATTCAAGTATCTCAGATTCTATCAAACAAGTAAAATCAGGTCCCGGCAAACCCAGACCAAAGGTCTTAAAACCCTACAAATAAAATCAGGTCCCGGCAAACCCGGACCTAAGGTCTTAAAACCCTACAAATAAAATCAGGACCCGGCAAACCCGGACCTAAGGTCTTAAAACCCTACAAATAAAATCAGGTCCCGACAAACCCGAGCCTAAGGTCTTAAAATCCTACAAATAAAATTAGGTCACGGTGAACCCGGACCTAAGGTCTTAAAATCCTGCAAATAAATCCAGGTCACGGTGAACCCGGACCTAAGGTCTTAAAACCCTACAAATAAAATCAGGTCCCGGCAAACTCGGGCCTAAGGTCTTAAAACCCCACTAACAAAATCAGGTCCCGGCAAACCCGGACCTAAGGTCTTAAAATCCTCCAAATAGATCCAGGTCACGGTGAACCTGAACCCGAAACCTTAAATCCTTCGAATGAGCTCAGGCCCCTACGAACCTGAGTCTAGAAACTCAAAAACTTTAATAACTTTCAAGGACTTGAAAATATTCAAACGAATTCAGATATACGATAAGCTATTCTTAATGGATTCAAAGGCTTGGATCCCTAAAAGATTTTGGTCCAGTCATGGAACTCAGTTTCGACAACCCAAACGACCAAACGTAACTCGGATCTAAGTAAAATAAACCAAAACAAGTTAAATAACTTGAAACCAAGATTAAAACCGAGAAATGAAACAAGGTTTAAAAGCCTCCTCAGGCCATTAACGATTCAAAGATCCTAACACAGCAAAGGTTTAAAAGCCTCCTCAGGCTATGAGTCTTAAAACATAAGCAAAAGCCCGTAGGGCAAGCATTCTAAAAACACGAGGAATAACAGGTCTTCAACCTTCTTGACCATCACCGCCAGAAACCTTCGAAGCATCACGATCCTCCTCGATCGCCTCGCTATCCGGGACACCTTCATCCATCCCCTTGCCATCACCTCCCGGAATCATGTCAACTGGGGCTAAGTCAGGACCCACCAAACCTAAATTAGAACCATATCCTCCAGAAAAGGACAGATTAAACGTGTTAACCTCAAAAGTACCTGAGCACTCGGAGTGTTGAGGAAGAGGAAGGTTGCTGACCGAGAAATCAGAAACCTGAGCCTTCTCGTAGGCAGCAACTGCTTCCGGCATCATAGACATCAAACGATTATACTCATCCTCAGCCCTTTGAATTTCATTTGATAGCAAATCCTTCAAGAGATCCGTATTCGCTTGAAGCTCCTGGGCGTAGATCAGAAGATCAGCCTCGTCCTTTTTCTTGGAAAACTTCTCCTTAACAGAATTAAGGATATTGTTGTAAGCATCGATGACCTCCTTCTTTCCCTTTCTAACAGCAAATTTAACTTCAGCCTCCTTGTTCCTCTGACTGACTTGAGACGAAGCAATCAAATCCTGGACCTGTTACTCAGCAACCCTTCGAGCACTGTCCAGCTCAGAAATCCTCCTACCCTTCACCTTAACATCGATCTCTAAACTCTCGATCCTCCCTTGCTGAGTGTCGGATTTCAAACCAAGCCTCTCAACTTCGGATTGCAGCGTCGCCACCTGAGCTCTGGCCTGGTCACGCTCAATCTTAGTAGTCTTAACCAACTCGGTGACCTCGGCTAGCTCCTCAGCACTAGGAGTGTTACTCACTGTTTCCTCAAACTTGAATTGAGCCCTATTAACAGCACCAGCCAACTACAGAGAAACAAGTAACAGAAATAAATATCCCTCTAAAAAAAAGTGACAAAAAGTGGGACAAAAACCTGTACCTGACCCATGTAGTGTGCAATCTCAATAAACTCATCCCTGTTAGTCAGATTGCTAACAGGGGGAAGAGAACACCCTGTCCGCTTCATGTGCCTCATTAGCGTAGCCAGACCCCACGGATCATCAAGAATCGATCCAGGCTTTGAATGCGCAAAATTCCACCCCACGGTTCCTCCTCTCGAGGATGATGAAGAGGACGTGGAAGGTCTGTCACCTTGATCAGTTCGTGACCTCTTGTTCCTGGGGAGGTCAGTCTCAGAAGGATCTTTGGTCACCTGAGGCTCAATTCCCGTGACCTGAACGTCAGGTCGAGGAATTGCCTCCTGAGCTCCCTGCTCTTCAGTAGGGTTAGCATCCTTAATCGGAGCAGAAGCTCCATCATCAAGAACCTCTTTCACAGAGCTGAGGAAAGATCCTCCCTTGTTCTTCTCGCTTCCACGAGAGGTGCTGGTTGCTTTCACTGGTCTACCCTTAGATCGGAACGACGGTTGAAGAGGCATCTTGGTCGATCGAGTTCTTTCAGTTTCAGAAGTACTAGCTCCCGTTGAAACTGTTACCACCGTGTCACTTTCAGAAACTGCGTCAACAAAATCTTTCAGAACTCAAACATCATAAAAACAAGTTACATGAGGCTAAGCACTTTACCTTCCAACTCTGCAATCGGGATTGGAGTTAAGAAAGAAGCGTGATACCGATCCGGAAACCTGGCCGCACCTATTCGAGAGGTAGTGTACGACGCCCAGGTGCACGGAGTTTGCTGTAACTTTCGAAAGAGAGCCCTGGTAAGCTTGCCGGTGAGCATAGGAGGATCTTCAATATCTGTAAATGATACAAGGCATACATCAGGATACTACAAACATAAGTATATGAATGCAATCCTAGTAATCCTAACCAGAAGCATCAGACCAAACGGTCCTAAGGGCACGACCCACAGGAACCGTTGAAGGATCAATCTTCACATAAAAATACTTCTTCCGCCAATCATCGTCGCTGCTGGAAAACTTAAAGATACCTAACCTGGGACGACTTGCGAGATAATAGGTCCCGCTACCTCCCTCTTTCGAAGCACTCTCCTTTATCGAAAAGAGGCTCATCAAATCGTTAATCCCAACAGCGACTCCTTCCTCTTTGGACCTAGTAAGGAAACCGATTATCACCCTGATAACGGATGGGCAAAGCTGGGGAAGGGCTAGTTGGTAGTGATCGAGGAGATCTAGCAGAAGTTCAGGGAGAGGAAATCTAAGATGACTCTTGGATATATAGTTCTCGTGAACACAGAACCAGCCTTCTGAGATCGTCTCGGGGGTTAGGGTTGTTAGGGTTGTTTGGAAGCAAGTGAGAACCAGTTATGTTCCATCAAGCTGAAGCAGTGGCAAACAAGGGAGTGTACAAGCAAGATGAGAGGAAGGTCTTGATCTGTGACCATTGCACGAAGAAGGGTCACATGAAGGACGAGTGCTGGATCCTTCATACTCACCTACAGCCAAACAAGTTCAAGGAGCCACGACCTCAGTTCATGGATGCTAGATCTCACTTCTCAAGTGATGGAGTTGAACCTACGAGAGTTAAGTCTCCTCCAATGCTGGTATGGGAAGAGCCATGGCGTGTACATCAACCTACCCCACTGCAAGGAACCACCAAGATGAGTCCATCAAGAGGTCTGACTTAGATGCTCTATTAAGGCCTTTAAAGAACACTCTGGTTACCCTAGAACTTTTGGTATCTCACTAATTGCTTCTCACATTACTGGTAGTTCAATGAATGCTCTAAAAGATGGTAGACCATTTGTTATATACTCTGGTGCATCTCATCATATGATTGGTGACTCAAGTTTGATTACTAATGTAAAACCTGCCTTAGGTAATGTGATGATAGCAAATAGTGATAAAGATTCCAATAAGAGGAGTAGGTGATTTGAAATTGTTTGACAAAGTTTCTAAGGCATTCTAAATGCCCACTTTTGCTTCAAACGTACTTTCTGTTAAGAAAGTCACTAATGACTTGAAGTGTCATGTTACCTTCACACCTAATGATGTCTATTTTCAGGATATTGAATCTAGTAAGTTGCTTGGCAAAGGTGTGACCAAGGGGGACTTGTACCTGCTTGAGGACACTCGACCAGCCTCTGATTTATCTTGTGCTTTTAATTCTATTTCTAAATTCTCTAAAGATTTTTTGTGGCATGCTAGACTAGGACATCCTCACTCTCGTGCCTTGAACATTTTGTTGCCTAGTGTTTCTTTTAAAAGTGATTGTGAGGCTTGTATTCTAGGAAAACATTGTAGAAGTGTGTTTCCTAAATCAATGACAATCTATGATAATTGCTTTGATTTAATCCATTCTGATGTGTGGACTGCACCATGTGTGTCTAGAGATCAACATAGACATTTTGTGACATTTATAGATGAAAAATCTAAGTACACACGGATCACTTTGTTGCAATCAAAAGATAGGGTAATAGATGCTTTTAAAAATTTCCAGAGTTATATCACTAACCATTTCGATGTGAAGATCAAAATCCTTAGATCATATAATGGTGGTGAATACCCTAGCACATCCTTCAAACAACATCTAGAAAGCCATGGAATTATCCACCAAACCAGTTGTCCCTACACACCCCAACATAATGGTGTGGCAGAGAGGAAAAACATACACTTAATGGAGGTGGCAAGGAGCATGTGTTGAAAATTTAAGAATAAGTAACCCCAAACATTTATGGTTAAGTACATGAGTATAAGAGGGAAGAATCTCAATGGCTTTCTTAGTTTTCATTAATAACAACAAATACATATTTATACAAAGTACAATATTTCATCCTAAAGCTAATATATGTCAGTTATTACATTAGGACACTAAAACCAGCTGAAGAAACCAAGGCCACCTCTTGTTTCATCAAAAATATCTAGCAGCCAATTTTGACTTCTTTGCTGTTGTATAATGAGCAAGCAGCTATTGTTGACTTTTCTTCACTTCCTTGTCACCAGCTTGTGTGCTTGGCTACTTCTCCTTATTGGATCAGTGCTGGGCTTGTTCTTCTCATGGCCTCTCTTCATGCTTGATGGACTTCCACTCTTTACAAGGAATGGGCTTCACTTCTCCACAAGCATATTGGGCTGCTGGTTCTTCTTTAATTTGATAGGTGGGCTGGTCTTCTTCTTGGTTCATCATGCTATTGGACTCTTCTTCATGGGCAAATTGTGTAGACAAGCTGATTGCGATACACTGAAATATTCCTCACACCAGTCTGCGCTTAAGTGATGTGTGTGCTCTTTCATTTACTTGATATCTTCTTCTTCATCTCTGGAGCACGAGTGATTTCCACACTCAAATGGATCCCTGAAGGTCTCCATTTTCCTCCTCAACCTGCTCCATAGAGTGATGATAGCTTTACTTTCCAAAGCTTTCCTTCCCATTCATGCTAGGCAGACTCTATTCCACACCTTCACTTATGTTCTCCTCCTTGTTCTCTTTGGAGTGTATATAGTAGCTTGTCTCACTCAAGCTCCTACATTGCACCACATGTAGAGCTTCTCCTACTACCACTTGGTTTAGCTCTTCTTGATGTTCTCATTTCAACAGCATGATGTTCCACACCAATGTACCAAAAAGGTTTTGGGGAGATGCAGCGGTCACTGCTATTTACTTGATCAACCGCACAACTACAAAATTTAATGATGCCACTCCCTATGAGGTACTCAGCAAAACTAAATCATCCATAGTTCATCTTTGTGTGTTTGGGTGTATGTGTTTTGTTTTGGTTCCAGGAGAGTTGAGAAATAAACTAGAAGCTAGAAGCACAAAGGGAATGTTTATTGGATATTCAACACATCAAAAAGGCTACAAATGTTATGTACCAGAGACAAGGAGAGTCCTAGTATCAAGGGATGTCAAGTTTATGGAATCAAGAGGCTACTACGAAGACAAGAGTTGGGATGAGCTCTAAGACCTAACTAAATCTGCCTCTGATAGAGCTAACAACCTGAGGGTGATCTTGGAGAGACTTGGCATCAGTTTGCCAAAGGAATAAGAGAAAGTCAATAGAGCAGCAGCTCAAGATGTAGAAGAGGCTGAGGAAGACATTGAAGTTACTCATCCTGATCATGAGGGGGGAAATGAGAATCCACAACCTGAATAGACCTCAAGAGCTCAAGATCAAAATGATATGCCATAAATGCCATTAGAATCAGCAAATGAGGATCAAACACAATCAGGTGATCCAAGTGAAGTCAATGAAGCAGAACCTGATCGGATAAAACCTTTGAGAAGGAGTACAAAGATTAAGAGACCTGCCTTAGACTGGTACAAGAGTTTACTTCAATGCTGAAGTAGTGGCTCATCCACCAAGCGCAATATGTTCTCTGGCTCAATATCCAGAAGAACATGAAGTCTTCATTGGGGAGTTGGAAGAGGAATACATTCCAACATCATATGAAAAAGCTATACAACATGAGGAGTGGATGACGTCACTCGATGATGAAATTAGTGCCATGATCAAGAATGATACATGGTTTAAAACTGAACTCCCCAAAGGCAAGAAAGCTGTCACAAGTCGTCTACTGTACACCATTAAGTATCTAGCCAGTGGAAAACCCGAAAGGAAGAAAACAACGCTAGTTGTAAGAGGATACACTCAAGTGTATGGGGAAGATTATCTGGATACATTTGCACCAGTGGCCAAGCTACATACTATAAGGATCCTTCTATCTCTTGCTGTCAACCTAGAATGGGATCTATGGCAAGATGGACGTGAAGAATGCCTTTCAGAAAAGGAGAGTTGGAAGATGAAGTGTACATGCGACCACTTGGCCTAGAGAGCATATTCAAACCAGAAAATTTTTTGAGGTTGAAGAAGGCAATCTATGGCTTAAAGCAATCCCCAAGAGCATGGTACCATAAGCTGAGCAAAACACTTAATGGACGAGGCTTTGTGAAGTCTGAAGCTGATCACTCTCTCTTCACCCTAACCGGCAAACAAGGTATTGTAGTCTTTGTATATGTAGATGATATCATCATCACTGGTAGCAACAAGGAATGTATCATCTCAACCAAAACTTTTCTTAAAAATGCTTTTGATATTAAAGATTTGGGATAATTGAAGTACTTTTTAGGGATAGAAACTTGTCGCTCTAAAGGGGGGCTTTTCTTATCCCAAAGGAAGTACACACTTGATATTTTAAATGAGGCAGGAACCCTTGGAACCAGACAGGCTAAGACACCATTAAAAGAAGGGTACAATGTACTGCAAGAGGGGGAGTTTGAAGATACACCTTTTGAGGATGTCAGGAAGATAGGAGAATGGTGGGAAAGCTCATATACCTAACCATCACAAGGCCTAATGTGTGCTTTGCTGTCCGCCAAGTCAGTCACCAAATGCAAACACCTAAGATTCATCACTGGAACATGGTGGAGAGGATTTTGAGACTCTTAAGAGAAGCACCAGGTCAAGGTATTTGGATGGCTTGAACAAGAGCACTGAGGTGGTGAGATATTGTGATGCTGATTGGGCTGGAGATAGAGTTTATAGGAAATCAACCACTGGCTATTGTGAAATATCGAGTATAATCTGGGTAATGGATGAAAGAAAAGAGAGACTACGAAGATTTGAGACTAAAGGAAAAGACTTCGGACGATTGAGAGTCAATAACCCATTAGACTTAACGAGAGTGAAAAGAGAGAGTCTAGAGAGATTTAGAAATGAACTGCTTGATTATTATTACTCGACGGAGGTTACAATATATAGAGGAAGGCTTAGGGTAGCATTAGGATAAGTTTACAAAGGATAGAAGACTAAGCGTGAAGAGTCAAGGCCCGGTAAGGCGCCTAAATCAAATACTTGGTCGAGAGCCTTCACCTGTGAGATGTCAAAGGTATCTTGCCCAGATGCTCTTCCTTTCCTAGCCACATCAGCCAGTATGTCATCCGCGCTTCCTTATCCCTGTGTCGAGCTTGAATCGGAGTGTTAATTGCTAAATGAAACTTCTAGTCGAGTTACATTTACCCCGGGTAACTTTCGACCATGATCATCCGGGTCGACCAGGTGTACGGCATGTACGGCTTTTCTGTACAGCCTTGTACGGACACTCCAATTTCAAGTCCTCTTCACTTCTTCAGATTTTCTCTATTAATTAAACACCTTTGTTCAACACTCCCTCAAGCTTAACCAAGGGAACCGGTCAAGCTTGCATGCCATGAGATCATCCTCATTAAAAACCTTGTCAAAGATAAAGACCCCATGGCAAAGGGGATCAACCTCTTCTGGTGAGGTCCATGACTTGAAGTATCATGTGGATGGACTCAATAGTCTTATGTCTAGCTGTCTTAGTGAACATATCAGCTAGTTGATCTTCACTTCTGGTATATCAAGGTAAGATGTCTCCGGATACAATCATTTGCCTCACCTTATGGCAATCAACTTCAATATGCTTTGTCCTTTGATGGAACACCGAATTGGATGCAATGTAGATGGCTGCTTGGTTGTCACAGTGCATTGTCACGGGTGTGGCCTGCTCAATCCCCAAGTTCGTCAGTATGTCTTTGATCCACACTAGCTCGTTTGTAAACTTCAACATTGCTCTATACTCAGCTTCTGCACTAGAGCATGAAACCACCTTCAGCTTCTTGCTCTTCCAAGTAACCAATTTCCCACCAATAAAGGTGCAATAGCTTGTGGTCGACTTCTTATCCATCCTATCTCGAGCCCAATCCGCATCACAATAACCAACCACTTCAGTGCTCCCATTGCATCCTATCAAAACTCCTTGGTATGGTGATCCATTCAGGTACATGAGTAGACAGTTCACCATGTTCCAATGATGTTCCTTTGGCCCTTGCATATGTTGACTAATCTAGCTCACAGAAAAACATATATCAGGTCGTGTGATAGTCAAGTAAATCAACTTACTAACCCCTTTTTATAAAGCTTGGCATCTTGGAATGGTGGACTGTCTTCTATCTCCCCCTCTCGTGAACTTTGTATCTATCCTCCAAGCTGTCTTGACTGTCTTTCCTCCTTGTATTCATGCATCCTTCAAAATATCAAGTGTATACTTTCCTTGGTACAGAAATAAACCTTCCTTGGATCTACATACCCTATTCCAAGGAAGTATTCCATCTCTCCCAAGTATTTGATTTTGAACACAAATTTTAGATAATCTTTAGTAGCTTGTATACCTTCTTTGTCACTTCTAGTGATGATGATATCATCAACATACACTAGAGGGACAATGATACCTGAGGGTGTAATGAGGGTGAAGAGAGTGTGGTCGTTCTCAAGTTTCTTGAAGCCTCTCCCATTCAAGGTGGTGCTCAATTAATTGTACCATGCCCTTGGCGACTGTTTGAGACCATAGATAGCTTTCTTCAACCTTATAACATTGCTTTACTTCACCAAGTGCTCTAACCCAAGAGGAGGATACATGTAAACCTCATCTTCAAGTTCCCCTTGAAGAAAAGATTTCTTCACATCCATCTGCCAAAGACCCCACTTAAGGTTCACTACCACTGACAACACTATTCTGATTGTGTGAAGCTTTGCAACCGGAGCAAATGTATCTAGATAGTCTTCACCATAGATCTGAGTGAAACCTCTTGCCACATATATTGATCTTCTTCCTGTCAATCTTCCCATTTGCAAGATACTTGATTGTGAAGATCCACCTACTAGATACTGCCTTCTTTCTTCCTGGTAGTTCACTCTCATACCAAGTATCATTCTTGATCATTGCGTTTGCTTCAGAACCAACTGACTCCTTCCATTCTTTGTCCTTCATTGCTTCCTTATATGATTCTGGAATATAGCTCTCGTCCAGACTCATCATGAACAAGCAATGTTCTTCAGGATAGTGAGCGAGGGGACAGGATACTTGGGGTGGATGCTCTCCTGCCTAAGCATTGTAGTACACTCTGATGTTCACCCAGTTGGTTGGAGGATTCCTGATCCTGGTGCTCCTCCGTAGTTTCTGCTCTAATGCTGGTTCTTGATGTTGATTCTGACCTTTTCCCTCATTCTAAGATCCTTCTCCATCTTAATTTAACATTGCTTCCTCTTGTTCTACACTTTGATCATGAGAACCTGAGTCTTCATCTACTTGTTCCTGGTAGTTCCCTTCAGGTTCATTTCCCCCCTCATGGTCAAAGTGTGGAGCATGACCTTCCTCATTGGTTGTGGGGGGACCTTGTGGTTTTCCTCGTCCAGTCTTTGGATTTGGGGAGAGATGAATCCTAAGACTCTTTAGAATTGTCCTCAAGTTAGCCACCTTATCAGATGCTAGATCTTTCAATTATGCATGGTTCTTGTCTTCATAATACCCTCTTTCTTCAACAAAATTAACCTCCCTAGACACGAGAACTCTTCTAGTTACTGGATCATAGCACTTATACCCTTTCTGAGTTGGCGAGTACCCTATGAACATCCCTTTAGTGCTCTTTGCTTCCAACTTGTTCCTCAACTCTCCTGGTCTAAGAAAAATGCATAGGCAACCAAAGACCCTAAGATGATCTAAGGTTGGTCTATGCTTGTTCAAGACCTCAAATGGTGACTGGTTGTCCAGGATCCTGGTTGGTGTTCTGTTGATGAAGTAGCAAGCTGTAGCAACAACATCACTCCAAAACCTCTTTGGGACATTCACTTGAAACATCATCGACCTTGCAACCTCCATGAGGTTTTTGTTCTTTATCTCAGCCACTCCATTTTGTTGAGGTGTGAAGGGACAAATTGTTAGGTGAAGTATTCCATGTTGAGATAGGTGTTGCTTGAATGCTTGGCTAGTTTATTCTCCTCCATTATCTGATCTAAAAAATTTTAACTTGCCATTAAACTTGTTAGTCAAATAGCTTTGAAAATTTCTAAATGTATCAAACACCCTATCTTTAGATGGAATCAAGGTTATCTAGGTGTACTTAGACTTTTCATCTATGAATGTAACAAAATATTTGTGATTCTCCACAGACAAACAAGGTGAAGTCCCAACATCAGAGTGAATCAAATCAAAACAATATTCATAGATGATTGTGGATTTATGAAACACAGTCTTACAATGCTTGCCTAAAATTCAAGCTTCACAATCGTTATTCTCAAACACAACATCTGCAACCATTAAGTTTAAAGCTCTAACGTAAGGGTGTCCTAGTCTAGCATGCCACAAAGCGTTCTTAGTTAAAACATAAGCAGAAACAGAAGTAAACGAGCATCTATTATCAGACACATAACTAAGCTCTTTAAGCATATACAGATCTCTTTTGGTTACTCCTTACCCAATCAACCATCTGCGCTCAATATCCTGAAACTTCACATCATTAGGACTAAAGATAACATTGCAATGCATATCAGTGGTACACTTCTTGACAGAAAGTAAGTTTGAAGTAAACTCAGGCATGTAAAAGGCTCTATATTCTTTGTTAAACAATTTCAACTTTCCTACACCTCTTATTCGTAGCCTACCTCCATTAGCAACCATTACATGTCCATGAGCAGGTTATATATCTCTAATAAGACTAGTATCACTAATAATATGATGAGATGCACCTGAATCAACTATCAAAGGTTTAGACACGTTATGAGCATAATGAGATTGACCAAGAATCCTAGATTGAGTGTAGGCACTATAAGTTTGTTCAACATTACTAGCAACCCTATATGCACCAAATGAATACCCACTAACATTACCAAGAGTGTTACCATTATCCTTGAGAATTTTGATGAGTGCATCCATCTCAGTTCGGCAGATGAACTCTTGCTCATTTGGTTGGGGCTGATGGGCAGTGTAGGTCACCAAGGCCTTGCTCTCACCACCTTCACGACCTTCTGTCTCATTAGCTCGGTTTGAAGTTCCGGCTCCTGGTTGATCACTCATACCATAGGTGACATTTTATTGTGCTTCCCTTTCCTTCATGAACTTGGCCGGCTTGAGGTGAAGGTGGAATATCCAGCATTGGCTCTTCTTGTGACCATATGATCACAGTTTCCCCTGAACCTCCTCTCTTCATAGTTTCCAGTGAACCTCCGGTCTTCATACTAGTGCATTGTTAGTTTGAGGCACCTCAGCTTGGTTGGCAAGTGTAAGCTCCCCCTTTCCTCCAAAGAGTCCCAAGGACATTCGTTCCTTCTGGATTTGCGCGCATACCTCTCCAAGGGTCGGGAGCTTCTCTGATCTAAGGATTTGCTTGATGACATCGTTGTAGGTAGCATTGAGTGTGAGCAAGAGGGCAAAGACCTTGTCTTGCTCACGCCTTTCATTAAACTCATCCAGATCTGTGGTACTTGGCCTCAGCATCTCAAGTTTCGACCATAAAGCTCGAAATTTCTCAATTGTTTGGTAAACTCCATGTCTTCTTGAGCTAAGTTGTTGATGGCTCTCTTGATCTCAAACACTTGTGTAAGGTTTGAGATGTTCCCATACACCTTCTGAAGTGTATTCCACAGATCTTTAGCCTTCTCACAGTAGCTATAGGCTTCTAAGATCGACGGATCCAGTGAGCTCAAGAGGATAGACATCACCGGATTGTCTTCCTGGACCCACTTCACTTCATCACACACTATCACTTCTCTGTCACCTTCATGAGTAACGAGTGTTGGAGCTTCATCCTTGAGGACATGGTTCCATAGACCCTTACTCCCCACGGCTGTCTTCACCACACGAGAACAGAGAAGGTAGTTTCCTCCTTTGAGAGTAACCGGAATGACAGTAGTCTTTGTGTTCTCCATTGTGTTCTTCACGAACCAGAAAGTTTAGATCTTTGAGTATTCGAAATCAAAACCCATATTCAAGTGAACCTGGCTCTGATACCATGAAATCTCGAGTAGAATCTGGGTAAAGGATGAAAGTAAAGAGAGAATAAGAACATTTGAGACTTACGGGAGAGACTTTTGACGATTGAGACTCAAGAACCCATTAGATTTAACGAGAGAGACTAAAGAGAGTCTAGAGAGATTTAGAAATGAATTTCTTGATTATTATTACTCGACAAATGTTACAATATATAGAGGAAGGATTAGAGTAGCATTAGGATAAGGTTACAACGGATAGAAGACTAAGCGTGTAGAGTCAAGGCCCAGAAAGGCGCCTAATTCAAATACTTGGTCGAGAGCCTTCACACGTGAGATGCCAAAGGTATCTTGACCAGATGCTCTTCCTTTCCTAGCCACATGAGCCCGCCTGTGATCCGTTCTTCCTTATCCTTGTGTCGAGCTTGAATCGGAGTGGTAAGTGGTAAATGTAACTTCTGGTCGAGTTACATTTATCTTGGGAAGCCTTAATGGTCCGACCTGGATCAGCTTAAAACATTGGCAGCCAATCCATGTACCAGAAAGGCAATGGGTCACATCATAATCTAATGGGCTTATTGGAGAACTTATTGGCCTTATTCATTAGATATTGGACCGGCAAAAGGCTATAGGCCTTGATGAGGCCTTTATAAAGATAGGAATGACCATAGACCAACATGGACGTCTATTATTTAACCTGATTGAACAAGGAATTGATGGAAGGAAGCTGGTTGGACAGGAAATGAAATGGTTGGTCTTGCATGATCAAGAAATGGAGCGGTCAAACCGACATGGCCGAGAAATGAGTTGGAAATGTAAGATGAAGAACCAGAGCATGAAATGAACTATCAGGAGAATTTTCATCGTCCAAATGAGCTTAAGGAGGTACTTGGGCGGACCAGGAACAAGATGGATCGAGCAAAAGCAAGAGTTATTTGAAAAAGGCCTTTATCGGCCCAAAAAGTGGAAAGACAAGCCAACTTGGATTATTATTGGCCCAAGAATATTAGGCACATCCAAGATGGTTTATTTTCAGTTTACTTATGATTTTATTAAGTGTAAACCAATTAGGATTAAGTTTTGTTATCATAAACCAATTAGCAATAGGATTAAGATATGGTTACTAAACCGACTTGGTTTTGGTTTAGGTTTTTTTTAGCTTAGGATTTCATTTTCTTCTTTCTTAGGTATGTAAACACGAGCCTCCATTTAAAAAATCAAAAATTATTCATTAAAAGTAAGCTTTGTCTCAAACAATCCTCTCTAAGGAGACTTCTCTATCTTGTTCATGTGCGAACAACTTTTATCACAATAAGAAGAGTGATCTTCTGTGATCCATCCAAGACACCAAGC
Source organism: Moricandia arvensis (assembly GCA_905132765.1). NCBI lineage: Eukaryota > Viridiplantae > Streptophyta > Magnoliopsida > Brassicales > Brassicaceae > Moricandia > Moricandia arvensis. Next base: position 26,380 of record CAJHQP010000227.1, on the reverse strand, counting down.
AGGTGCACATATATCTCAGGGGCAGAAAAACATATTTAGAGCATCTCATAGCTCTAAGGAGAAGACCATGTCCATCACCTTTCATCCACCCACGCCCCCTTCAAGTGATCCAGGGAGAGACAGCCATTTCAGGGCCGTATCAAGTGGTATCAGACCCACTTGAAAGTTCGTTTTGAAGTTTTAACCAAAGGATCTCGAAATTTACCAGTTAACAAGCACTATTCTATGTCTGGATATGAAAAAGAGCTCACAATTCCATTCTTCTATGGAAAGATTGATACATGTGAGCTTGATTTGGACTCCAATACAACACCAAAATAAAGAAGGTGTGTTTAGCAGTCACTGGATTATGTGGAAGTTCATTCACCTGGTGGCAAAGAGTTGCTCAGATTAGGAGATTCGATGGAAGGCCATAAGTTACTTCTTGGGTTGAGATGAGGACACTAATGAAGAAGAGGTTTGTATGCCAGTGAATACTTCGTGAACTAAAACAAGAAGCAGAAACAAAGCTTTGTACTTTAGATCTGTTTTCCTGTGTGTTTGAACTACTATCAAAACCGGCAAGGAGGAGACCAGTGGTTCTTGATCTATCAATGAAACAAGAGGAGTAAAATCTGCAACATTCTGTAGTAGCTTCACAATCAAAACAGACTGAGGAGATCCATCAAAGTGAACCAGAACCGACAACTCTTTGTCTGAAAGAAGAGGAGGAAGCACAGATTGAGTTTAACCACGTTCCTGATAAAATAAAAGAAGAAGATAGAGTGCTTGGAGTGTCATCTAAATCTCCTGAATTGGTGCTTTCTATGGATGAAAAAGGTGATAACTTTAAGACATAATCTTGTGATTTACTTATCAGACCTATGGTATGCCTTCAGTCAGTTTAGTGGAGCATCTGGGAGTTTTCAAGGGCCTGCAACAAGTTATTTTTGAACCTGGAGGAAGTTTGTTTGTGTTTGATAGAAGTAACAACATTCTGGTCCAGAAAGACGCTACATTCAAGCTTGATTTGTGGAGTTCATTCACTCTTGAAAAATAAGATTCGTGGTCAAATCCTTTTGAAGTGAGAGAGGATGGAATGATCCAAATCAGCTGCAGTGGCAAGATAGGAGAGTTGGGAGGCAACACGTGCCTGATAAGTTCCATAACTGATCAGAACAAGTTGAGAAGAGCAAATCAGGAACTAGTTATGGTTAAAGAGAAGCCAAAACTGTAGGATGAATATGGATACCAATGCACACGACCACCTGACCAGAAGAAGATGAAACTAAGAGTACATAGTCCCATGTCAATGAGAAGGACGCGTGTAGGTTCATCCTGGTGTAAAGTAGTCAGCTTCAAACTCAACAAAGTGAGGAATCATATGCCTTAGAACCTACATACATTGAGAAAAGTTCCAAGTTCTATCTGAGACATGAAAAAGGATTGCAGAGCTTTATGTTTGACCCTGGAGAGACTGGGAGGTGATGATATTTCTTATTGTCAGGTGATGCACTTTGGAGTTGAGTGATCAAGGTTCTATCATCATACATAGCTTTGATTTGAGGACAAATCATTTTAAAGTAGGAGGTAATGGTGCGAACTATCAGCTTTACACTCATGTTTTGGAAGCCAATCCATGTAACAGAAAGGCAATGGATCACATCACGATCTAATGGGCTTGTTGGAGAGCTTATTGGCTTGATTCATGAAATATTGGAATGACAGAAGGCTATGGGCTTTGATGAGGCCTTTACAAAGATAGTAATGACTATGGACCAACATGGACGTCTATTATTCAACCTGATTGACCAAGGAAATTATGGAAGGAAGATGGTTGGACAGGAAATTAAATGGTTGGTCTGGAATGATCGAGAAATGGACCGGTCAAACCGACATGGCCGAGAAATAAGTTGGAAATGTAAGATGAAGAACCAGAGCTTAAAATGGAGTACTAGGAGAATTTTAATCATCCAAATGAGCTTAATGAGGTACTTGGTCAGACCAGGAACAAGATGGATTGAGTCCAAGCAAGAGTTGTTCGAAAAACGTTTTATGCACTCAAAAAGTGGAAAGACAAGCCAGTTTGGATTATGATTAACCCAAGAAGATTAGGCACGTCCAAGATGGTTTATTTATGATTTTATTAAGTGTAAACCAATTTGGATTAAGTTTGGTTATCATAAACTAATTAGCAATAGGATTAGGATGTGGTTTTTACTAAACCGAGTTTGTTTTTGTTTAGGGTTTTTGTTTAGCTTAGGATTTTGTTTTTTTCTTTCTTATTTATGTAACCACGAGCTCCATGTAAGCAATCAACCATTATTCAATAAAACTAAGGTTTTGCTCAAACAATCGTCTCTAACGAGACTCATCTATCTTGTTCATGTGTGAACAACTTTTATCGCAATAAGAAGAGTGATATTCTGTTGATCCATCCTAGACACCAAGTAGGGTGCACCTGTGTCTCACGAACAGCAAAAAATCTTTAGAGCATCTCATAGTTCTAAGGAGAATACCATCTCCATCACCTTTCATCCACCCACGCCCCCTTCAAGTTATCCAGCGAGAGACATCCATTCCACGACCGTATCACTTAAACTCGTATTATATTTAGGGAACATTAAACAACTATTTTAGGATGAGGACAAGGTTTCTGCTGCAGCTGAGGGCGAGAGTGACAGCTCCAAACAGCTCCATTCCTTAAGTTCTGCATGTGACTTCAGTTTGAATTCAAATCAAACTCCTTTCCCTCCAATGGCAAGAATACTTTCTGAAACATGGTCGACAGGAATTCCCTATCTTTGCACCAGCATGATAATGAACATCTTGTCCCTAACTTTGCAAAAGTTATCTTCACCCTAACCTTGCACATTCTTCTTTGGTTGATTCAAGGCTGACCCGGACTTTGCACTTTACTAATCTTGGTCTTGATTCTTTTGCACAAACTTTGCACCAGAGATTATCTTCAACGCTTGTTTTGCACATTGATCTTTGGGTGTTTTGAGACTGACCCAAACTTTACACATCATTATCTTTCTTGTGCAAATCATGTGCAAAATAATCTCTTTTGTACAAACTTTGCACATCATTATCTTTGCACAATCTTTGCACAAACCACTTGATCACACCCACTGATGCTTCTTCCTTCTTCATTCCAACACACAGACCATTGAAGCTTCTCAATACTCCCCCTCAAGCTTTGGACTTAGTCTAGGAAGACCCAATCTTGAATGGAAGATGGCTTTATGATCTTAACCAACATACCACTTCACACTCTCTTCTTGAACTCACCACCTTGAATGGAATGCTGGTAGATGCCTTAGTCATCTCTTCTACCACCTCACTTCAGACGCCGCATTGATAGAGTAACCTTCTTCTTCACACAGCCAAGTGTGCTCTGAACACTCTCTTGTCTAGACTTGCCAATGTCTAAACCCGGATGGCTTCATCTTCTCTTCTTTGTGCAATGGTGAGGACGAACACCTTGTCTTGAACTTAGGATCATCAGGTAGCTCACTTAAGTCCCCACCTCAAGCTTGAATTGAGTCTAGTTTCAATCTTGAAAGTGAGCCTTAATGAGCATCCAAACCAGGAGCACACCACCCCAACAGTTGCACTTAAATCACTGATCCACCTTCAAGCCTTCAGTCTTAAGTACCCCCAGGTCAACGGCCTCCTCAAGCTTCAATGATGACCTTTCCTTGTGCATCTTCACCAAACCAGAAGGACATCACTCCCAACAGCTGCGCTTAAGTCTACTGGTTTCATGCACAAGAACCAACATCTCTCCACTGCCTCAGCAACGAACACTGCTGATACGACCTTGGATAGGTTGTCTCTCACACGAATCACTTGAAGTAGGGTGGAATGGATCCTAAATCTTTGAGACTCTAGGATGGACGTGATGAACTTCACACCTAAGCTGCGGAAGACTTAGATTTTGTTTTGCTATAGCTATCTACGAGGGCAACCTCGCTTTGTTTATGCCTGATGGACAGTCACATAAATAGAAGAGCAATCTTCCTGGTGACGAATGGATGCTCAAATATGAACAAGATTGACCACGTGAATGGACAAGGTAGAAGCCTCCAAAGAAAAGAAATTAAAGCCAAAGCTTTGTGGAATTTTATTAAAAGAGTGTGTAGTTACATTATATGCAGAGCTTTGGCTTATAAAGACACAACTGAAAACCCTAACTAGAAAACCCTATTCCTAATCTAAAAAGGAAAAACTAAACCTATTTCTGATTGGTTTAAGAAACCCTAACCCTAGTCTAAAAGGGAAAACCTAACTCTAATGGGTTTACAAGAAAATAGAAATACACCTAAATTAAGTCAACTGGCCAACTTGAACCAAGATAGTCTATCCTTCCACTTCTTGGGCTTTAAAGGCCCTTGTTCAACGTTCTCCAATATATGCACGACCCATTTAGCTTCTGGCCCATTCCACTTGTTCCTTAGACTCACTTGATCAATGTAAATCTTCTTCCTAGTCCAAGTACAGTTCCGGTCCATTAGCTACTTCTTTAGCTCCATTGTCGACCATTTCATTCTCTTCCACTCATCCATGTTAAAAAATGTTGATAATGCAAGCTCAAGTTGGAGTATTGATCATGTCGTGGTCATCCATTTCCTTAAGGTCGAACTGCCTTGTTGTTTTCGGTTGATCCAAGTAGTTCCAAGGCCGCATCAAGAGCTGTCAGATTCTCTCTATCCAATATTTCATGAAGTAAGCCAATAAGCTCCACGTTTTAGCTGTTGAACCACAGTTTAAGCACTGACTTAAATGGTTCACACATGATCTTCAAATCTTTGGTTTTGAGGCTGATCCAGATCGCATCAACTGCCTTCTTCTTTGTCTCGAATGAATGATGAACAAGGACACTCCTTGTGAACCTGAAACAACATTCAAAATCTAGACAAGATAAGACACATTTTCATTGGGATCAAACCTTGACTAATCATCAAGTTTGATCTCCAATGTAACACGCTTTGCACTTAGACAGATTCTTATTATCATTAAGATCCATCTAATGCAAGTTTTCCATTCTTTAAATGCTATGGATGAACACATTGTTGAAATTTAAAGATTTGTAACCCCAAACATTTCTAGTGAAGTACATCAACATAAGGGGGAAGAAGCTCAACGGCTTTCTTAGTTTTCATTGATAACAAAACATACATATTTATACAAAAAACATAGACTTAATGCTTAAACCTAAAGCTAACTCACGTGAGTCTAGTTGCCAATTGATTTTGATAGAAAGTTAAACCAGGAGCTAAAACAGGGAGTAAAAACGTGCTCCACCTCTAGTTTCCAACAGAAATATTTCAACAGCTTTCCACCTTCAGAAGTAAGCATAATGAGCTTAACCCACTATTGTTGACTTTTCTTCACCTGCTTGTCACCAGCTTGCTTGCTTGGCTACTTCTCCTTATGTGATCAGTACTATGCCTATTCTTCTACTGGCTGAAATCTTGAGAGAATCTGGGTGAAAAGAGAAGAAAATAGAGACTAAGGAAGAGATTTGGACAGAAATTGATGAGACTCGGAGAGATAGACTAAGAACCCTTGAGAGAGACAAGAGAGAGAGACAATAGAGAGACTGAAATTTTTCGATTGATATTGATGAACAAGAGGTTACAAATATATAAAGGGGAGATTAGGGTAAGATTACCGTAAACAAAGACCATATCGTGTGTAGTCAACCCGGAGATGAGCGTTTATTTGAAATGCTTGGTCGAGAGGCTTCACACGCTAGATGCCAAAGGAATCTTGACCAGATGCTCTTCCAGACATGATCCATCCTGTCCAAACGTGCGAATTATCCATTCAGTCAAGCTTGATCCGCTTGGTAACTAGCGAGAGTAACTCTTGGTCGAGTTACTTTTAACCATGTAACTTTTCGACCACGGTTGATTTGTGTCGTCCAACTGTACGGCCTCTGTACGAACACTTATACGGACGACCCAAAATAAATTCCTCTCCACTTCTCTATTCTTCCTCTATCATTTTAATGAAAGAATGAGAGAATTTGGAGATTTAGATGAAGAACATTGTGTGAGAAGAAGAGTATTTTATGAGAGGGAGACAGAGAATAGAGGAACTGAATTCCTTACTTCATTTAGTTGTTGGTACAAGCCTATTAATAGGTAAAATAAATCATAAACAAATACATAAGTTAAAAAAGATATAATAAACAAAATAGGACTGAGGGAAGGCAGAGGCATGCCCAGAATTGTTGGAAAGGGACATGAAGGCAGTTGTTTTTGTCCAGACATGGTGGAAAGGGACATGTCCTAAATGGATGTCTCCTTATCTTCACATGTGACCTTTCTTCCCCTTTCTTTCCTAACGTATCTCTGGTCCACCATATCACATGTTCTCAAGCTAACCCTTTCCTTGTATTGGAAGCCAAGTTAGGTCAGTTTAGACCTAAACTGTACGGGCCAATTTCATTTGATCATTCTAGATACTTCTCTTGCCATACTCTCTTCCTTTTTCTCTTTTATGTCTTCATGTCAACACTCCCCCTCAAGCTTGACCAGTCTGGTCAAGCTTGGAAACTATGAAGTATTCCCTCCTTAAAACCTTAGCTAGGTAAAACCTTAGCTAGGTAAAACCTTGGCTAAGAGGATCAGTGTGATGAAAGATCCCCAAGTCCAAGTTTAGAATGAATGAACTCGTAGACATTAGTACTTGCAGCCTTGGTGAATATGTCAGCCAACTGATCTTCACTTCTAGTGTAACATGGTAGGATGATCTTCTGCTCCACAGCTTGTCTCACCTTGTGACAATCTACTTCAATGTGTTTAGTCCTCTCATGGATGACTAAGTTGCTTGCAATGTGTTTAGCCCCTTCATCCAAGTCAACTCTCTTGTAAGCTTTCTCATAGCCATATACTATGCCTCAACACTTGAGCATTAAACCACCTTCTGCTTCTTGGTTTTCCAAGTTACCAAATTGTTTCCAATGAAGGTACAATATCCAGTAGTTGATCTACTATCAACCCTATCTCCTGCACAATCAGCATTACAATGTCCTACTATCTCAGTGCTTCCATTGCATCCCATCCACACTCATTGGCCTGGAGCTTCTCCTAGGTATCTCTGAATCCTTTCAACCATGCTCAAGTGATGAATCCTTGGTGCTTGCATATTCTGACTGACTTGGTTCACAGCAAAACAGATGTCTGGCATTGTAATGGTTAAGTAAATGAGTTTTCCAACCATTACATGTGCATGAGCAGGTTATATATCTCTAATAAGACTACTATCACTAATCATATGATGAGATGCACCTGAATCCACTATCAGAGCTTTAGACATGTTATGAGCAGTATGAGAATGACCAAACATCCTAGATTGAGTGTAGGCACTATCAGTTTGTTCAACTTTACTAGCAACCCTATATGCACCAATTGAATACCATCTAACATTACCAAGAGTGTTACCATTATCCTTGAGCATTTTGATTAGTGCATCCATCTCAGATCGGCGGATGAACTCATGCTCATTTGGTCAAGGCTGAAGGACAGTGTAGGTCACTAAGGCCTTGCTTTAACCATCTTCACGACCTTATGTCTCATTTTCCCAGTTTGAAGTCCCAGCACCAGGTTGATCACTCATCCCATAGGTGACATTTGCTCGTGCTTCCCTTTCCTTCATGAACTCGGTCGGCTTGAGGTGAGGGTGGAGAATCTAGCATTGGCTCTTCTTATAACCATGCCTTTTGCAATGGTCACAATTTCCATTGAACCTCCTATCTTTATAGCTTCCAGTGAACCTCCGGTCTTCATACTTGTGAACCTTGTTAGCTATAGGCACCTCGGCTTGGTTAGCAAGTGTGAGCTCCCCCTTTCCTCTAAAGAGTTCCAAGGACCCTTCTTCCTTCTGGATTTGCGTGCATACCTCTTCAAGAGTAGGGAGCTTCTCAGATCTTAGGATGTGCTTGATGAAGTCGTTGTAGGTAGCATTGAGTGTGAGCAAGAGTCCAAAGAACTTGTCTTGCTCACGCCTCCCATTCAGCTCATTCGGATCTGTGGCAATCGGCCTTAGCATCTCAAGTTCCAACCATATAGCACAAAACTTTCCCAAATGTTTGGTAAACTCCATGTCTTCTTGACCTAAGTTGTTGATAGCTCTCTTGATCTCAAACAGTCGTGTGAGGTTTGAGATGTTTCCATACACCTTCTGAAGTGTATCCCACAGATCTTTTGCCTTTCACAGTAGTTGTAGGCCTCAAAGATCCACGGATCCTGTGAGTTGTGGAGGATAGATATCACCATATTGTCCTCATGGATCCAATTCACTTCATCACAAACAATCACCTATGTGTCTCCTTCATGAGTAATGAGTCCTGGAGCTTTATCCTTGAGGACATGGTTCCATAGACCCTTACTTCCCATGGCTGTATTAACCACACGAGATCATAGAAGGTTGTTTCCTCCTTTGAGAGTAACCAGAATGACATTAGTCTTAGTGTTCTCCATATTGTGCTTTACTGATCAGAAAGGTAGAGTCTTTGAACAAACAAAGTTAGAACCCAAATACAAGTGAACCTGGCTCTGATACCATGAAATATTAACAGAATCTGGGTGAAAAGAGAAGAAAAGAGAGACCAAGGAAGAGATTTAGACAGAAATGGATGAGACTCGGCGAGATAGACTAAGAACCATTGAGAGAGACTATAGAGAGAGGGAGACTATAGAGAGAGGGAGACTATAGAGAGAGACTAAAAGTATTCGATTGATATTGATGAACAAGAGGCTACAAATATATAGAGGGAAGATTAGGGTAAGCTTAACGTAAACAAAGACCAAATCGGTTTTAGTCAACCTGGAGAGGAGCGTTTATTTGAAATGCTCTGTTGAGAGGTTTCACACGTTTGATGCCAAAGGAATCTTGACCAGATTCTCTTACAGCCATGATCAAGCCTGTCCAGACGCACGCCTTATCCATTCAGTCAACCTTGATCCACTTGGTAACTAGCAAGAGTAACTCTTGGTCGAGTTACTTTCACCCGTGTAACTTTTCGACCACAATTTATTTGGGTCGTCCACTTGTACGGCATGTACAGCCTCTGTGCGGACATTTATACGGACGACCCAAAATCAATTCCTCCCTACTTTTCTATTCTCCCTCTATCATTTTAATACCTATGTTCAACAATGGCCTCTCTTCATATTCCTTATAAGGATTGGTCTTCACTTCTCCATAAGCTATTGGGCTGCTGGTTCTTCTTTAATCTGATAGGTGGGCTGGTCTTCTTCTTGGTTACTCATGCTATTGGACTCTTCTTCTTGGGAAACTTGTGTAGACAACTTGATTGGGCTACACTGAAATCTTCTCATGCACCTGATGCATTCTTCTTCTTCTCTGGAACATGAGTGATTACCACACTCAAATGGATCCCTGTGATAACCTAGCGGCCATCCACATTGAAACAAACTCAGTATTCCACAAGAGAACCAAGCATATTGAAGTGGACTGCCACAAAGTAAGACAGATGATTGGCCTTGGGGAGATCTTACCATGCTACACAAGAAGTGAAGACCAATTGGCAGATGGATTCACGAAGGCAGCAAGACAAAAGGTTATTAAGTCCATTCATACCAGATTAGCACTCATTGAACTTACTCCAAGCAACTAATCCCCTCGTTATGAGGTCTTTACTATTTTTCCTTTGGTGAGCTTTTTAATGAGGGAGATCTCATGGCATTCCAAGCTTGACTTGTTCAACATGGTCAAGCTTGAGGAAGATGTTGATATGAGTAAATAAATAAAAGGGGTTGAGGTGCCTTAGGTTGAGGAATGGCATAAAGGAAAGGGTTGTGCAGGTTTTGGGTAAAGCGTACGGACAGTACGGATCATACAGACAGTACGGCCGACTGTACGGACCACTCGACCAAAAATTGTTTAGACTAGACCAAAATTTATTTTGGTCTTGTGAAAAATTATGGCGAAGTTGTACGGATGGCCTTTGGCCGTACAACTATCAATCCGTACAAGGCAAGGGTGAAGCTTGGGTTGCAAGGAAGAAGAGAAGCTAGGTAACGAGTTCAAGGTAAAAAGGGAGGTTAACTTGATGGTTACCCGGTAATCTAGAGTAGCTCGCGGATAAGGAAGAGGATAAGGCTTGAACAAGACAGCCTGGCTCGAGCTGGAAAGAAGAAGGTATCTGGTCAAGATGCCAAAGGCATCAAGCAACCTCAGCCATGCATTCAAAACAAGGCTTGATCTCTCCTTGGTGCATCCACGTTCCCCCCTTAATCACCATCCTCTTGTGACCATTTACGGATAGGATTAGGCATTAAGCTTCCCTTATCTATATATTGTAACTTATTCTCAGATTAATAAACAAGCAAACATTTCGAGTCACTCTCTCTCTCTCTCTCTCTTGTTCATCATGAACATCAAGTATTCTCTCATCTAAATCTCTGACTCACTTCACTCTTTCTCTCAGATTCTTCTCTATTACTCTTGTTCTGTTAAGATTTCTTAACATGATACAACTTTGTGCTTCTTGCTTTTCTAGGCTACCAAATTGCGTCCAATGAATGTACAATACCCAGTAGTTGATTTCTTATCAACCCTACCTCCTGCCCAATCAGCATCACAATATCCAGTAATCTCAGTGCTTCTACTGAATCCCATCCAAACACCTTGACCAGGAGCTTCTCTCAAGTATCTCAAGATCCTCTCCACCATGTTCCAATGATGAACCTTGGGAGCTTGCATGCGCTGACTGACTTTGTTTACATGAAAAGAAATGTTTGGCCTTGTGATAGTTAAGTAAATAAGTTTCCAAACCATCCTCCTATACTTCTTGACATCTCCAAATGGCTTATCTTCAAACTCCCCCTCTCGCAGAACCTTGTAGCCATCTTCAAGTGGAGTCTTTGCTGTCCTTCCTCCAAGATCACCTGCCTCACTCATTAGATCAAGGGTGTACTTTCTTTGATATAAGAACAGCCCCTCTTTAGATCGGCATATCTCATTCCCTAGAAAGTATTTAGTTCACCCAAGTCTTTAATATCAAAAGAAGATTTGAGAAAGGCTTTGGCTAAGGAGATACCTTCCACATAGATTAGTATAACCAAAATGCCTTGTGGACTGGTGAGTGTAAAGAGAGTGTGATCAGCTTTAGACTTGGTGAACCTTTTTCAATTGAATGTTGTACTTAGCTTATGGTACCAGACTCTTGGTGATTGCTTTAACCCATAGATTTCTTTCTTCAATCGTAAGACATTCCATGGTTTGACAAGGTCTTCTAGGATAGGAGGTGGTCCCATGTAGACCTCATCTTCCAACTCACCTTGTAGGAAAGCATTCTTGACATCCATTTGGCATAGATCCCATTCCAAGTTGACTCCTAATGAGAGAACAATCCTTATGGTGTGGAGCTTGGCCACTGCAGCAAATGTATCAAGGTTACCCTCCCCATAGACCTGAGTAAAACCCCTTGGAACCCGTCTTGTCATTTTCCTTTCTGGTTTTCGATTGGCTAGGTACTTGATGGTGAAGAAAAAGCGGCTTGACACAGCTTTCTTGCCTTCGGAAATCTCAGCTTCATACCAGGTATCATTCTTGATCATAGCATTGATCTCATCTCCAATTGAGTATTTCCACTCTTCATCCTCCATTACTTCTTCATATGATCTTGGAATGTATTCCTAATCCAACTCCATGATGAAATCTTGACGTTCTACTGGATACTGATCAAGAGAGCACACTGCACTTATTGGATGAGCCACTGCTTCAGCATTGAAGTACACTCTTGTGTTCATCCAGTTTGATGCAGGTTTCTTGATCCTAGTACCCCTTCTTAGGGGCTGAACCTGGTCGTCCTCTTCCATTTCCTGAGCTTCTGCCTCATGAACTTGAGCAGTTTCAGTTTCTTTTTCTTCAACACCATCCTGATCATGAACTTCGGGTTCTTGTTCTTTGCCCCCTTCATGATCAGGATGAGTGACTTCTTCAGCCTCTTGTTCAGTTTCTTGAGGAGGTGTACCTTCCCTGGTGGCCTCCTTTTCCTTGGATAAACTGATTCCTAGACTCTCCATGATTATTCTCATGTTATTAGCATTTTCAGATGCCTGAGATGGATCTTTGAGCCCATCCCAATTCTTTTCAGCATAGAAACCTTTTCCTCCCATAAATTTCACATCTCTTGATACAAGAACTCTACTTGTTTCAGGATTGTAGAACTTGTATCCTTCTGTGTAGAGGAATATCCAATGAAGACACACTTCATAATCTTTGCTTCTATCTTGTTTCTTTGTTCTCCTGGTATCAACACAAAGCAGGCACATCCAAACACTCTGAGGTGATGAAGAGATGGCCTGGTTTGGTTTACAACGTCAAAAGGAGAGACTTCCTTCAGCACCTTGGTAGGGATTTGGTTAATGAGATAGCATGCTGTGACCACAACATCACTCAAAAACCTTTTATGAACATTGGCATGGAACATCATTGATCTAACCACCTCCATGAGATACATATTCTCTCTCAACCACACCATTTTGCTGAGGAGTATAAGGACAGCTTGTCTAGTGGACTATGCCATGCTTTGCAAGATGCCTCCTGAATGCATGGCTTGTATACTCTCCTCCATTTTCTGACCTTAGTACAATCACATTAGCTTTAAAGTAGTTAGTGATATAAGATTGAAAGTTCATAAATGCATCTAATACACGATCTTTAGAAGGCAGCAAATAATCCACGTGTATTTTGATTTCTCATCTATAATGGTGACAAAGTATTTATGGTTATCCCTAGACATACATGGAGAGGTCCAAACATCAGAGTGAACTAAGTCAAAACATTTTTCATAGATTGTAACTGATGCTGGACACACAGATTTGCAAGGCTTTTCTAAGATGCATGCTTCACATTCCAAGTGGCTAAATGACATGTCAGGCAATATAAGTTCTAATGCACGAGAGTGTGGATGTCCTAGTCTAGCAAGCCAAGTAGTGTTATCACATAGATAAGTGTTGTTCATGCATAAAGGAGTATAAATAGAGGGATAAGAAGGCTTAGTCTTTTGGAAATGGTATAGACCATCTTTGATGTTTCCTTCTCCAATCACCTTCCCTGTCTTAAGGTCCTGAAACTCAACACCATTAGGCCCAAAAACCACTTGACAATTCTGGTCAACCATGGCTTCTTTACTGAAAGTAAGTTAGAGGTAAAACCAGGCATATAGAAGGCATTGGATTCTCTGTCAAACAACTTACGGTTCCCTATTCCTTCTATCTTCACCTTATCTCCATTGGCTATTATCAAATTCCCTAAGGCAGGCCTAACATCACTAAAAAGATTCGTATCACTAATCATATGATGACTAGCTCCAGAATCTATTGTAATTGGCTTAGAAACAAGGAAATGTGTACCAGACTTCTTGGAGGAGATAATGGCTTTTTCTGCTTGGATTAGTGGCTCTATATCACTCATCCTGATGGGACCATCATTAATTACCGCTTTTTCCAATTGTTTCCTCCATTAGATTCACACATTAAGGCAGCGTACATGGACTTTCCCTCTAAGACTTCTTGCTTAGCTTCTTTTAGCTTCTTGGTGTTAGGTTGGTTTGTGAAATTGGTTCTTTTATGAGCTAGCTTTTGCTTTCTTCTATTGTCACCATAAACCAACCACGTCCTACTTTTCTTCTTCTTCATATCCTTTCCATGATGAACCGTTTTTTCTTCTTCCTTAAAGAGTTTGTGTGCTCCTAGCTCTCTTTGGACTAGAGAACACACTTCCTCTAGGTTTGGAAGCTTGACCTCTCTTAGGATATGGTTTATTAGATGGATGTAGTATAAATTGAGGTTCAGGAGTACACTGAAAACCTTGTCTTGGTCATATCTTTCTCTTATGACCTCTAGATCTAAGGACAAAGGTCTAAGCGCATCAAGTTATGCCCACATGCTTCTGAACTTGCAAAATATTGATTGAACTCCACTTCCTTCTGGCTTAGCTTGTTGATAATCCTCTTGACTTCAAACACACAGCTTAAGAGATTCACATACACAGTTATAAGAATCTCCCATAGATCTTTGGCAGTTTCCAGATGTGAATAAGCATCCAAAGAACTTAAGGTCCCTATTCCTTAGGGAAAGCAGTGGATTCTCTAGCAAACAGCTTAAGGTTCCATATTCCTTCTATCTTCACCTTATGTCCATTGGCCATTATTACATTCCCTAAGGTAGGCCTAACATAACTAATTATATTCTTATCACTAATCATATGATGACTAGCTCCTTAATCTATTATAATTGGCTCAGAGACAGGGGAATGTGTACCAGACTTCTTGGAAGAGATAATGGCTTTGGCTGCTCGAATTAGTGGCTCTATATCACTCATCCTGATGGGGCCATCATTGATCACAGCCTTGTTACAATTGTTTCCTCCATTAGATTCACTCAATAAGGCATAGTACATGGACCGTCCCTCCAAGACTTCTTGCTCAGCAACCTTTAGCTTCTTGGAGTGAGGTTGGTTTTTGAATTTGTTTCTTTTTGGAGCTAACTTTTGCTTGTTTCTATTGTCTCCATATACTCACCATGTCCTATCTTTTTTCTTCTGCATATCCTTTCTATGATGAACTGGTTTCTCTTCTTCCTTGAAGAGTTTGTGTGCTTCTTTGTCTCATTGGACCCGAGAGCACACTTCCTCTAGGCATGGAAGCTTGACCTCTCTTAGGATATGCTTTATGAGATGGTTGTAGGATGGATTTATGTTAAGGAGTAGGCTAAAAACTTTTTCTTGTTCATATATTTCCCTTATGACCTCTGGATCTAAGGAGAATGGTTTAAGCGCATCATACTCTGCCCACAGGCTTCTGAACTTGCCAAAATACTGATTGGACTCCAATTCCTTCTGGCTCAGGTTGTTGATAATCCTCTCAACTTTAAACACACGGCTCAGATTGTAGAGATTCTCATACACATATTTAAGACTCTCCCGTAGATCTTTGGTGGTTTCAAAATGTGAGTAAGCATCCAATATTGGTTCTGAGAAAGAGTTGTGGATGATCTCAAGTGCTTGCTGGTCTTCTCTGACCCACTTGTCTTCATCCATCAGACCAATCGCCTGACTATCCTCTTGAGTCATCCTCTTTGAAGCTTCAGCCTTCATGATGTGGTTGTCCCAAAGTCCGTGACTTCCCAAGGTAACTCTGGCCACTCTTGACCATACAAAGTAGTTAGAACCCTAAAGGGTTACTGGAATAACACTTCTTTTCTTCAATTCCATTGCTGGATTTGTTTTACCCAATGGTTAAAGCTATTATCCAATGGGTAAAGATGAAGAACACATAAAATTTAAAAATAAGCAGCAGAATGTGATTTGCAGATGGGAATGTGGAAAATAAGAGAGTAAGAAGATAAAAAATGGAGTTGAGGAACTAAGATTCTCTGAGAGTTTAGAACACAGATAATTTTGGAAGAGAAACTGAGTAGAACAGAGTAAAATAAGGCAAAACAAAGTTAAAAAAACAGAGAAAGATCAAAGTAGATTTTTGGAATATGAAGAAGGTTACGAGCTTAAAGCTCTGATACCATGTTAGAATTATGAAATTATGATGAGAATAGAAGAGAATGTTCGATTTTGGTTGAGTTTGAGTGAAGAACAAGAGAGATGAACTCAAGAACACATTTCTGGACAGAATAGAGAGAGAGAGAGAGAGAGAGAGAGAGAGAGAGAGAGAGAAAGAGAGAGAGAGAGAGAGAGAGAGAGAGAGAGAATTCAAAATCCATGCTTCATTTCATGCTTGTTTACATATTTAGAAAGAGTCAAAAGAGAGACATTCAGAAGAAAACAAAGAGGAAACATTAAAATAAGTTGCTTCTGGTCTCTGAAAGTGACAGCACCTCCAACAACTCTATTGCTTAGCAAGACATGTGACTCTTTCAAATTCAGCTTGTCGCAGATCCATATTGCTCCCCAACGGTCTTCTAAGTCTCCAGAAGTGTAGCTTGGTCGAAAATGCTTCCTTGCCTTGTCTTCCAAGTCTTTAGGTCAGACTAGAAACCTTGTGATCCAAGTATGTACGAAATTACTTGTAGAGAAAGTTGATGAGGTCTCTTCTTTTCTATTTTTGCTCTTAGTCTCTCTTTTGGCTCTTCATCTCAATATCACACACGTTTTTCATAATAGAAAAAACCGTCATCATTTTTGGAAACACCTTTGTTCTTCTTGACTGTTGGCAACACAATTGGATAACCTCCACAGAAACAACTACTTGAGATACAAAGGCATATCACAGACGTCTTTGTTGATCTACTTCTTCAATGTATGACATCCTTGTCTCAACACCCAGGAAAACAATTCTCATGTGTTGGCAAGGAGTCACCAGTGAGAGAATGAACCACTTCTTGTTTGGACCAGTTCTGGAACATCTTCAAAACTGACCTCCAAAGGCTGTCTTTAACAGTTCCAAATGCCTTTCTTCTTCCTGGAAAGACTTCAATTGCATGCAAGGGTACTGAACTCCAGCTCCTTGTCTTCTGGACAATCATGATCTTCTAAGGCTGCATCTTCAGCAGCTCAACAACTCTGTTCTCCAATAGTTCTCTGAAAACGTTGAAGTCTGAACCGCAAGTTTCTCCTTAGGCGTGCCACTGCCCTTAGAGAATGAGAGTATGCAAATACGTAACCAGAGTTTTGAAGGCCCTAAAAACTTGAGATCTTCCACTAGTAACAAGAATTTTGAAAATTGTTTGAACATAGATCTTGCTCTGTTTTTGTTTTGAGTTCGAGAGAATGAGATACTCCTTTATATTGAGTTCTGGTGTTACCTCCTGGAAGACCTTTGGACCAGAGCATAAAAGGATGTAACCAAACAGTTTTTACTGAGAAATTTGAACAGAGGTTCATTTCCGGAAGTGAGAAAGGTTTACAGGAGCTTATAGCTCTGATAACATGTGAGAATGGAGAAATATGAAGAGGATAAGTAAGATTAAGTGTCTGGTTTAGAATGGACCAGAGAGAATGAGAGTTTGTATGAGTATGAAAGAGAATAAGCAAGATTGCTGAGAGTGTAAGTAACTGAGAATGAGATTTTGGAGAGTATTGGAGAGACTGAGCTCGTGAGTAACCAGAGAGAATGGAGAGACTAAGAGAAGAGAGAGTCTAGTGACAAAGTATATGAACAAAGAGCTCTTCACTCTTCTTAGTTCTGAATGGTTTACAAGCTGTCTTTAAATAGACCAGCAGCTACATTAAACAAATAGTAAACAAGGGAATGACTAAACAAATTTTATTGCATGGTTTCTGATGAGGACAAAGGGGTAGAGCCAAGGTATGCACGTTCAAAGGTGGAGAGAGTGACAGGAGAGAGAGGCGCAGTCTGTTTGAGTGAAAGTGACATGGCAGCACTTCTCCATATTCACCACATTTGATCTTCCTTGCTTCAATTCAAACCAGATCTTTCTCTTGACTTATGCACGTGTAGAGTAAGATTATGGAGCTTGGTAAGGGTCACAAGGTAAGCTCCAACTCATTTCCTTGCCTTGCAAGTTAGGTTAGGTCACAACCTTCACATTTCCTTGCAAGTCAAGTTTTGTCAGTCCAGGTTGTATCTTTAACCAGATTGCTTATTCTTCTCTTTATTTATTCATTCCAAGACATCAGGAACTATCACAAGCAAATAGGCAATCATTTCCTTCCTTACGCAACTCTTAGACATTAGTCTAGATGTTTCAACCTTAAGGAAATAACCATGACAACAATATGCAACAGCCTTAACCTATTCTATTCATGAATGCGATCCGGATTTGACACAACTATCTATCATTCTAGTAAGACATTCCTTTAGAACATAGACTAAGCAACATTATCATTTCCAAATACCAGACCCAATGCTTTACTTTAATCAGTTTCTATTCATGTATGCAAGCAAATTCAGAACATACTATCTAATATCATGTCAAGTAACATTTAGAAATGGAGCAAGCATTTTAAAATCTCAATCATTCAAACAAGTCTCTTTCTAACATCATGGGACAAATTCTATTTATTCAAATCTAGCAATATATAAACATATCCTTAGGTTCCAAACACATCACACACACATTTCATTCATAAAGTATCAAGCTTTATTCAAGAGAAAGAAGTTTTCTTAGAATCAAGGAACTAGCTGTTAGAATTATGAAAGTATGATTAGAATAGGAGAGAATGGTCGAGTTTGGTTAAGAATGAGTGAAGAACAAGAGAGATGAACTCAAGAACACATTTCTGAACATAATGAAAAGAGAGAGAGGGAGAGATTGTAGAGAGAAAAGGGATATTGTCACTCCTTAGATTAATTGTTCTGCTTGTTTACAATTAAATAGAGTGTCCACAGAGAGAGATTAGAGACAGTGACACAAAGAATAAACAAAAGAGAAACTATAAACTAGTCTGCTTCTGCCTAAGGTGAAAGCGACATCTCCTAACAGTCTTCTCCCTTAACCAGAAAATGTGACTTTGTCCATTTCCAGATTCAAACTCTGTCAAACAGATCCCCAACGGTCTTCTTTCTCTCTGGTGGTCAAGGTGCACGAGTTCCCTATCTTCCCTTGCATTCCAAGGCAGGGTTAGGTCAAGGTAAATACCTTACACAACAAGACTGTACGGAATAGCTTCAACTTCAAGTAACCGGCATATTTCTTCTCTTTGTTTCTTCTGACCAGTTTCTCTTCTTCTTATTGGTTCTTACTCTCAATACTCCCCCTCAAGATTGACCGTAGGGATTGGTTAAGCTTGGAAACAAGAAGAATTTCCCTCATTAAAACCTTAGTATGCAAAACCATGTGTGATAACAACACACTAAGGAAAAAGAGTAGAATTCTCCATGTTAAGAGAGTCACTGAGATGTGAGGTCTGTGAGCTCCACTTGGAATGGATGAACTCACAGACTTTGGTACTTGCTGCCTTTGTAAATATGTCAGCCAATTGGTTTTCACTTATTGTGTAACAAGGTAGGATGATCTTCTGCTCCACACCTTGTGGCAGTCTACTTCAATATGTTTGATCCTTTCATGGAAAACTGAGTTGCTGGCAATGTGAATGGCAGCTTGATTGTCACAATGCATGGTGAGTGGTTATGTAGTCTTCGAGCAGCCCCTTGATCCAAATCAACTCTTTGGTGAGTTTTCTCATTGCTCTATACTCTACCTCAGCACTTGAACATGACACTACTTTCTGCTTCTTGCTCTTCCAAGTCACCAAGTTGCCTCCAATGAAAGTAAAATACACAGTAATTGATCTTATCAACCCTATCTTCTACCCAATCAGAATCACAATATCCAATGATCTCAATGCTTCCATTGCAGCCCATCCAAACACCTTGACCAGGAGCTTCTCTCAAGCATCTCAAGATCCTCTCCACCATGTTCCAGTGTTGAACCTTAGGAGCTTGCATGTGCTGACTGACTTGGTTCACCGCGAAACACACATCTGGCCGAGTGATAGTTAGGTATATGAGCTTCCGAACCATCCTTATATACTTCTTGACATTTTCAAAGGGAGTGTCTTCAAACTCCCAACTTGCAATACCTTGTAGACTTCTTCAAGTGGGGTTTTGGCCTGTCTTCCTCCGAGGTTTCCTGCCTCATTTAAAAGATCAAGTGTGTACTTCCTTTGGGATAAGAAAAGCCCCTCTTTAGAGCGGCATATTTCAATCCCTAGGAAGTACTTCAAATTTCCCAAATCCTTTATTTCAAATGTTGTTTTAAAAAAAGTTTTGGTTAAGAGTTACCATCCTTCTCACTACCAGTGATGATAATGTCATCTACGTACATAAGAATGACCACATTCCCTTGCTGGCTGGTTAGAGTGAAGAGAGTATGACCAGCCTCTGATTTTACAAAGCCTCTTCCATTGAGTGTTGTGCTCAATTTGTGGTACCAGGCCCTTGGTGATTGTTTCAAGCCATAGATTGCCTTCTTTAGCCTCAATACATTTCCTTGTTTGACCATGTTCTCTAGGCCACGAGGTGGTCTCCTGTACACTTCATCTTCTAGCTCTCCTTGTAGGAAGGCATTCTTCACATCCATTTGCCATAGATCCCACTCCAAGTCGATAGCAAATGAGAGGATAATCCTTATGGTGTGGAGTTTAGCCACTGGAGCAAATGTATCAAGGTAATCTCCCCATAGACCTGAATAAAACCCCTTGAAACCAGCCTTGTATTTTTCCTTTCTGGTTTTCCATTGGCTAAGTACTTGATGGTGTAGAGCAAGCGGCTTGTCACAACTTTCTTGCCTTTGGGAAGCTCAGTCTCAAACCAGGTATCATTCTTGATCATAACATTGATCTCATCTTCAACTGAGTATCTCCACTCTTCATCCTCCATTGCTTCTTCATATGTTTTTGGAATGTATTCCTGTTCCAATTCCCCCATGAAGACTTGATGTCCCTCTGGATACTGAACAAGAGAGCACACTGCACTTATTGGATGAGCCACTGCTTCAGCATTGAAGTAACTCTTGTGTTGATCCAGTTTGATGCAGGCTTGATCTTAGTACTTCTCCTTAGGGGCTGGACCTGGTGGTCCTCTTCCACTTCCTGCTCTTCTTGTTCTTGAACCTGAGCAGGTTAATTTTCTTGTTCTTTAATACCATTCTGATCACGAACAACTGGTTCTTGTTCATTGCCCCCTTCAGGATCAGGATGAGTGACTTCTTCAGCATCTTCTTCTTGATGTGGAATAGCTTCTCTTGCAGTCTCCTTCTCCTTTGATAAATTAATTCCCAGACTTTCCATGATTATTCTCAAGTTATTGGCCCTGTAAGATGCTTGAGAAAGATCTTTGAGCTCATCCCAATTCTTCTCAGAATATAAAAATTTCCCTTCCATAAACTTCACATCTCTAGACTCAATAACTCTTCTTGTTCCAGGTTGTAGCACTTGGATCCTTTCAGCGTAGTGGAGTATCCAATGAACATTCACTTCATGCTCTTTTCTTCTAGCTTGTTCCTTGGTTCTCCTGGTATCAACACAAAGCAAGCGCATCCAAACACTCTGAGGTGATGAATAGATGGTCTGGTTTTGTTCAACACTTCATAAGGACAGACATTCTTCAACACCTTGGTAGGAATCCGGTTGATGAGATAGCATGTTGTCACCACAACATCACTCCAAAACATTGTATGAACATTGGCATGAAACATCATTGATCTAGCCACCTCCATGAGATGTCTATTCTTTCTTTCAGCCACTCCATTTTGCTGAGGAGTATAAGGACAGCTTGTCTTGTGGACTATGGCATGTTTTGCTAAATGACTCTTGAATGCATGGCTTGTATACTCTCCTCCATTGTCTGACCTTAGTACCTTCACATTAGCTTTAAAGTGGTTTGTGACATAGGATTGGAAGTTCATAAATACATCTAAACATGATCCTTTGAAAAGCAGCAAGGTAATCCAAGTGTGTATTGATTTTTCATCTATAAAGGTGACAAAATACTTATGCTTATCCCTAGACACACATGGAGAGGTCCAAATATCAGAGTGAACTAAGTCAAAACATTTTTCATATATAGTAACTGATGTTGGAAACACAGATTTGCAATGCTTTCCTAAGATGCATGCTTCACCTTCCAAGTGGCTAAGCGACATGTCAGGTAGTATAATTTCTAATGCACGAGAGTGTGGATGTCATAGTCTAGCATGACAAGTAGTGCTATCACAAAGGTTAGTGCTGGTCATTCATAAAGGAGTAGATATAGAGGGATAAGAAGGCTTAGTCTTTTGGAAATGGTATAAACCATCTTTGTTGTTTCCTTCTCCAATCACCTTTCCTGTCTTAAAGTCTTGAAACAGAACATCATTAGGCCTAAAAACCACCTGATAATTTAGGTCAACCGACCTTCTTTACTGAAAGTAAGTTAAAGGTAAAACCAGGCATATAGAAGGCATTGGATTCTCTGTCAAACAACTTACGGTTCCCTATTCCTTCTATCTTCACCTTATCTCCATTGGCTATTATCAAATTCCCTAAGGCAGGCCTAACATCACTAAAAAGATTCGTATCACTAATCATCTGATGACTAGCTCCAGAATCTATTGTAATTGGCTTAGAAACAGAGAAATGTGTACCAGACTTCTTGGAGGAGATAATGGCTTTTTCTGCTTGGATTAGTGGCTCTATATCACTCATCCTGATGGGACCATCATTAATTACCGCTTTTTCCAATTGTTTCCTCCATTAGATTCACACATTAAGGCAGCGTACATGGACTTTCCCTCTAAGACTTCTTGCTCAGCTTCTTTTAGCTTCTTGGTGTTAGGTTGGTTTGTGAAATTGGTTCTTTTATGAGCTAGCATTTGCTTTCTTCTATTGTCACCATAAACCAACCACGTCCTACTTTTCTTCTTCTTCATATCCTTTCCATGATGAACCGTTTTTTCTTCTTCCTTAAAGAGTTTGTGTGCTCCTAGCTCTCTTTGGACTAGAGAACACACTTCCTCTAGGTTTGGAAGCTTGACCTCTCTTAGGATATGGTTTATTAGATGGATGTAGGATAAATGAGGTTCAGGAGTACACTAAACACCTTGTCTTGGTCATATCTTTCTCTTATGACCTCTAGATCTAAGGAGAAAGGTCTAAGTGCATCAAGTTATGCCCACATGCTTCTGAACTTGCCAAAATATTGATTGAACTCCACTTCCTTTTGGCTTAGCTTGTTGATAATCCTCTTGACTTCAAACACACGGCTTAAGAGATTCACATACACAGTTATAAGAATCTCCCATAGATCTTTGGCAGTTTCCAGATGTGAATAAGCATCCAAACAACTTAAGGTTCCCTATTCCTTAGGGAAAGCAGTGGATTATCTAGCAAACAGCTTAAGGTTCCCTATTCCTTCTATCTTCACCTTATGTCCATTGGCCATTATTACATTCCCTAAGGCACGCTTAACATCACTAATTAGATTCTTATCACTAATCATATGATGACTAGCTCCGGAATCTATTATAATTGGCTCAGAGACAGGGGAATGTGTACCAGACTTCTTGGAGGAGATAATGGCTTTGGCTGCTCGGATTAGTGGCTCTATATCACTCATCCTGATGGGGCCATCATTGATCATAGCCTTGTTCCAATTGTTTCCTCCATTAGATTCACTCAATAAGGCATAGTACATGGACCGTCCCTCCAAGACTTCTTGCTCAACAACCTTTAGCTTCTTGGAGTGAGTTGGTTTCAGAATTTGTTTCTTTTAGGAGCTAACTTCTGTTTGTTTGTGTTGTCTCCATATACCCACCACGTCCTATTTTTTTCTTCTGCATATCCTTTCTATGATGAACTGGTTTCTCTTCTTCCTTGAAGAGTTTGTGTGCTTCTTTGTCTCATTGGACCCGAGAGCACACTTCCTCTAGGTATGGAAGCTTGACCTCTCTTAGGATATGCTTTATGAGATGGTTGTAGGATGGATTTATGTTAAGGAGGAGGCTAAAAACTTTGTCTTGTTCATATATTTCCCTTATGACCTCTGGATCTAAGAGAATGGTTTAAGCGCATCAAGCTCTGCCCACAGGCTTCTGAACTTGCCAAAATACTAATTGAACTCCAATTCCTTCTGGATCAGGTTGTTGATAATCCTCTCAACTTTAAACACACGGCTCAGATTGTAGAGATTCCCAGACACAAATTTAAGACTCTCCCATAGATCTTTGGCGGTTTCAAAATGTGAGTAAGCATCCAATATTGGTTATGAGAGAGAGTTGTGGATGATCTCAAGTGCTTGCTGGTCTTCTCTGACCCACTTGTCTTCATCCATCAGACCAATCGCCTGACTATCCTCTTGAGTCATCCTCTTTGAAGCTTCAGCCTTCATGATGTGGTTGTCCCAAAGTCCATGACTTCCCAAGGTAACTCTGGCCACTCTTGACCATACAAAGTAGTTAGAACCCTAAAGGGTTACTGGAATAACACTTCTTTTCTTCAATTCCATTGCTGGATTTCTTTTACCCAATGGTTAAAGCTATTATCCAATGGGTAAAGATGAAGAACACATAAAATTTAAAAATAAGCAGCAGAATGTGATTTGCAGATGGGAATGTGGAAAATAAGAGAGTAAGAAGATAAAAACAGAGTTGAGGAACTAAGATTCTCTGAGAGTGTAGAACACAGAGAATTTTGGAAGAGAAACTGAGTAGAACATAGTAAAATAAGGCAAAACAAAGTTAAAAAAAACAGAGAAAGACCAGAGTAGATTTTCGGAATATGAAGAAGGTTACGAGCTTAAAGCTCTGATACCATGTTAGAATTATGAAAGTATGATGAGAATTGAAGAGAATGGTCGATTTTTGTTGAGTTTGAGTGAAGAACAAGAGTGATGAACTCAAGAACACATTTCTGGACAGAATAGAGAGAGAGAGAGAGAGAGAGAGAGAGAGAGAGAGAGAGAGAGAGAGAGAGAGAGAGATAGAAAGAGAGAGAGAGAGAGAGAGGATTCAAAATCCATGCTTCATTTCATGCTTGTTTACATATTTAGAAAAGACAAAAGAGAGACATTCAGAAGAAAACAAAGAGGAAACATTAAAATAAGTTGCTTCTGGTCTGTGGATTCTCTAGCTAACAACTTAAGTTTCCATATTCCTTCTATCTTCACCTTATCTCCAATGGCCATTATTACATTCCCTAAGGCATGCCTAACATCACTAATAAGATTTCTTTTACCCAATGGTTAAAGCTATTGTCCAATGGGTAAAGATAAAGAACACAAAAATTCTAAAACAAGAGCCAAAATGTGATTTGTGAATGGAAATGGAGAAAGTGAAGAAGTAAAACGAGAGACAAAGTAGAACAGAGTAAGAACAGAGCAAAACAGAGCAAAACCAGAACAAAACCAAAGAGAGAAGAGAGTAGATTTGCGGAATATAAAAAAGGTTAGGAGATTAATGCTCTTATAACATGTTAGAATTATAAAAGTATGATGAGAATATGAGAGAACGGTCGATTTGGTTAAGAATGAGTTAAGAACAAGAGAGATGAATTCAAGAACACATTTTTGGACAGAATGAAGAGAGTGAGAGAGATTGTTGAGAGAAAAGGGAGATTCTCACTCCTTAGATTAATTGTTCTACTTGCTTACAATAAAATAGACTGCAGAGAGAGATCAGAGACAATGACACAAAGAATAAACAAAAGAGAAACTATAAACTAGTCTGCTTCTGCCCAAGGTAAAAGCGACATTTCCTAACGGTCTTCTCCCTTAACCAGAAAATGTGACTTTGTCCATTTCCAGATTCAAACTCAGTCAAACAGATCCTCAACGGTCTTCTTTCTTTCTGGTGGTCAAGTTACACGAGTTCCCTATCTTGCCTTGCCTTCCAAGGTAGGTTAGGTCAAGGTAAATACCTTACACAGCAAGACTGTACGAAATAGCTTCAACTTCATGTAACAGCCATATCTATTCCCTTTGTTTTTTCTGACCAGTGTCTCTTCTTCTTATTGGTTCTTCCTCTCAATAATAGTTTTAGTTCCTTGAACCACCAGTGGTACATGGACAGAAGAGGAACTACTGGTGTCGACCCCAACATCTCCTTCCTCCATGGACCTTTCCCCATGAACTCTCCATGTCAAAGACCCCATTTTTCTTCATACTGGAGTCACCACCATCAGTAACAAGGTGAAAGCTTTCACCTTTCTTCCTGGATTTGAATAAGAACAAGCTTGGACTGGTTTGTTGAAGAGGGTAGGTAATACACTTCATAACATCTCGATCCAAGACTTTTCTTTCTTTTGGACGGTATGAGAGAGCATGAGGAACCAAGAACACTTTCTGGGCACGCCTAGGATGAACACCTTCTTCTTGTAGAGGTTGAATAAGCTGGCTGGACAGTAGAATTTTATGGGTTTGAAATGACATGAGAGTGAGCTTAGATCTTCAGTGGATGAAGGAACCAGGTTCTTGCAAACCTGGCTCTGATACCATGTTAAATTTTCAGAGTGTAGAGGTTGTGGGTGATAGATAATCCCTTTAGGGACAGAGAGAACTCTAAATGATGAAGGAGAAGGATCTGGTTTAACTTAGTGTTTACTTGAACCAGAAACAGAGATTAGGAGAGACTTAGAGAGATTTGAAATATTAAGAAAGGGAGATATTAGATAGAATCTGGACCAAGAACACTAAGCTTTATTATGAAGTGGAGAGGGGAAACCCCCCTTACTCCATTAATGATTACACTCGACAGATACTGCCTTATATAGGCTTACAAGCATTAAAACTCAGAAATCTAAATCTAGTGGTTCCTATTAACTTGAAAGGATGGACGGCTGAGATGAGAGTATACTGGTCTCCTTGTGTGCTGGTGCAAGCTGTAAAGGGGCGAAGGTTGACTTATGTGTGGAGGAAAATGGCTTCATTTGAATTCCTTGGCGAGGGGTGACTCATTTGGATTGA
>CAJHQP010000226.1:0-234832 GCA_905132765.1 Moricandia arvensis | reverse complement strand
TGCGAGAAATTTGCACGAAAATGCGAGAAGTGCCAGAGACACGCGCCCATGATACATCAACCTGCAGAGGGTATCTCATGTATTTCAGCACCATATCCTTTCATGCGGAGGTCAATGGATACTGTCGGTCCCATGCACAAAACTAGACAGAAACGCTTCTTGCTAGTGTTAACCGGTTTCTTCTCAAAATGTCTCGAAGCAGACTCATACGCAAGCATTAAGGACAATCAAGTCGAAAGCTTAGTATGGAGAAATATCATCTGCAGACTGCGATCCCGTACGGGACTGTAACAGACAACATGTCTCAATTCATCGCGACCAGGTTCAAGGTATTTTTTATGTAAAATAGAGAATACGACTAAAAGTCAATTTTAAGATACCTGCAGGGCAACAGCCAGGCTGAAACCATTCAAAAACATCCTAGACGGACTTAAGAAACGCCTAGACACCAAAAAGAATCGATGGGCAAAAGAACTTGAAGGAGTCTTATGGTTACATTGAACGACTCCAAGACGAGCAACAGAAGAAACCATGTTCGCCCGCGTATATGGATCAGAACTCATGATCCCGGTGGAAAACAAGTTCCCCAAAATACGCAGGAGAATACTCCGAGAACGAGAAGAGTTGAACGATCTGATGTTGTTTGAAAATATCAACCTCATCAACGAGCGTCGGGATCAGGCACTCATACTAATTAAAAACAACCAACAAGCAGCCGCAAAGTACTACAACTCCAAAGTGCACAGCCGCAGATTCAAGGAAGGCAATCTAGTCTTGAACAAAGTTTTCCAAAACACCGCCGAACGAAACGCAGGAAAACTAGGAGAAAATTGGGAAGGACAATACAAGGTTATAAAACTGGTTCGACAAGGGGCGTATGAAGTCGCCAACATGAAAGACGTCAAAATTCCGAGAAGCTGGAACGCGGTGCATATCAAAAAATACTATCACTAAACAATCATGTCGCAACAAACTGAACTACTAAACGACTTGATCCTCGAAATGGGTGCGTAGGAAAATCGTCACAAGAAGATTTCAGTTCTTCCCCTCTCCAAAAAGGGGGAGTGGGTATGTATATGTATACCCGTATACATCTACATTTTAAAAATAATATTCTTGCTCTCGAACTCGATATTTTCAAAAATAAAATCAGCAGCAAAGAAAATGAGGTCCAACTTCAAAATGTCTCGCTAAACTCTCACAGACACACTCAATGCCACACAATACTTTATCACCGTACATCCCGAAAAACGGATATCATATGAAAATATTTACACACAAACCTAACAAGCAATTAACAAATTCTCCAAGCCCGTGAACATTTTGAACACGAAACATGGCATACGAAAGGAAAACTTGGTACTTAGCATCATGAGATGTCACAAAACATGTGAAGAATCATTTTTCTAACATTCTGATATGGGGTTTTATATCACTCTCAAATTAACCTTATTTCCCCCATTTACTCTCTCAAATTAACCCCGTTTTCCCCTTTTACTCTCTCAAATAATAGTTCAGTGTAGTACTTAGGGATCAAATCCACAGAGACTCTAGGACTGCACAATAGACTTATTGCTATCGAATTAAAACTAGGTAAATGATAATAATAATATTAAAAGTGATTTCAAGATTGATTTGGTTTATAAAGGTTAAATTAAGGGATTAGACTTCAGGGGAATTCTCAGGTAGGATTAGGCGTTGCAGACTAATATATTGCTGGGTTTTTAATTAAGTGTCATTCTTGAACTCAAACCTCAGGGTTTAGGAGATCACTCTCGCGCATCTCAACTGAGTGTCTATCGATGACCATAAGGTGGTATCGATCAATGCTCTTTCTAAACAGTACTGGTTTTGCGGTTTCATGGATTCTCTAAACTCTAAATTCAACTCTCCTTTGTGACCAGCTATTTAGATTGTTTAAGATAGGTTCAGGGTCCCAATCACGCTCTCGCTTGCGCTATGGAACCCTAACTCCTAAGATTGAGGTGATCAAATTAAACTTAACATTAAGAGGAACTTAAACAAAGAATCAAGAAGATTACCCAAACAATTCTATAAAATCAACAACACATTACTACCATTGAAGAACCCTAATTTTAACAATGAATTACTCAGACATAGCAATGAAGAACATGATTAAGTCTGAATAAATTGCACTAAATAAATTGAGTAAGAAGATAAGGAGGTCAGATCTCTCTCTCCAATAGATATAGCAAGGTATTCCAACTCTTAGCTCTTAGATCTTTTTGGTAACTTAGAAGACAACTCTTTTCTTTTCTCTCTAGCGGCCCTCTCAAAATAAGATAGAAAACTCTAATTAGTCTAAATTTTGGCCAAGTACTTGTCTTGCAAATGATGAAACTTCTGGGTACACTTTTAATTTCTCAGGTCTTCATTAATCTCGCAGACGACTTGGCCGTCGATCGACGCACAATGTGTGACGTCGGCGGATGCTTTATAAACAAACTGAATACGACTCGGAGTTTCTGGCTGAGCATCCTAAATGCTCGAAAAGAGCCCAAAATCTCCATTTTCTTCCAATGAGGACCTAGACCTTTAAATACTCCTAAACATAGTCTAGAAAGACATTCCTCAATAAAATTTCTATCTCAGAAAAACAAACAGTCATATGCACCAACATCTGCTTAACATGTATCTATCGCGAAAACTCAAAACGGTAACACTTACCATTATTTTAGCCATCTCCCCTCATAGATATAGGATGTCGGACATCCGACACAAGGATAATAGCGCGTTATAAAAGAAATCCAAAATTTTGGTCAGCACTTGCAAACGACTTTAAAACTTTTTTTGAAGAGATGTTTGATTCCCAATCAGGGCAAGTCATATAGGCCAAGAACGTTTCAGAGACTTCAATATTAAGACAAAATCAGGTCGAAACTGCAAGCGTTATGTAAGCCGAAACAACCGTCGCAGACCCTAAAACCGAAAGTAAGCCTAGGTCTTTCCCTAAACCCATCACACTGGTCTCAAACATCTCAAGGCTAGTATCAATAAACCGATAAAAGATTTTAAAACATGTCTCTTTACGTAAATTTGAGCATTCATAAGGTTATGTAGATTTTCGAGTACCTTCATCTAAGACAAACAACGAATGTAGGGATCAAATAAGGGTTGGATATGGGATGACAGCTCATATTATTTCCTCAATACATCCACATAAAAGTACTTGTGCCATTAACACCGAAAAACTTAGTTTATTAATTAAGCTGCCAAGCGGCAGGGACTCAAAGCCACATACGGCTAGTCCCAAAACATAAAACATGGCTACACACGGCCAGAATAAGCCCAAACGAAAACATATAAATCAAACGTCCCTAACGGGACTACATCCTCGTCCACCACCTCATCCGAGTTCGGGTCTGCATCGTCTCTGTCTCCTTCAATCTCACAAGCAAGTACAACATCCATAGAAATCAGCGGAAGGATACAGTCGGATTTCAGGCCAGCAAGGAGAAAATCAAAGTCTCCCTCAACAACTTCCAGATCCGCTTTACGAACGGACTGCTTGCCATCTACAGCCAGCAGAGACGGAGCCTGTCCTCCCTAAAACCGCCAAATCCCATTCATTCATCCTTTGATGGCAGCCAGAGAAAGGTCCCTATTGTGAACGATCATCATGGAGTCGAGGGAGTTGGTATTTTTCACCAAACGAGTCTGAAACTCGGTGCATAGAGCACCCTTCAGCTAAGCCTCAGCCTTCACGATCCCGCGGCTCGTCGAGCCTCCTCCACCATTGATCTGACACTGCAGGAAGCGCAACCCTGAAGCCTCGGCTTTCCTAGCCTTCTTCTCACTGAGCAAAGAGCTTGCCGTCTTCCCAAGATCCCTCTATAACTCGGCAATCCAAGTTTCCAACCGCGATTCTTCAAGAGAGTGTGTATCCTCAATAACCTCTAACTTTGGCTCGAATTGAGACGATTTCTCCTTCGACACAGCAAGCACTTTCATTTAGTTTCTCAGACTCAGACCCGCATTCGTTAATTATCCCGTCAATCAAAGATACAAACTGCGCAAAACAAAAGAGAATTAAGAAAAAATCTTGCATGCTAACCGAAAGATATTCTTGAAACAAACCTTGGCACAGAACTGCGACTTCTAACCCAAACCAGAAGCTCCTAAGGGCAAAATTTTGACCACGGCACCTTTAACACACCTCCTCTTCTTAGCCGAATCGGAATCAGTGTAAGGCCTCTTGTGACCCCTCAGCATAACAATCGGAGTAGCACTGGGGGCACATAACCTTAGAACAATCTGGCTTGGTTGGGGGCGAAGGCATTGTGACGTGTTTTTTTTATTGTTCTAGCAGAGTATAAATATCCTAAAAATAAACTAGAAAATTATCCCTAGTCTTAGTACACAAAGATTACTTTTGCCAAAAGAGATCAAGTGTAGTACTTAGGAATCAAATCCACATAGAGCAATTGCACACAATAGATTTCTTGTTTTTAAAGATTAAGCTAGGTGAATATATATATTAGTGGCAAACAATTATTTAAGGAAATATTCCTTATCAAGAAGTAGAGATGCAATATGGAATTATGCTGATAATGAAAATATAGAAATATTCTAATAAACTAACTAGATACAAATTTAAATATATTAGATCTAGAGTTTCAAGCCTAATGGATTATAGGGAATAGGAAGAACGGATATGTAATATTCTAGAACTCAAATATTAACTATTCTGACCCTTTTAACTCCAACTCTCGTATGCGAGCAAAAGTAAAGACTATCGATCGATGGCTGAGACCTGATGTCGATTGTCGGCTAAGGCCTGATGTCAATCGACGATGAAATCAGAAGGAAGTGTGAAAGAGATTTGATAAGGCCACCAAACTTATTAGACCAGCTCTCGCATGCACCTAAGAGCCTAGTTCAATGGAGTCTCTTCGGGCACATAACCTACTCTCGTAGTCGTCCATGTCCTATTTTCGAGATCCTAGTTAGCTACTCTAGAATGCAAGCATTAAGCACAACTCAATTGATGGATATTAACTTAACCTAGCAATCCTACTTTTGGGTTAATCCATGATTGCTATAATTCAACCCTAATTCTAGTTGATAACTACTCAAACATAATCAAAGAAAGAACAATTATCTGAATATAATGCATAGATAAAACACTGGGGTTCCAATACAATCTTCCTAAGGAGTTACAAATCTTCTCCCCTAAAAACCTAGTACTATAATTAAGCTTTGTAAGTTGTGTCAAGCCTTTCCTTTCACAATCTCTCTTCTCTCAATACATAAGCATAAAAATAAAAACCCTAAAACTTAGGTTAAAACTCGTCCAAGGAATTCTCGTCATTTTTTTGTAACTTTGGTTTTAAATCGGCTGTCTGCGAATTGGAAGTCTATCGATGGCAAGTGTGCAGCATCGATCGACCTTGGTCTTTTAACATCAGTCAACTTCAAGGTTTTGTCATCGATCGACGACCATCTTGTACTTCGACTTCTCAAATGGTCAACTACTGATTCTTCTCCTCTAAATGCTCCAAAAGCTAAAAGTATCTCCATATATCTCCAAAACGTTTCCTGGACCTGTAAATACTCCAAAACATATCCTAGAGACATATAATAGACCCTAAATAGAGCCTATAACATGACCTAAAAGTGGTAATAAATAGTCTATATAAACTCCCCAAACTTAACCTTTTGCTTGTCCTCGAGCAAACTAAGCTTGCGAAAGAGATTTTTGAAAGGCGGAGACTCACATAATGTCTAAGTATAACTGTCACCTTACTTTGTTGTAACCACATCCTATCACGTCAATCACAAAGAAACTTTATATACACTATCCTAGCAGAGCAACCAAATCTGGTCTACCAGGAACTTAGCAAATATTAGTCTGTAACCCCTCTACTGATTTCATTTCTTTGGTTAAAATAAAAATGTAGGCTTTAACTTGGGAGTATATATCAAAGAACACATGGAATCTTACCTCTGTACGTATATGAACAACTAGGCACAAAGTCTTCTTTGATTCCTATTTTCCCCCTTTTCTCTCTGAATCTTTCTAGATCTCAAACTTAATGGCCAATGATGCTGACACAGTCTATCTTGCCATTTCATTTTCTATTTTCTTCTTGTTTCCTTTTTTCTTTACTTTTTTTTCTTTTGCTTTTTGGTTAAAGTTGTAAGCGAATAGTGTGGTCATCAGTAATGTACCTACACCTCGCTTCCAACAATGTCTGATTGTTCCTCCGAATTAGAATAGTGGGGTCATAGGTAATTTACCTACCCCTCGGCATCTTAGGAAGTCATCTCAATCTCTTAAGCTATTAGGAAGATGCTGAAGAGAAAGAGAGAAGTGAACCAAAGGTGCAATGACTTGTACCTATAGACTTGCAAAAGAAATCTTGTCCAGTGTATACCAAGCCCCAAAGCAATAAGATAATGTTAGAATTAGTGTTGGAAATCGGCTTTGGTTCCTTCCAACTTTCTAAGCAAGTGTGTTATAGTGGCAGGATGATCCACATTGGTATCTCTAGTAATCTCTGCAAGCAACCTTTTAAGAATGCTGCTAAAGTGTGGTTAGTTAATAATAAATCTTGATCATAGTCCCCTTCTTAACTCAATAAAACTATTCAAAAAAATTATATATATATATATATATGGTAAATAAAGCTCAAAATAAATCAAATAGCATTAGCGAACCTCCCCCAGACTTAAATTACATTGTCCCCACTGTAATTCGTCCCATATTGGTTAGGAAAAATTACATCATAAGTAAATAGTTTAAGTAGAAAACTCGAAACCAGACTCTGTAAAAGAGTGTCGATCGAATGTTGGCGTGTGTGGTCAATCGATAGACGCGATCCAATGTCGACTGATGGTGCCTCTATGGTGTCGATCGATGGTGGATTCAAACATTCTACAAAACAAAGTAAAACTAGAAATTAATAATAGTATAAGTAAAACCGGAATAAAGACTTACTAAACAGTGGGTTGCGTCCCATTCAACGCTTGGTTATAGTCTTCAGCTCGACATTGTGAACTCTCTGACTTGTATGGAGGTGGATTAACACTTGGAAAACAAGCATCTACATCTTCTTTGCTCTTCTGAAACCATGTACCAATGAAGCTCCTAATTGCCTCATCTCCTCTGGTTTTCTCATTCCTTGTAACCGCGCTAGCAAACTCTATTGAATGCATTCCCTCCTGTAGTTTCTCAATACTGCGCTGTAGCATTCTCAGTTTGGCAGCTGTAGTCTCTAATAAATCCTCCAATTGCTGAGAAATATCTTCCTTCATCAAGCTCTGAGAAAAAGTAATCTCATCGAACCTATTTTCCAATTGTATTTCTGCTGCGGTCTTCAGTCTGTTGTCTTCAGTGTCGATCGATGGTCTGATGTTGCCGTCTATCGATGCTAGTTCATCTGCCCCAATAGCAAGTTGTCTCTGAACAATATCGAAATCTTGCTTTTTGTCATCCATGCGTGTAGTCAAACTGGTGAGGCAGTTTTCTATAGGATAGTAGACATCATCCAGCCTCTTGTAGAAATCATCCAGTAACATCTCTTGAGCTCTGTAGATCTCATGCAAAATATCATCAATCTCTTCTCTGCTGTTGTCCGTTGATCCTTCATAGACACAGCGATCTTTGCTGCATGTTCTGGTAAACATATGTAGCTCTGCTCAAACAAATTAGCTTTTTCTAGAACTGCTCTGATGTCTTAAGCTTGCACATTTACTACTTGTCCGCCTGTTGCTCGTACATTATAATTCTCATCTCGGTCGATGCCATACTCATCTTCTTTTTCTAGTGGAAAAGTTTGTTGCCCTCAATATCAAAAGCTCTTGTACCTTGCTCGAAATGCCAGCCGATCGATGATTTTATGTTGTTGTCGATCGATTGTGGAGGATTGTAGGTGTTGGAAGGACAAAATATGTGTACCTCCGGAAAGGTTCGTTCGATCGATGCTTGGGGGTGCCGTTGATCGATCTAGAATGCTTGGGAGTGAATGGAACATTACGAATCTTCTCGTTCTTTTGCCCCTCAATGTCGATTGATGCTGGAAGTTTTGCGTCAATCAATGGCTGCTGCTGCTATACAAATAAAGTACTCGATCCATTAGCCATAATAAGGGCATCTACTACATCCTCCTTATAAATGTGTAGGATTCTCCCATAAATTTCCCGTGCACTTTCCTCTAGGTCTCTCAAAATTCCGAACTCATCCGGTCTAAGTTTACCAGTATTTGTATCTTCTGCTCCAAGTTCGTGTTCTGCTTTGGGTCTGATGTTGTTCGATGGCCAAGAGTAACCGGTGATCGATGCTCTATTATCCACTATCGTGTTCATCACCCAGCCAGCGTCTTCTGATGCTAGGCCGCGATATTCGATATGCTCTTCCTCTTTGTAATCTTCATCGTATCCTTCAAAAGCTTCACCATATCCTTGGCATGTCGGACGTGTGTTGAACGATGGTGTATGATGACCGTCGATCGATGCTCGATAACCAGATTGTTGCGTGAAAAGGTTTTCAGCTACATAAGCCATGTAAAGTATATCTGCTATATCTTCCCTCGTGACATTTAGTAGTCTGCCATCCATAGCTCTTGTGTGACCTTTTGAAACTCTCATGATACCAAATTCATGTTGTAGATAACCATATTCCTTCTCGGGTTTTGCAGCTGAATCTAGTTTGAACGCTGCTTTTTGGTCAGTATCGATCAATGGCGTAAGGTTACCGTCGATCGAAGTATATTTCGCGAGTTGATGCGAAATGTGATAAACACCAGCCTCTTCCATAGCAATACCATGGTATTCGATCATCTCTTCTTTTTTGAAGTCTTCGTCGTACTCGTGGTAGGCTGTGTTGTAACCACCATCTGCGTGGCAGTTGTTGATCGGTGTGGAGTATGGTTGTCGATCGATAACGAAGGGTGGGTGCCGACTGATTGTTGAACTCCAAACGCGTCAGTCGATTGTCTGGGCTGGGTATCAATCGAGGCTCCATCTTCCGAATCTTCATTGAACTCATAGTCGCTGAAGCATGTGCCACAAGTCCTACATCGTCACACAATTCAATCAGAGTAGCCTTGTTCTTATTCTTGACTTGTTCATAGAAAATATTATGATCAAATTGAGATAGATACAACCTGTTTAATTCCATATCGTAGATAGCTCCTATAGTGGCCATGAAAGCTCTTCCAACTAACAAAGAAGAATTCCAATTGATCTGGATATCCATCAAATGGAAGTCTATCAGGACTAAGACAGCCTGATTTTGCATTGGGACATATCTACAAATACCTTCTGAATCCACTTTGATGCAATCCACAAAGATGAAAGAATCGCTGGAATGCTCCACTCTCAGGTTCAACTTTTCTGCCATAGCTCTGGGTGTGATGCTTATCGATGGTCCAATATCACAGAGGGCATTGGGAAACTCGTGACTTTTTATCAGGCATGGCACCACAAATTTTCCAAGATTACTTTTCTTCTTTAGAATGATCCTCTGTTATTTCCTGGGATGACCCTCGGCAGTTTTATAAACCATCATAAGCTCTGATGTACCCATCTTTTGCTCTGGAGTTTTCATATTTGTGATCTTTGGCGAATGAACCCGTTTTTCTGCTGGGAACAGTCGATCGATTCTACGATCAATTCGTCGAACGATGTTTGAAGATTTCTCCAATTCTGCTAACTCCACAGGGACCGTCGATCGATTCTTAGTAACTAGTGTCGATCGATGTTTGTGCAAACTGTTGAGCAAACTCAAATTTTCTACATAGAATCCTCCCTCTTATAGCCTTTCTCTCTTCACTTCTATCCAAAAATCATCATCAATCAATGCATTGAGCTGGTGCTTCTGTCCAGCTTCAATTTTCTCCTTGATCTTTTGTCCTGCTGCATTACGCAGATGACTGTCGAGGTCATGCAGGTCTCCATTCTCATCCCAAATTAATATGAAACTTGCAACTATCTGAACTCATCTGCTGTTTCCGATCGATGCGGATAAGCTGCTTTCGATCGGTGCTATGTGATCAGTGTCGGTCGATACTCGAGTTCTGAGGTCGTTTGATGTTGTCCGTAAGGAAGTGTCGGTCGACGCGGTATAGGTGTTGTCAATCGATGTTTGTCGTTTTTCTTTGTGGATCGTACCTTCGAGTTTATCGGGGTCAGAGAATAGTAGTTCTTGTCCTTTATTCCTCCTGGTGTGTCTTTGCATTCACCTGAAAAACAAAGGAAAAGAAATTTTTAGTTTCTTGAAAGTAGTAACAGACCTAGACTAAATCCTAAAAATTCAATCTAATGGCGACCAATGCTCCCCGGAAGCGGTGCCAAATTTTAAATGCGTGTTTTTACTGTTCTAGCAGGGTATAAATATCTTAAACAATAAACTATCAAATTAACCCTAGTCTTAACACAAAAATAATACTCTTGCCAAACGAGATCAGGTGTAATACTTAGGGATCCAATCCACAGAGAGCGATTGCACACAATAGATTTCTTGTTTCTAAAGATTAAGCAAGGTGAATATATATATATATATATTAGTGGTAAACAATCAATTAAGAAATATTCCTTATCAAGAAGTAGAGATGCAATATAGAAATATGCTCATAATGCAAATATTGAAATATTCTAATAAACTAACTAGAGGCAAATGTAAATATGCTAGATTTAGGGTTTCAAGACTAATGGATTATAGGGAATAGGAAGCACGAATATGTAATATTCTTAAACCTAAATATTAACTATTCTAACCCTTTTACTCCAACTCTCGGATGCGAGCAAAAGGAAAGACCATCGATTGACGGCTAAGGCCTGATGTCCATCGACGGTGAAATCAGAAGGAAGTGTGAATGAGATTTGATAAGTCCACCATACTTATTAGACCAGATCTCGCATGCGCCTAACAGCCTAGTTCAATGGGGTCTATTCTGGCATAGAATCTCCTCTCATAGTCGTCCATGTCCTACTTTCGAGATCCTAGTTAGCTACTCTAGAATGCAAGCATTAAGCACAACTCAATTGTTGGATACTAACTTAACCTAGCAATCCTACTTTTGGGATAATCCATGATTGCTATCATTCAAACCTGAATCTAGTTGATAACTACTCAGACATAATCAAAGAAAGAACAATAATCTGAATATAATGCATAGATAAAATACTGGGGTTCCAATACAAATCTCTCTAAGTGGTTATGAATCTTCTCCCCTAAAAACTAGAACTTTAATAAGCTTTGTAAGTTGTGTGAAGCCTTTGCCTGCACACTCTCTGTGCTTTCAATACATAAACATAAATATAAAAACCATAAAACTTAGGTTAGAACTCGTCCAGGGCATTCTTCTCATTTATCTTCAAACTCGGGCTTTTAAATCAGCTGTCTACGAATATGATGTCGATTGAGGCAAGTGTGCAGCATTGATCGAACTTCTTCTTCTAACATCGGTCGACTCCAAGGTTGTGTCGTCGATCTGTGACAGTCTTGTACTTCGACTCCTCAGATGGTCAGCTACGGATTCTTCTCCTCTAAATGCTCCAAAAGCTCCAAGTATCTCCATATATCTCCAAAAAGTTCTTGGACCTATAAATACTCCAGAACATATCCTAGACACACATAATAGACCCTAAATATAGCCTATAAGATGGCTATATCACATTGACTCGGGAGCCTGCTCAGTATAGGCAACAAGAACCAGAGTCGTATAAATCACTCTGTCTTGAGGAACGATCAGAGAGGGTGATGATAATTCGGCCGCAGAAGTAAAGACGCTAGTCCAGTCAGTTCTTCCTGAAAGGAAAGATACTCGGCCACGTGAGTCGGGATACCACCAGGGACGGGTGAACCCAACGAACTCGCTTGGAGGGCAGTGCTTGTCCCGTCCTCATTGCCTCTCTGCTCATCGTGGGAGGAAGACATCTTGGTTTGGAAAATATCTCAAAGAAAAAGATGAAAAGTTGGAGAAGTATGAGGTGAAGGAGGAATGAGAATCCAATACTTATAGAAAATTTTTTGGAATAAAATAATCTATGATATTCCTGTGATTACTTTGGTAACACTCATGGCTGTAGATTCAAATTAAACGCAAATTACTCGCCCACAAGACTTGCATTCGAAACTTGTGAGCTGGGGGGCTAACTGTTGCGGTCAAAAACGATAACCTCAAATTCAACCCCCAGGATTGCTAAGCTATCCATTAAAGGAACTCGACTCGAGATAATTTCAGAAAGATCCTACATGATAAGCTTCGAAGTACACGAGGATACAAATATTGGATAAAAGGACCGAGACCAGTCTTGAGTCTCGTCGCCCGTGGGCAATAAGAAAAGATCAACGTTTCGTCGCCCACTTCTGCAAGAGATAAATGGAAAAGAAGATAAATGTTAAGTTTCCAGATAAATCATAGGAAATCAAAAATATAAGCGGAAGGTGATGCAATCGGGATCAGCCTCAACTTAAAGGATTTAAATATCATGTGTTAATCAGCTAGGTCACTGTTTAAGATGTGGTTCAAAGGTCAAAACATGGAGCTTATTGGCTTATTCCATGAAATATTGGATATAGAGAAGCTGAGAGCTCTTGATGCGGCCTTGGAACTACTTGGATCAACCGTCAACAAGAAGGCAGTTCGACCCCAAGGAGATGGACGACGAAGAGATGATCATTAATCCTACAGGATCTTGCATTCATCATCAACATGCAACATGGAAGAGTAGGAGAGAATGGAATGGTCGGCAATGGAGCTTAAGAGGCAGCTAATGGACCAGATATGTACTTGGACCAGGAAGAATATTTATATTGATCAAGTAGGTCTAAGGACAAAATGGAACGGCCAGAAGCTATTTTGGTCGTGCATATGTTGGAGAATGTTGAACAAGGGCCCTTCAAGCCCATGAAGTTGAAGGATCGACCATCTTGGTTCAAGTTGGACAGTTTACTTAATTTAGGTGTATTCTATTTTCTTGTAAACCCCATTAGAGTTAGGTTTTCCTTTCTACACTAGATTTGGGGTTTTCTTGAACCAATTATAATAGGTTTTAAGTTTTTTTTCCTTTTTAAGTTAGGAATGGGGTTTTCTAGTTAGGGTTTTCAGTCTTGTCTTTATAAGTCAAAGCTCTGCACATAATGTAACTACGCACTCTTTTAATAAAATTCCCCAAAAGCTTTGGCTTTATTTTTTATCTTGGAGACCTTTACTTTGATAATTCACATTGTCATATCCATCTTAATCATCAAGGAATGAGACCCTTCTGTTTACGTGATATCCAACAGGCATCCATAAACGAGGTTACACTCGTAAGATAGCCGAAACAAAACAACACAAGGTAAACCACAACCTTTGTGTGAAGTTCATCAAGCATCCAAGAGTCATAAAAGCTCCTGGACCACGCCTCAATCCACCTTCAAGTGATTTTTGGGACGAGACTTAAATCCAATATAGTGCAAGAGGTAATAGAGCTCTTGGAGCTATCTGAGGTCATATAAAGTGGTATCAGAGCCGCTTGAAGGTTACGGTATTTTGTTTTGACCTAATATCTCGTGAATCTATCATATACCGAGCAATCTTCAGTGTCTTCTTTTGAAAGCAAAAGAAAACCTAAGGACAAGGCTGTGCGCAAAGCAACAAAGGAGTTGTTGCAAGAGAGGGAAAGAAACAAGAATCAGGCTGAATGTGAAAGAGAGAATCAACATGTCCAGGATGTACAGATGAGAGCTCGACCTAAGAAAGCCCAAGAAAAGCTTATGACCTGTTTTGGTCGTGACACAAGGAAATACACAACTACTTGAAATGCATCTTGCTTATGTCAGTTATTTGATAAGCCCACAGTTCAAGGATGACCTCAAGGACATAACTGATCTGCAGTGTTACAAAATCAAAACTCAGGTCATTACCACGAAAATCAACACGAATTGATAAAGTAAGTTGTTATAAGAAGGAACAAGCTAAGGAGAAACGAGAGATTGAACATGAACACATTATTTCTTTGCTAAAAGATAACTCAGACATTCTGCTGGAACAAGAGAAGAACCAATCTTCCATGTGTGGTCACGTGACTGATCTAATCAAGGCTGAAGAAGGAGAGCTTGATGAGGCAGATGTAGTTCATAAGGAGTCATCTGATACTTTGATTGAACAAGGTGGATTCATAAGATTTTTTTCTTATGGTTTACTAACAGAACCTCTTGTAGGTATTCAGTTCAGTCTCATAGAGCATCTGAGGTTTGTAAAGGTACTTCACAACCATGTATCTGAGCCAGTATGAAAGATGTGTGTGCAAGGAGACAACAGCCACACACTGGTCCCAAGAACAGCCGCCAAGAATCTTAGCTTATACCGTCCTTTCATCCTTAAAGAATGGGATTTTTGGTCAAATCCTCTTGAAAGAGGAGAGGATGGTCTGTCCAGAACAAGTATCAAACAAAAAGAATACACTTCCTTGGTTAGTTTCACAACAAATCAAGATAATCCGAGATGGGTATTGCGAGAACTTGTGAAGGGCGATGACAAACCAAACATAATATGGGTAAAGGAGGTAACACAATTCGTCCACAAGACCATATATTGTCAAGTCAATATGAGATGGGGTCTTGGTGACAAGGGATGAACGAGATGTACTCTTACTCAGCCACATTGGACTGGTTCGACCACCCGAAGATCCAATGCAATTCTTGATCAAAATTGGAGAGAAAAAGGTTTACATGAGAATGAAAAAACACTAGCTAAAGGATCACCACATTTGTAGTAGCATATGAACGGTTCTATGAATATAGAAGGACTGGATTTGAGGGCAAATCCTTTTAAAGGACGAGGAGATTATGCGATCTTGATCAGCCTCAACTACAAGGATTAAAAGATCATGTGTGAGCCATATGGGTCACTGTTTATGGTGTGGTTCAAAGATCAAAACATGGAGCTTATTGGCTTATTCCATGAAATATTTGATACAGAGAAGCTGAGAGCTCTTGATACGGCCTTAGAACTTCTTGGATCAACCGTCAACAACAAGGCAGTTCGACAACAAGGAGATGGACTACCAATACATGATCAGTAATGCAACAGGAGCTTGCATTCATTATCAGCTTGCAACATTGACAAGTAAGATAGAATGCAATGGTCGACAATGAAGCGAAAGAGGCAGCTATTGCACCGGAGCTGTACTTGGACCAGGAAGAAGATTTACATTGATCAACTAAGTCTAAGGAACAAGTGGAATGGTCCAGAGGCTATTTGGGTCGTGAATTTGTTGGAGAAGTTTAAACTAGGGAATTTCAAGCCAGGAAGTTGAAGGATCAACCATCTTGGTTAGAGTTGGCTGGTTTACTTAATTTAGATGTATTTTTCTTTTCCTTGTAAACCCATTAGAGTTAAGTTTTCCTTTGTAGACTAGGGTTAGGGTTTTCTTAAACCAATTAGAAAGAGGTTTTAGTTTTTTCCTTTTTAGATTAGGAATGGGGTTTTCTAGTTAGGGTTTCAGTCTTGTCTTTATAAGCCAAAGCTCTGCACTTAATGTAACTATGCACTCTTTTAATAAAATTCCCCCAAAGCTATAACATTATTTTGTCTCCTTGGAGACCTCTACCTTGATCATTCACATGGTCATATCCCTCTTAATCACCCAGGAAGAAAACCCTTCTGTTTATGTGATATCCAACAGGCATCCGTAAACAAGGTTACACTCGTAAGAAGTCGAAAAAACAGCACATGGTAATCCACAACCTTTGTGTGAAGTTCATCAAGTCACAAAAGCTCCTGGACCACGTCCTCAATCCAATTTCAAATGACTTTTGGGATGAGGCTTCAATCCAATACCATGCAAGAGGTATTAGACCTCTTTGAGCTATATGAGGCCGTATCGGAAAGAATGAGTCGAATCAGGGACAGAAAAGGAAAGGTTACCTACCTAAAGGGGATAGATAAGGAGAATCAAGTGAAGCCGAAAAGGCATCCGAAATTAGGTCTAGGGAATTATTCTTAGCTTTTGAGAGAACTTAGGATCTAGGCGGCCAGACTAGTGAGGTCAAAACTTATAAATTGTATTGCTTCGTTCTTTTTTCTCCATTGTTAACAAAGTTTCATTTGTAATGTTTTTCGTGAGTCTCTGAAAACTTTACTCCATTGTTAACCAAGTTTCATTCGTATCGTTTTTGGTAAAGGTAGTTTGACCAGCTGGAAAAATCTAGGTCATGGCTGGAGTAAAGTGGTTCAGCTAAACCAGCTGGATCGATTATCTCACTCATATGGGTCAGCTGGGAGTCAGCTCAACTCGGCTAGGCCGAGTGTTCCGGTCTTGGGAAGTTGGACTAGTTCGAGCCATGGTCAGGTTAGTGGGTTGGGTCATGTGGTCCAGCCATTGGGGCACTGGGCCAGGAGATACAGATTATCGGTCAATGGGATTGGGATTGGGTCTAGGCCCGTGGGTGATATGCTACCAGACGGTTATTGGCTAAAGGATGGAAGGGGAAGCAGTTATGGGCAAATGGATGCGATGAGAGCATGTCATGCCCATTCGCCCAACAAGTTGCACCCGTTCGGCCAAGGAAGTTGGCCAAACCTTCCTCTATAAATAGGAGAGCCTAGGGTTAAATTTGTCATCAGTTATTGATAGAAAACACAGATAAAAGTCAAGAGAGACAAGGAAAAAAGGAGAGAGAAAGATTGGCCCATAACAAGGCCGATATTGTTTGTTTGGTGGATCCGGCAATGAGGATTGTTTGTTGCAAGTAAAGGCCAATTGGTATGGATACTAGAAGCAAGAAGTAAGACCTGGAGAATTGCTCCAAGACTTCAGATCTGACGTCCAACATAATGGGTGTGGCCATCAAACCATCGCCCTAGACCTTTGAATTGTTTTGTTGGGTCTACGGGTTGGTTTTAGGTTGGTTACATCCAATCTCTTCCTTATATATTTAAATTACTTCTTCTTCTTGTTTTTCTTCTTTTATATATTTGGGGATGGGTTAGAGTGAAATTGGTGTCAGAATGGCTTGGTATTGAGCCAAAGTCATGACCGAGTAAACCCAACAATGAATCATGGTCATTGACCTGATGCGTGAATGGTCTGATCTAACTTTGTAATACCCTTGATCTAGGGTACCAAATCAATGCAAATTTAAGGACTTGTGATAGACCAACACTTGGAGTAGTATGCTATCAGGAGATTTAAATGGAGGTTCGGTTGATGAATTTTGAAGAATGGTGGAGTAGAAACAACAATTGGTCGAGGAGATAATATGTCTGAGCTACAATATGGTTGAGGTCGAGCATGGAGAATTTTCGAGGTCATTAATTCAAGTAAGACTCAATCTCAAACATAATTATGGGTTAATAAAATACTTTTGGTGCAATCAGAATCAAGTTGGTACAAGCCTAAATTGGAGATGGTCGGTACAAATTTCAGAGATGGTCTACGCAGAGGATTGGTAACAGTCAAAAGTCGAACAAGACTATTATGATTCCAGGAGTTTGGGGATAAATTTAGGAACCTTATTTAAGGTATTGAAATACATTATAAGGAGTTTGTTCAAGGTAAAAACAGTATGGTTCGGAGGAAGACGGTTTTGGCCGATATGGTCAAAACGAGCTAATCGGGTGAAACAAATGCCAAATGGATATAAACAAGCATGGGATTTGTATTCAATGGAGTGGATAAGAAATATTATGAACTAAATATGGAGGTCAACTCAGGAGGATAAAATCAACAAAAATCAAAGAAAAGTCAACAGACCTGATTGCGTCACATGGCACTTTCAAATCCGACCATTGAGATCTAGCCACGTAGAGGAGCTAATTTCTTTCAATCCAGGGAAGGATGTGGATTAAATCAAGCGTTTTAACAGCGCTGAGATGAAGTGAAAAAAGTGCAAGGATACCTTGGAGACATCAAGATTCTTTTGTCCCCAAAATGGGAGCATTTCATCATGGAGGTTAAAAGGCTGAAGATGGACATTCAGCATGACATCTAAGATTTATTTAGGACCCATATGAATTTTTGTGCCAGGCTTAAGCATTAACCAATTGGGTTACGAGAGTGGAATTACTCATTTACCAAAATGGGTGCAATTGCCATTTTGGCAAAGGAGGAAAACTTGATGGAAAACATGTTAGACAAGTAGGAAAGCATGCATTTTAAATTCCCCACATGTTAAGTTCTACAATTAGAAGTGGGAAAAAGCCTAGGTCGCAGGTTGCCACATGTTGAGTAAAGGAGTAATTTTTGAGCTAAAAAGTTAGTATGTGGCCAAGTGCGTTACAGAACAAGTTTGGAGCTCAAATTTCGCACAAATAAAGTGGTAAAATAGTTGGTTTCGGTTCTAGAATATGGGACGTAAGTTAGTGGAATATCATCAGTTTTCACTTTTGCATGCAATTGGGATTTAAGTTTACACAAGGATGGGCACTTGTAAAGGTGGTTACATTCATTTCATGGCTATAAAGATGACCCTTAGGATGACAATTTAAAAGTTTAGAATCCCATAGCTTTCTCTCTCAGTCGTGGTTGCTGATACTTCTTGAGAGAAAAAGTAGCCAAAAACCGATAAAATTTTCTAAGTGTTTTG
This sequence comes from Moricandia arvensis, assembly GCA_905132765.1. Classification (NCBI taxonomy): domain Eukaryota; kingdom Viridiplantae; phylum Streptophyta; class Magnoliopsida; order Brassicales; family Brassicaceae; genus Moricandia; species Moricandia arvensis. The sequence continues at coordinate 216,291 of CAJHQP010000226.1, read as the reverse complement.
GATGAGTGTTAGGAGGCTAGGAATTGGCTGATATTTAGACAAGGATCAGTGGTGTTGTGTTAGAAAGGGTGGTAAGGTATTTTGAAAGAGTTTTATAACCTTAAGCTTTTAGCCCTCCTAAACCAGTTCTTGTGTAAACATAAGCAAGTAGGATAGTGTTCTGGCTGAGATTGTGGCATATGTCCCTTGTGTGAAGACTCAGGTGGGTTCTGTGGATGTTTGTTGTGTGTATTAACCATTTTTGTTTCAGGAGAAGAGCTTAGACCAGGCAGGTCTTTAAGCTAAATCGAGAAGCGGTTTGTGTGTAAACCACATGGGTGTGTGGTAGACAACATGCGTGTGTTTGTTTGTGTGATTGTCTGTTTTTTATTATGTGATTGTGTGTTTTATATTGATAGCATGCTTGTATAAGTTTTTAAGTTGTTGTTTGCATGCTTGTCTAGATAGTAGTTAAACTGCATGCTTGTCTAGATAGTAGTTAAACTGCATGCTTGTGTAGAATTTTTCTAGCTTTTTATCTAGACTTGATTGAGAATAGCATGCATTGTGTTTAAGATTGTGGAGCATGCTTTTCTAGATAATGTGGTTTGGTAGAATGAATTGTGTCGTTGAGTTTAGCATGGCTATCTAGCCATTGTGGTTAGTCGCATGTAGATTGAGTGGTTCTCTTTCATGCCGTTGAGTTGTGTTATGCATGTGCGATTGATTATTGTTAAGTTGATAGTATTGCATGTGTGCATTTAGAGAGTCTTTGCGTCTAGCTTAACCATGTAGGTGGCTATGACTATGTATCTTGAGTGATTGCATGCCGAGTCTAGCGTAAACACGTGGGTGACCTAGGACTAGTGTATTTGGTTGAGTCGCCTATTCGCGGAGAAAAGTGCATGTGTTTAGTTGTCTATTTCAGGTGGAATAGGGCATGCAATCCCTCACTAATCTCTCAGGTGTGTGTCAATTAATGAGGCATTAGTTGTGGGTAATTACGTTGGTATCTCGGTTTCGGATCCATTCTCCGCTGATTGGTGTTGTGCATGTTGGTATCTTGCTTGCGGAGCAATTCTCCGTAGGCCCCATTATATCTCGCTTGAGGGGAAATTCTTTGGTGGTTGTGTGTTGTTTGCTTGGTGGTATCTCGCTCACAGTCTGATTCTCCAAAAGCGGATTGACTTACCCTCATCCGCTCATCATGTGAAGTGGGTCGCGCCCATGGACGAGGCTGCATGACGATGCATCCTGGTGGTATCTCGGTTGTGGATCGATTATGTGGAGATGGATGTGTTCTGGCTATGTGTCTCGTGTGTTTATAGCTAGGAGTGTTCAGTTGATGAGGTGGTGAGGCTTCTGATGTGATGTGAAGGGATCCCTATGATGTCTTAGCTGTTGCTAGCATCTGAATTGTGTGTTTGATTGTTGTCTAGTATGTATCTAGACTGTGTCGAGTTAGTATGTATCCCTAAAATGTATGTTTTAAATTACAAATCCTCGTAAATTTAGATATTAGTCTTTTCCGAACTGACACAACTCTAGACCACGGTACGGGTTAGCTGACCTTATGCCAGGGTCGAGAGCGACGGTATCGCGGATTGACCAGTTGATGCCTTGGACTTGTCCTCGCAGTTGACTGGATCGCCTGCGGTGCATGTCAACTGTGGTACATCCAGGTCGTTCTAGGTTTGTCCGGCCTTGGATGGTTTGGGGGTGTTACAAATGGTGGTATTAGAGCCAAGTTGTAAAACAAAGCTTTCGTTTGCCAGTTTTCAAAATGTTTTATCGTGTCAAAAGGAGTCATAAACATCATCATTAGGGAAGCGGCACGTCCTTCACTTAGGATTAGGATTGTTAGAGTAGATCGAGAATTTAGGATGACATCCTTTTCATTTGTTTCAGTGGATGGTGTTGGTAACAGACAGGGGAGGAGAGGATTCAGTGTGAGGAATATGGTGCGGATGCTGAGTTGGGAGGACATCTGGAGCAGAGGGTTATGATGGATCGAGTGAGTGGAGGTCGTCCAGAGATTGGAGATCTGATTTTGACTTTGAGCAGGAGAATGTAGATGAAAGTTCAGAATGTTTGCATGTGACTGGCTCATCAGAGTTTGAAGAAGCAGAGGTACTTGATGAAATGGAAGAGGAGTCTGATCATTTTGAAGGTTTGGATTTCTTCTCGTACGTGGAGGCCATTCCACATGATTCATTCGACTTATTCAACTATCAATATGAATATAGCAACAAAATCTGAGAAGACAAGCTCATCAGCTAATTGGATGTGGAGATCATTGAACCCCCACAACCAGAAATTATTGAGATTTCATCCGACAGTACGGTGATGGTGAACATTTTCAATGTCAGCTCTAGGAAAGGTTTTCCTTGGATACAGATGCCAGCATTGAATCCATTGTTCGCTTTGACGCCAGACATTGAGGGATCTAGTCTTAGTGGAGGTAGTTTGGGGCAGATGTCTAACCCTTACTATGATTATTACTACAAGCTGATGCCTATGTCAAGAGAGCAAAATTTAGTAAACCCGGCAGCGAAAAAGAACATGGAAGTGGAAGTTGAGCAATAGTCTCGAACTGAAGAAAGAGAAATGGAGAACACTCCGGTGTGGCCAAGTGGAACAAATGGAACATTGGGAAGTGCAAGCGGAGGACCGTCACTGATTGTTGACGTCTTAAGAAATGTCGCAGTGGATAACATTTTTGGTTTATGTGGGGGAAGTGAGCATCATGCTCGAGAGTATACAAGGGTCAGACGTCAGCCAGATCTGAGCAGCTTTGTGGTATGTAGTTCGTCTAAAGCCGGTGGACACTTTGCAGTGAGATTTCCTAACTCTACCGCCGTTCGATCCGCACCCATCTTCTTCATCCCTCTATCTCGCCCTGATCGATCAGCCCCAACCACGACGAGAGAAGGAAACCGTAGATACCATACTAGTGCTAGATTGGTAGTAACCCTCGTCGTTGGGCTTGTGTCAAGCTAAGGTAAGATGCTGCTGAACTCTCTCATTTTGTGTTTATGAGTTGAGTTGCATATTGTGTGTTGTGTGTTTCAATCGTTTAATTTCTTAGTAATTGTATGTGGTGTGTTGCTGATGCAACTTTCTGTTTATCGTTCTGCTTAGAATTGTATAGGATTGTGATATCCTAGTAGCGAGTAATAGTCTGGTGTATAGATATTATCGCAAGGTTATGGTAGTTTGGTTTGCGTTAGGGAATTGATTAATTGGGTTAATTGAGAACCTTATAAATCCCATAGCGCTTGTGTTGAACCTAGAGTTAGGTAACCAACCTACATTTATAGCCATGCATGTGTTGTGAGTTATTGTGGTGTCAGGAGGACCCCAAACTTGACAAGGTGCACCAAGAAGACTTGTGAGTTCGTAGCATGGATGAAGATTCAGAGACGGCATTGGTGAATGTCAGTTGTGTGGTTGAAGACTCAAAGTAGGCAGTGGTGTGACTGTCAGTGGTGTATTGCAAAGGTTCAGAGTCAGCAGTGGTGTGACTATCAGTTGTGTGATTCAGGGACGTCATGGAATGTGACCATGAATGATTTTATGTGAGGTGTCAGAGTCTTTTGTAGTCATCAGTGTGAAGATGCGTCAGAGGCATCAGTGGATACTTATGTTGGAAATCATAGAAGTATGAAGACCATGAAGAGCTTGTGAGCATTGTAAATGGTTGTAAATGGTGGAATGCTTAGAAGAGTATGTAGTTGCTTTAAAGAAAAAGGAAAGCTTGTGAGATTATAAATCATTTCAAGAAGCGGAACGAGCCTGAGGAAAGTTAGTGAAGAGGTTAAGCAAGTGTGAATCTCAGAGAGCGTAGCTGGAAATGATAGTATGAAGTGGTGAAGACACAAGATGGAAATCAATCAAAGAGTTGGTGTTGTTTTGTATCAAGACGAAGTTGTTTCCAAGGAGGGGATACAGAAAGTGAAGATTATGAGGAGAAGATGGAGCTTAATCGCGGGAAGATTCGAGTTGTAAGATGGTTAAATGGTGGAAAATGGTAGTATCGAAGGGTGGTAACCAGAACTGGTGTATATCGACAAAGCCCAATATTGTAGCAAAGAGGTGATCTATTTGGAGAAAATATCGAAGTGACGCAGAGAGAACGAGAAGTTCATGGAGAAGTTTTGAATAAAGATTGTGAAGATTACATGGAGGAAGCAATGACCAAGGGAGAAAGATCGGAGAAGTTGAAGACATTTGCAAAGTAAGAATCAGAGCAAAGGAAGAATGAGAAAATGAAGGATTGTAGCAGAAGCAAGAAGAGTTGGAGTTCGAACAGGGTGAGGCGGTTAGTATAAGACCGAGTAGAGGGAGGCCAGCAGAAGAATGAGAAGTCAGAGTAGCGCAGCAGAAGCGCGACGAGAATTTGAGGACGAATTCATTTTAAGGAGGGGAGAATGTAATACCCCTGATCTTGGATACCAAGTCAACGCAAAGTCAATGACTTGTGATCGACCAACACTTGGAGTAGTATGCTATTGGGAGATTTAAGTGGAGGTTCGGTCGAACATTTTGGAAGAATGGTCGAGTAGAAACAAGAATTGGTCGAGGAGATAGAACCTGAGCTACGATATGGTTGAGGTCGAGCATGGGGAATTGTCAAAGTCATCAATTAAAGTAAGACTCAATCATCATCATGTGTTAACAGAAGACTTTTGGACAAATCAGAATCAAGTTGGTACGAGCCAGAAATTGAGATTGCCAATAGAAGTTTCAGAGATAGTTTACGCAGAGGATTGGTGACATTCAAAAGTTGAAGAAGACTATTATGATTCCAGAAGTTTGGGGATAAATCAAGGAACCTTATTCAAGGTCTTTGAAAACGTTATAAGTAGTTTGGTCAAGGAAAAATCAGTATAGTTTGGAGGAAGACGGTTTTGGCCGAATATTATGGACTAAAGATGGTGGTCAACACAAGAGGAGAAAGTAAAAGAAAAGTCAACGGACCAGATTGCACAACATGGCACCTTCCGATCCGATGATTAAGATCTAGCCACGTGGAGGATCCAATTTATTTCAATCCAGGGCAGAATGTGGATTGAATCAAGGGTTTCTATAGTGAGGAAACGAAGTGAAAAAGGTACATGGATAGTTTGGAGACATCAAGATTCTTTTTGTCCCCAAAATGGAAGCATTTCGTCAAGGAGGTTATAAGGCTGAAGATGGGCATTCAGCATGGGTCTCACGACATCTAAGCATTATTTAGGACCCATATGATTTTTTGGGCCAGGCTGTAGCATTAATCAAGTGGGCTAAAAGGCCAAAATTTGTTCTAAGCAAGTAGGCAAAACTTAATCGGCTCATTTACCAAAATACGCCAAAATTGCCATTTTGGCCAAGGTGGAAAACGTGATGGAAACATGTCAGGCAATGAGACGGGAATGCATTGGTCAATTCCCTACATGTTAAGGTCTACAATGAGAAGGGGGAGAAAGCCTAGGTCGTACGTTTACCCCATGTTGAGTAAAGGCGTCCTTTTGGAGCTAAGAAAGTGAGTATGTGGCAAAGTGACCTAGGGAGCAAGTTTGGAGCTGAAATTTCATACACAAAATGTGGTCAGGAAGTTGGTTTTCTTTCTAGAATATTGGATGTAAGTGAGTGAAATATCAACAGTTTGCACTATTGAATGCAAATGGGACATTTTAAGGTGACACATAGATGTGCACTTGTCAAGGAGGTTACATGAATTTTGTGGCTATAAATATGACCATTAGGATGAGAATTTGAGAGTTTAGAACCCCCATAGCTTTCTCTCAGTCGTTGTTGCTGATACTTCTTGAGAGAGAAAGTAGCCAAACACCAATAAAAAATTCGAGGTGTTTTAGATGAGTTTTAGGAGGCTGGAAATTAGCTGATCCTTAGACTAGGATCCATGGTGTTGCTTTAGAAAGGGTAGTAAGGTTTTAAATTCGCATTTTGCAAGAGTTTAATAACCTTAAGCCTTAAGCCCTCATAAACTGGTTTTAGTGTGAAATAGGTTCTAAGCAAGTAGGAGAGTGTTCTGGCTGATAGCATGGCCTATCTCCCTGGTGTGAAGACCTAGGTGGGTACAGGGGATATTTGTTGTGTGTATTAACCGTGTTTGTTGCAGGAGAATGCTTAGACCAGGCGGCTCTTTAAGCTAAACCGAAAAGCGGTTTGTGTGTGAACCTCATGGGTGTGTGGTAGACACCATGTGTGTGTTTTTTGTGTGACTGTATGTTATTTATTTTGGGATTGTGTGTTTAATATTGATAGCATGCTTGTTTAATTGTTTAAGTTGTTGTTTGCATGCTTGTCAAGATAGTAGCATGTTCAACAAGACTTGATGGAGAATAGCATGCAATGTGTTTAAGATTTTGTAGCATGATTGTCTAGCTAATGTGGTTTGGTAGCATGAATTTTCTATTTGAGTTGTAGCATGGCTATCTTGACATTATGGTTAGTCGCATGTAGATTGAGTGGTACTCTCTCATGCCGTTGAGTTGTGTTATGCATGTGTGATTGCATATTGTTAAGTTGATAGTATTTCATGTGTTGCATTTAAAGATTCTTTTGGTCTAGCTTAACCGTGTAGGTGGTTATGACTATGTCTATTGAGTGATTGCATGACGAGTCTAGCGTAACCAAGTAGGTGAGCTAGAACTAGTGTATTTTGTTGAGTCGCCTATTCACGGAGAATAGTGCATGTGTTTAGTTGTCTATTCCAGGTGTAATAGGGCATTAAATCCCTCACTAATCTCTCAGGTGTGTGACACTTTATGAGGGATTAGTTGTCTATAATCCTGGTGGTATCTCGGTTGCGGATCCATTGTCCTGAAGCCCTTGTGGTATCTAGCTTGCAGAGAGATTTTCTGGTGGTTGTGTGATGTGTGATGTGTGCCTGGTGGTATCTCGGTCGCTGTGCGATTCTTCAGAAGTGGATTGCCCTACCCTCATCCGCTCGTCACGTGAAGTTGGTCGCACCTATGGACGAGCGCTTTATGACGATGCAGCCCAGTGGTATCTTGGTTAAGGATCTGTTCTCCGGAGAATGATTTTTTCTGGCTATGTGACTCGAGTGTTTAAAGCCGGGAGTGTTCAGTTGATGAGGTGGTGAGGCTTCAGATGATATGTGAAGGGATCCCTAGGATGTCTTAGCTGCTGCTAGCATCTAAATTGTGTGTTTGATTGTTGTGTCTAGGAAGTATATAGACTGTGTTGAGTTAAACGACGCAAACGGCTGTCTCGATCCTATGTGTCGAGTAGAGAGGCTTCTCGTAGCGTAGTTGCATGCATGTTTATTATTGTTGTTTTTCATTGCACTCTAATTGTTGTTTGTTGCATAGTTGCTTGCTGATTTTTTGGGGTTGGGTTGGGGAGTTAGAATTAGTATTATTATTGAACCTTTTGCACCTTTTGCAGGTTACCATAGAGGGTTGACATTTTGTGGGGTGTGGAGGACGGTGTCCGGTATAGATTTGCGGTTCTGTTTGAGTAATAAGGAGACGTTATTTTCCGTTATTTTTCGTTGCTTTTGTTGTTGTTTATGGTTATCCTTTTGACTTTATTTTGTTTTACGAACACCGCTGAGTTCCCGACATTTTGATATAAATAAAATGTATGTTTTAATTTAAAAATTCTCGTAATTGCTGATATTAGTCTAGTCGGGACTGACACAACTCTCGACCACAGTACGGGTTGGCCGACCTTAGGCCGCGCTCGAGAGGGATGGTATCGCGGACAGACCGGTCGAAGACTAGGACTCGTCCTTTGAGTTGACTGGATCGCCTGCAGTGCTCGTCAATTGTGGCGCTTCCGCGTTATTCTGGGTTTGTCTGGCCTGGGATGGTTCGGGGGTGTTACAGACTTGGCTCTTGATCGGATGGTCAGAATGGACAAGAGGCATGGTCGAGTTGATATTGGGCCTGGTTGGTTCTTGGGCCAAGGCACTGTGCTAGCCTGGGTAAAGTGGAACAAGGCCCAATGGGCTGATTTATGCGGATTGATCATTCGGCCATGATATTGGTTTTGTTTGGTCAATCCGTCAAGGAGATAAACAGATTGGGCTTAGTGAAACACCCGACCCGGAAATCTTGAAAAAGCCTCAAAAATTCTAAGTAAACTTTTATGAAATTTTCCAATAATAAACTTTAAAAAAACTTCAACTTTATTAATAAATCTGTGAAAATAATGTAGAGTAATAGTATATGATCCATAAATCACAAGAATATAAGAAAACCCGCCCCGATGGTCCTCATAGTCCCCCGCTTCGGTCCAACCAACTACTCATCACCTGCATCACAAAAGGAGGCATGAGCATACAAAAGTACTCAGTGAGGACGCTCAATACCGCCCACTACAGCCCAATAAGCAAAATACTAAATCAACACTAACACCCTAGCATCTGGTTATATCATTCCTTCACATAACTAGGTAAATCATTTTCATTACTTTAACACTTCTTAACCTTTTGACCCGAAGGCCCATAATCCTACGGCCGTAGCCAAGCCTGCGGCCGAAGCCAAACCTACAGCCATAACCAAACCTGCGATCCGTCGGTCCCTTACGGCTAATAGCCAAACCTGCGACCCGAAGGTCCATTACATCCTCTTAACCAATTTCCTTAATTAATTCGATTTGCTTATAGTTTCCTTAAACGCATTAACATTTCCTGTCCTATTTTCCCAAGATCAAACGTTCATTTCCCACATAAACATCCTAACATAACTCGATAATCCATCCCACAAATCTATAGCATGCATTTCTCAAGAACACGATGAACAAACTTTCCTTAAGCAATTCCTATCATACATTTATTAAGAACATGAAGAACGGACTTTCCTTAAAATAATTCTATCAAACATTTACCTATGAACACGATGAACAAACTTTTTTTAAACGAATTCTATCCAAGCATAAAAATGTTCATACTGAATCAAACCAGACAAAATAGTTCTTATTGGACTGCCACGAATCACATCCTCACCTAGATTGATCTTAAAAGATCGAAGACTCTGAACTTAGCTGCGTTTTTTCGGCAAAGAATCCTGCAATCCTCCTTGCTCGATCCTCACTTCCCAAACTCTCTCTTTAGGTCTCGTTCTTGCTCTAGCCTCTCTCTAAGGATTGGTTTTTCAGTTGTGTCTAGAATGGGATCTGAAGGTCCCTTTTTATATTACTCTTGGATGCTCACTAAGCTGGAAATTTATTGTTGTTTCCTTATTTGGCTTGGCCGAAACTTGCCACAAAGGTTTGACTGAATCTCTACCATTATTTCCTTAAACGATTCCCGCAGACCTGACCTTCCTTTCGAGCAACCCGTCAACGATGACTTATCAACTTGCCTTACTTGGAACCTGCCTTCCCGAACGTCTGAACTTTCCTTAGTTGGCTCTACGGTCCGCCGACCAATTCCTCAAACTCTGATCGTTCTACGTTCAGTTTATCCTTGTTTATTCTAAGTTATCGATGCCTTAATAGTAAGAATGGACTTTGATACTAAAAGAAAAATGCAGTTCTTATTCCATTCATAAAGAAAGAAAAGTTTGGACTCTTAGAATAATTTTCGCTTTCTTACAAAGAAACCTCTTTTGCGGACTCTTTCTTTAATAAATAAAAATACTCCGGGAGCGGGTCCTTACAACTCTCCCCACTTATTAGGAATTCGTCCTCGAATCCGCATCAGCCATCTGCTCATCCATGTGGTTCTCAAATAACTCCGGATACTCAGCCCTAATCATGCTCGCACGCTCTTTCATAGTCTCACGTATCTCATCACGCTCCCATACTACTTCAACCATAGGAACTTTCTTCCTTCTTATTTGCTCGTCTAGCAGTCTCGTCACTTGTATTGGCTTACCATGAGTCGATAGACCAGAACTCAAATCCTCAGGTGGTTGTGGAACAATCAATGCTGGATCCCTTACTACCTATCTCAATTGAGACACATCAAAAGACATCGTGAAATGGTTGGAGCTCATCAGGAAACTCCAAACGATATGCCACTGGTCCAGTTCGTTTCACAATCCTGAACGGTCCTATATACCTTGGTTGCAGTTTCCCCATCTTTTTCGTCATATCCTTTCCCTTAAATGTCATTTTATTTAAGTAAATCATCTCCCCCACTTGGAACTTTAACTCCTTCCTCCTCCTGTCTGCAAAGTGTTTGTGCCGATCTTGGGCCTCCTTCATTTTCTCCTTGACAAACTTGATCTTGTCTGTCGTTTCTTTTATCACGCCTGGTGAAAGGTCTTGGCCCTCCCCTACTTAAATCCAACACAAGGGAGTGCGACACGGACGTCCATACAAGGCTCCATACGGTGACATCCCGATACTCGAGTGGTAGTTGTTGTTATATGCAAACTCAGCTAGTGGTAAATGCTTCTCCCAAAGTTTACCCTAGTCTACAACACATGCCCGCAATAAATCCTCCAATGTTTGGATAGTCCGCTCTGATTGCCCGCCTGTCTGCGGATAATACGTTGTGCTCATGTGCACCTTAGTTCCCAAATCCCTCTGGAATGCCATCTAGAAATTTGAAGCAAATCGTGGATCTCGATCAGACACAATGCTAACAGGAACACCATGGAGTTTCACGATTTCCCTCATGTAGAGTTCCACAGTGAGCTGCTTGGTCGAATGAACACTTTCTCGATCAATTCCTCCAGTTTCTTCATTAACTCGACCATCACTGTCAGATCCATGCAGTAAGGAGCCTTGGAAAAAGGAGCAGTTCCAGCCTCCAACTCTATCGTGAATGGATCATCCCATGTTGGCTGCAACCCGGTAAGCTTTTGGAATACATCTACGAATTCTTGCACCACTGGAATTTTGCCCAACAACCCTTCTTGGTCCCCACCTGCAATTGTGATCGCTTCTATGAACAACTCACATCCTTTTTCGACCATTCGTTCTGCCCTTAGAGCTGATATGACCAGAATCCCATTCTCTTTTTCTTCCCTTGAAACACTACTTCCCTTCTTTCCTAGTAAACATCACCCGACATTTCTAACAGTCCAAGTTAGCTCGGTAATGGGCCAACCAGTCCATCCCAAGGATTGCTTCATTACCCTTAGTCTCAAGCTCAATAAGATCGCCTGGCATGTTCTCAACGCCCACCACGATTGACACGTCTCTATAGATGGCATGCGACTTCAGCATCGCGCCACCCTCTGCCTGAACATTCTAATACCGCTCTAAAAGCCACTCTTAGATTCCCAATGCGCCACGACTTCAGGACGCACGAACGAATGCGATGCCCCAGAGTCGAAAAAGGTGTGGGTTTCAATTCAATTCCTACAAAACCATCCATGCCCTCCTATGCTAAGAATAAAATTTGAACATTAACTTAGAGAGTACAGGGTATGAGAATTACCATCTATCGGGTTTGCTCAATCCTCAACGCCCAGCATATGCAGCCTTGGTGCTACGCTCTGCCTCTTCGCCGGTTGTTGCTGATCTCCTTCTGGACGTTCACCATGCGTACGAGTTGCTTGCACGTTCCTTGGTGTTTTGCAGTCCCGAGCCAAATGTCCAGTTTCACCGCAATTGTAACACATCCATGCGCCTGCATCCGGACAGTCCCAATGTCCACACTGCCACACTTAAAGGATCCACCGGTGCCTTGAAAAAACACCCCACGATGCATCTTGCCACACGTTACACACGCAGTCATCACGTACAACCGCCTGGTTTTCCACTCTCTTTACCTCGATGACACTTGGTTCTTCCGTGAACATTCATGTTTAGCTACCTCTTCCAGCCCACTTTCTACCAATGCTGCTTTCTCCACCAACTCTCCGAAAGGTGTTGGAATCCTTAGTCACCATCATGGTCATAAGCTCAGGCTTCATCCCGCACATGAATCTTTCTATCTGACGCTGCTCATCGTCCATTTCTCGGCCGGCATACGTTTTGAGTCGGTTAAACTCCTGCTCATAGTCACGTACGGATCTTGCCCCCCGCCGAAGTTCAAGGAACGAAGTCTCCAACTTGATATGAGCCTCGATTGAAAAGTACTTCCTCGTGAACTCCTCCTTAAATGAGTCCCAATCGTGCACCCTTTCTAAATCTCTACGAAGAACTCCATGCCACCACTGGTATGCATCACCCTCAAGGAAAAGGACTGCAAGGTCCTTCTTATGCTCTTCCTCGAAATGCAAGGACAAAATTTACGCTCCAAACGAGTCTTCCACTCGTCGGCTTCGATCTGCTTACACCCACCATTGAACTTTCCTGTCTTTAGTTTCGTCATCTGATTCATCATGTCCAAATAGATGGGCGCCAGTGGTGCCTGCTGCATCCCATTTTTGCCCTTCCCCATCTTGAACCACGGCTGCAACAAGAAGCTTGAGACGCTGGAACATCTGGGTAAAGAATGCCTGCATCATCGGCATCATGTTGGCCATTGCCGCATACATGGGAGGGACATCTGATGGTGGGGGTGGGGTGGCCTCTCGTTACCACGTGTACCCCTTGCAGCACCATCAATGCCACCGGCTTCCTCCCTACCGTTGGGCACAGTGTTATCCGCGGTCACCGCATTCATATTCTCGTCATGCCCATCGCTTACGATCCTTCTAGTGTTAGCCATCCGCATCGATACTTAAGTTAGCTCAAACTAACACATGTTCATTCCGTAACTCTCTCTTAGCCATTATACTAAGAATCAAACATAACACATTCACATAATCACAAACACTTATCCTTTGCGCGGGACTTAGACCATCGGTACGTTCACTTGTTCCCACAAATCCCAGTTTCAAAGATCGACAAGCCAGGACGGGGCTTGCTAGTCTACCCTACTCTGATAACAAACTGAAATACCCCGACCCGAAAATCTTGAAAAAGCCTCGAAAAATTCTAAGTAAAATTTATGAAATCTTCCAATAATAAACTTAAACAAAAACTTCAACTTTCTTAATAGATCCGTGAAGATAATGTAGAGTAATTGTATATAATTCACAAAACACCAGAATAAATTCCCAAGTTTATAAGATAAGAAAACCCTCCCCGATGGTCTTCATAGTCCCGCGCTCCGGTCCAACCAACTACTCATCACCTGCATCACAAAAGGAGGAATTATCATAAAAAAGTACTTAGTGCGGACGTTCAATACCGCCAACTACAACCCAATTAGAAAAATACTAAAATCAACACTAACACCCTAGGATCCGGTTCGATCGTTCCTTCACGTAACTAGTTAAATCATTTTCATTACTTTAAAACTTCTTAACCTTTTGACCCGAAGGCCCATAATCCTACGGCCGTAGCTAAACCTGTGGCCAAAGCCAAACCTGCTGCAAAAGCCAAACCTACAGCCGAAGCCAAACCTGCGACTCGTCGGTCCCTTACGGCTCATAGCCAAACCTGCAACCCGAAGGTCTATTACATCATCTTAAAGCAGTTTCCTTAATTAATTCGATTCAGTTATACTTTCCTTAAACGCATTAACATTTCCTGTCCTATGTTCCGAAGATCAAACGCTCATTTCCCACATAAATATCATAACATAACTGATAATCCATTCCACAAATCTATAGCATGCATTTCTCAAGAACACGATGAATGAACTTTCCTTAAACAATTCCTATCATACATTTCTTAAGAACATGAAGAACGAACTTCCCTTAAACAAATTATATCAAACATTTATCTATGAACACAATGTACAAACTTTCCTTAAACGAATTCTATCCAAGCATAAACATGTTTGTACAGAATCAAACCAGATAAAATAATTCTTATTGGACAGCCATGAATCACGTCCTTACCTGGATTAATCTTAAAAGATTGAAGATTCTGAACTTAGCTAGGTTTTTCGGGCGAAGAATCCTGCAATCCTCCTTGCTCGATCCTCACTTCTCAAACTCTCTCTCTAGGACTGCATTCTTTCTATAGCCTCTCTCTAAGGCTTGGTTTTTGAGTTGTGTCTAAAATGGGGGCTGAAGGTCCCTTTTATACTACTCTTGGACATGCTCACCAAGCCAGAAATTTATTGTTGTTTCCTTATTTGGCTTCGCCGAAACTTGCCCACAAAGGTTTGACTGAATCTCTACCATAATTTCCTTAAACGACTCCCGCAGACCCGACCTTCCTTTCAAACAACCTGTCAACGATGAATTATAAACTTGCCTTACTTGGAACCTGCCTTACTTGGAACCCGCCTTCCCGAACGTCCGAACATTCCTTAGTTGGCTCTATGGTCCGCCGACCACTTCCTCAAACATTGATCGTTTTACAGTCAGTTTATCCTTGTTTATTCTAAGTTATCGATGCCTTAATAGTAAGAATGGCCTTTGATACTTAGAGGAAAATGAAGTTCTTATTCCATTCATAACGAAAGAAAAGTTTGGACACTTGGAATATTTTTTGCTTTCTTACAAAGAAACCTGTTTTGCGGACCCTTAATTTAATAAATAAAAATACTCTAGGAGCAAGTCGTTACACTTAGCCTGTGTGCTAGTTCATGGAACTATACTTTGGCTCGTTCCAGGTAAGATGGTACTTTGCCTTTGGCCATAAAAAGTGGTAAAGTCGGTTGGTCCTAGATCCTTGCTGAGTGGTCTGATTGGATTGTGGGCAATCCGGTAATGATTTATGTGATGGGAAATTGCCCTTGGATGATATCTAAGTATGATGTCGAGTTGTTATATCATATTTAAACTAGAGGTTTATGGATTTAGATAAGAAACTGAACCATGCATTGTTAGACATACTTGTTAGGATACTGGTTTATGTTATTGATGTTGGTCGATATGTGTGGTTTCAGAAACTCAGGTTGATCGTAATAAGACAAAGGAGCCATGGAGAGTCAGTCAGCAAGTAGTTGTGTTGCTTTGGGTAGATCGTCTTAGGAATGAACTTATGGAAGCCTATAATACAAACTGAACTTATGTATTGGATCTCATTTTATATTAATCCAATATCGATTTGCTACAATGTTTATACAAGACATTGAACTGATTATGAGCCTCATTTACAAAGAAAATGACTTAGTTAAATAATAGACTTGAAAATCAATCAAATGAACGAATGTGAGGCCGCGGGTCCAAGTAGGTCTTGAACCTCAGAACGGATCTTACAAGGTTGTATCAGAGCCAAGTTTATTCTAGGATAGTTTGGGTTATAGGATAGTTCATCAGACACTCGCTGAAAGGTCACATGGTATTGTCATCTCGTCTACTTAGCCTAGAGATTTTTTTAAAAGATATATTTGTGTACTAACTTGAACTAGATCCTTAGGTTGGAAATAAAAATCGGGAAAGACCTGTAATAGTAAGGAGGTGGTTGGGAACGCTAACCAAGCAGCCGTGAATGAGGCTAACCTACCAATGTTTCCAACTGATCTGGTTGTGGGCGACAGTGGTGGGGGTTTACTGGAACACAACCAACTTTACTATAGTGTGTGTTGAGGGCGTAAATGGTCGTCAGGAGCAAGAGAGTGGAGGGGAAGAAGATTCCTCCAACTATAAAATCATGATGACCAGATGGAAGGAACGGTCGATTGAACCAAAAGGAAGGGGAATCAGGTTGTGGAATCATCCATGAAGGAGGATATGGAAGCCATGAAGCTGATGGGCATACAGATGGTTGCAATGACCTAGGTGATCACACCACTTGTGAACTCATCCATGAAACTACACATGTTGCTACAGCAGTGCCCATAGTTGGTGGTTCTGTTAGGGAGATGGCAGATGTGGTTGAGATTGAGCCACCGGCTAGATATGAGAAGGTGGACTATCTGAGTAACCTGGAGCATGTGGCTCGTATGGGAACCAAACATTTCTCGGGTAGTACCGACCCGATTGCTGCGGATGAGTGGAGGACCTGTCAGGTCCGAAACATCATCTCTACTCGCTGTGCAGATGACTACAAGCTGGACATCACGTTTCACTTCCTGGAAAGGGAATGCGCACAAGTGCTGGTTGGCATTGAACAAGCATACCAATGGAGGGATAAAACTTTTCAGGAATTGAAGTGGAGTTCAACCACAATACTTCCCTGCTGAAGCTTTGGACAGGTTGGAGGCTACGTTTTTGGATCTAACCCAGGGCTGCAGGTCAGTAAGGGAGTTTGAAGAAGAGCTCAACCGTCTTCGACGCTATGATTGGACGGAGCTAGAGGACGAGGCAGTTCAGGTGCGTCGATTCCTTCTTGCTTTAACAGTCGACTTGCAAACCTACTGCTCAGTATGTACCTTCAACACAGTATTTGAGTTGGTTAAGAGGATGGCTATGCTGGAGTTCAACTTCGCGAGGAGGTTTGTTTTAAGAACCGTAACAAACTTCCTTGACCGATAAGACTGGTGACTAAAATGTTTAGAGAATCTGAGTTTGGATGAAGGTTTAGAGAGACTTTAGAGAAGATTAGATTAAAGACTTAATCAAATCCGAGACTAATGAAGAAACATGACTAAGAGACTAAGAGAATGCTTAAGAACTTTTTAAGTATTATTGATGATGAGGTTAGAATAAATAGAGAGATTACAAAAGCTTAAAGAACAAAGGATAAGGTTGAGCGTGTGTAGTCAAAGGAAGAGGAGCGTCCCATTTAAAACCATCCAATGAGGTGCTTCACATGTTTTGGTATCTTGGAATCTTAGACCAAAATACATTCACCCTTCCAGCCTCTGGCAGTCTGTCAAGGCTTGATATCCTGCCCTCCTCAACGTTCGGATCAGTAAAGTAACAAGGGTGAAATCAGCAAAGTTACAATTGTACATGATTCAGGTAAACCTTACCTTTGGTCGATGTACGGTCGACCCGTACGAACTGTATGGCCTGGTCGACCATAAATCGAATCTTATTCAAATGTCTTCAAGCCTCATATCTCCAACTCTAAACATATTTTCTTCATCATATCTCAACACTACCCCTCAAGCTTAACCAAGGGAATCGGTCAAGCTTGGAAGCCATGAGATCTTCCTCATTTAAAACCTCATCAAAGAAAACCCCTTGGGATAAAACATTGATGAGGGAAAAGGAGTGAAGACCTCGTGGCAAGGGGACAAGCTCCTTCTGGTGATATCAATGAGTCGTAGGCGAGTATGAATGGACTCCATTGTTTTCTGTCTTGCTGCCTTGGTAAGCACATCAGCTAGGTTATCTTCACTTATAGTGTAGCACGGTAATATGACTCTTTGTACAATCATCTGTCTCACCTTATGGCAAGCCACCTCAATATGTTTAGTCCTCTCATGAAACACTGAGTTGGAGGAAATGTGGATGGTAGTTTGGTTGTCAAAATGCATGGTCATAGGTGTAGCTTCATCAATCTCCAAATGCTTTAGTATTCCCTTGATCCAAACTAACTCATTTGTCAGGTTCAACATTGCTCTATACTCGGCTTCTGCACTAGAACTTGAGACCACCTTCTGCTTCTTGCTCTTCCATGTAACCAAGTTTCCACCAATGAAGGTACAAAAGCCTGTAGTAGACTTTCTATCAGTTCTATCACCAGCCCAATCCGCATCACAGTAAACAACAACTGTGGTGCTCCCATTGCAACCCATCAAGACCCCTTGATCCGGTGATCAATTAAGGTACCTCAGAATCCTTTCAACCATGCACCAATGATGCTCATTTGGGACTTGCATATGTTGCTCACCTGATTCACAACAAAACATATATCATGCCGTGTAATAGTTAAGTATATCCACTTACCAACAAGCTTTCTATAAATCTTAGGATCATGGAATGGTTGCTATCTTCAATCTCCCCCTCACGTTGGAACTAGTACCCATCTTCAAGAGGTATCTTGGCTGTCTTTCCTCCATATTTCTCTGCAGCTTTCAAAAAATCAAGTGTATACTTTCTTTGGGACATAAACAAACCTTCCTTGGATCTACATATCTCAATTCCAAGGAAGTATTTCATCGCTCCCAAGTCTTTAATTCAAACACTGACATAAGGAAATCCTTGGTTGATTTGATATCAGCTTTATCACTTCCAGTGATAAAAATATCATCAACATACATATGGAGGACAACAATACCTGAGGGGGTTTTGAGAGTGAAGAGGGTGTGGTCAACTTCAGACTTCCTAAACCCTTTACCATTCCAGGTTGTACTTAATTTATTATAACAAGCTCTTGGCGACTACTTACGCCAGTAGATAGCCTCTTTAGCCTTAACACATTTCCCTTCTTGACCAAGTGTTCCAAACCATGGAAGATGAATGTAAACTTCGTCTTCAAGCTCTCCTTGCAAGAAGGCATTCTTCACATCCATCTGCCGAATACGCCATAATAAAATTCTGATTGTATGAAGCTTGACCACGGGTGCAATAGTATCAATGTAATCCTCTCCATAAGTTTGAGTAAACCCTCTTGCCACCAGTATGGTTTTCTTCCTATCAATCTTCCCATTTGCAAGATATTTGATAGTGAAGATCCATCTACTAGACACAGCCTTCTTCTCTTTTATTAATTCACTCTCATACCAAGTGTCATTCTTGATCATAGCATTGGCCTCATCCCCTACTGATTCTCTCCATGTCTTTTCTAACATCGATTCTTCATATGATTTAGGAATGTGGCTTTAATCTAGGATGATCATTAATGCACAATGCTCCTAAGGATACTTAGGAAATGAGGACACAACTTGAAAAGGATGCTCCACGATTTGTGCATTGTAGTAAGTTCATCTACTGACCCAGTTTGAGCTTGGTTCCTTCCTCAATCTTTCACTTCTTCTCAATGAAATTCCTGAAGTTGACTCACCAACCTGCTCCACAAATGAGTACACATCTTGAGAAGGATGCTCCACGGCTTGTGCATTTTAGTAAGTTCATGTACTGCCCCAATTTGAGCTTGGTGGTTCCTTCCTCAAACTTTCACTTCTTCTCAATGGAATTCCTGAAGTTGGGTCACCAGCCTGCTCCACTTCTTCCACCTGATACTCCCTTTCATCCACTTGTTCAACACCATCCTTCCGTAATATGGTACCTCTTGTGGGAAGGATCCATTTTGTTGGTCCACCTGTCCTTGCTCCACTCGGCTCCTTTGGACATTTTCCATCAGTATCCATCCCAAACTCTTCTTCAACATGTTGCCCTCCACCTTGATCATGAATGTCTGCACCAAGTTCATCGTTCCCCCTCATGGTCGAGGTGGGGTGATTGTTGTGCACTGGTCCTTCTCGGAGGTATTGGAGGTGTCTCTCTTCTAGTCTTTGGATCATGGGTAACATTTGTGGGAACCAAAATTTGCACCGTCGATTTCCGTAAAATAAGGAAAGTTAAGAGGCCCTAACTTTCCAAGAGGTCACAGATTTTCTCTAAGCCAAACATCAAGCAATCAGAGAATGAAAAAAATAGACGAAATTATAAATCGATAAAAACGAAAAAGAGCAAAGAATATCTTATTCTGAATCCGTGAATAAGCATTGAAACAGGTAAAGCCTAGGCCGCAAGAGCTGTTGGCGAGTTCCCTAGGTCTAACCACCTAACACTTGTAAACCTAGTTGAGTTCCAGCTCGAAAATAGGAAACGGAAAATTGCCTAAATTGCTCTAAGTGCTAATTTTGCTGTGTGTTCTCTCTTTCGTCTCTAGCCTTGACGTTCCCTATATACTCCTCCTTAAGGTGGTTTCCTCTTTCCTTTTCTTCCCCCGAGTCGAGTTTATCGCTCTACGGAAATATTCCATTTTTCTTCGATCTTCATGATTATCCCTTGAAACTTAACATTTATTTTTCGGACTTGATATTATTCTCCTGCGAAAAATAGGTAAACCGTCACAGTGTACTTGGGCCCAATTTTGTCAAAAAACGTAAGTGGGCTTTTAGCCGCATTTTAGACCTCTTCGAGCTGTTTTTCGACTTAAACGTTTTTATGATTTCTTCAAAAGAAGACCTTTTGGTACGACGTCGGTTTTATCAATAGTTAAAATTACTCGTATAGTTGAGGAAACTTTGCTGCTAAGTCAATTCTTGCCGTTTTATACAATCAATTTGATTTATACATGAAAATAACTCTTTACGGTTTTTATCGTAAATTTCCAATGGTAACTCAAATCGAGACGAAACAAGATATAGTGTGGTCAAGTTTCAAGGGACAGACTGGTCGGCACCGAGACGGGCGATGCTGGTCCAACTCGCATGTTGGCGAGTTGGATAGAGACAGTCTAACTCGCCATCAGGCGAGTTGGACGAGCTGATCCAATTCGCTTGATGGCGAGTTAGATTGTCACTATCCAACTCGCCATCAGGGATTTGGAAGAGCTGATCCAACTTGCATGTTGGCGAGTTAGATGGAGAGAATTCAACTCGCATGTGGCGAGTTGGACACTCCCCATCAGGCGAGTTGCTCAACTCACCTGATGGCCAATTGGAGGGGACAATGCAACTCGCCCGGAGGGTTGGACACTGCTGTTTCAAACGTTTCGGTTCACGAGGATCTTTCCCGATAATTTGTCGTATAATTCTGCTTTGTTTTGAACTTATACAAAGTTTTAGTTTTAGTTTCCTGCACTTTTTATTTTCTTCTTTAGAAAACAAATATTTCGGAAACTTTAAGACATTGCTTCCATCGTAACCGATTTTGACCCCAACAACATTAATACCAAGTCCTTCTAGTATTATCCTTAGATTAGCTGCTCTATCTGATTCTTGATATAACTCCTCCAAATCTGTCCACTTCTTTTCTTCATAGTAGCCTTTGTTTCCACAAACCTTACATCCCTTTAAACTAACACCCTTCTACTCGCTGGATCATAGCATTTATACCCCTTCTGAGTGGTTGAATACAACCAAACACCCAGAGATAGTCCAGTGGAGGTTTGTACTTGTTCAAAACCTCAAAAGGAGGCTGATCTTGAAGAACTATGGTTGGAATTCGGTTGATAACGTAACAAGCTGATGCCACAGCATCACTCCAGACACAATTGGGAACATTAGAATGAAACATTATTGACCTTGCAACTTCCATAAGATGTCGATTCTTTCTTTCGGCCACACCATTCTGTTGAGGAGTGTAAGAACAAATTGTTTGATGATGAATCCCATGTTGGGCAAGGGTTTTCTTGAAGCATGGCTTTTATACTCCCCACAAATATCTGATCTAAGCATTTTTAGCTTGGCATTGTATTGGTTGGTCACATAAGTTTGGGAATTTTTAAAATGCTTCAAGAACCCTATCCTTAGATGGCATCAAATTTATCCAGGTGTATTCAGATTTTTCTTCAATTAATGACACAAAATACTTATGATTATCCCTAGACAAGCAAGGTGCAGTCCGAACATCCGAATGAACTATATCAAAGCATTTTTCATAAGTATTACTAGAAATTGGAAAAACAATCTTACAATTCTTGCCTAAAATGCAAGCCTCACACTCATTATTTTTAAAAACACCTATAAACATAATATTCAAAGCTCTAACATGAGGATGAGCTATTCTAGCATGCCACAAAGAATTTTATTCAACATAGAAGCAGAAGAAAACGAGCAAGTGTAATCAGGAACATGAGTAAGATCTTCTAGCATATATAGGCCTCCCTTCGTTACTCCTTACCCAATCAATCTACTGCTCTCAATATCCTGACACTTCACATCATTATGCTAAAGATCACATTGCATTGCAAATCAGAAGTGCATTTTTTTACGGATGACAAGTTTGAAGTAAATTCCGGCATATAGAAAGCTTTAGATTCTTTATCAAAAAATTTCAGATTGCATATTCCAGTAATTGGGACCTTCTGACCATTGGCAATCATGACATGACCATAAGCCGATTCAATATTTTTACCAAAGGCTCAGACAGATTGCATGCAAGGTATGAATGGCTAATACATCTAGCTGGTTCATATGCAATCTTAGACTGTCCTAGAATAATAGTTGGTTCATAAGCAGTCCTAGAGTGATCAGTGTTAGTAGAGTCTATCAAGGATGCACCAAAAGAATACCCAAGAGTGTTACCAAATTAGTTACCATTATCCTTATTGATATTGATTAGAGCATCAATGTCTGATCTCGTAATCAGATCGTTCTCGTTGAACCTCTTCTCGGCTGGTTACTCGGTTGAGTAGCTTGAGTTTTCATGGCCATCATCTCTTGCCCATATCCTTCTTTGATCGGTTTTTAAGGACCCGCAGCACTCGTCCCAGTATTACTCAACCCATGTTGCTCACTTGTCCCATACGAGAGATGAGCTCTTACATCCTTATCCTTCATGAACATAGCTGGCTTCAAATGTGGATGTAGAATCCAGCACTGGCTCTTCTTGTGGCCATGCCGCTTACAATGATTACATGTCATATTGAACTTCGTTTCTTCAAATTGGTTGTGCATTGCTTTGTTTGCTTGAGGAACTTCAGCTTAATTAGCTAGAGAGAGTTCTCATTTGCCTCCAAAGAGCCCAAGGGACACTTGTTCCTTCTGTTTTTGTGCACACACGTCCTCAAGGTCGGGTAGTTTCTCGGCTCTCAAGATGTTCTTGATGAGGTCATTGTAAGTAGGGTTCAAGATAAGCAAGAGGACGAAGACCTTGTCTTGTTCTCTTCTCTCGTTTAGCTCATCCGTGTCAGTGGTGCTTGGTCTCAACATTTCCAGCTCCGACCAAAATGCTCTAAACTTTCCCAAGTGTCATGTAAACTCCATGTCCCCCTAGACCAGATTGTTAATCGCCCATTTTACCTCAAACACTTTGCTCAAGTTTGAGATGTTCCCATACACTTTTTTGAGTGAATCCCAAAGGTCCTTTGCCTTCTCACAGTAGCTATACACTTCCAAGATTAATGGATCCAACGAGCTCTGAAGAATAGACATAACCAGCATGTCTTCTTGTTCCCACTTTTCATCATCGCTTGTGACACCCTCCTCACCGGACGTGATATGTCCCCAAAAACCGTTACTCCCGACAGTAGTCTTCACTAACGTAGACCATAAGAGATATTTTCCTCCATTTAGAGTAACTGGAACCACAGCTTTGTTGTTTTCCATCCATTAATGTCTTGAGAAGAAGATGAGAACAAAAGGTGTTGTCTTGAGTCTTCTTGCAAATCAAACCCAGATTATGAGAATCCTGGCTCTGATACCATAAAATGTTTAGAGAATCTGAGTTTGGATGAATGTTTAGAGAGATTTTAGAGAAGATTAGAATAAATACTTAAGCAAATCCGAGACTGATGAGAAATCAAGACAAAGATACTAAGATAATGCTTAAGAACTGTCTAAGTATTCTTGATGATGAGGTTACAATATATAGAGAGATTACAAAAGCTTATGAACAAAAGAAACGGTTGAGCGTGTTTAGTCAAAGGAAGAGAAGCGTCCCATTTAAAACCATCCAATGAGGTGCTTCACATGCTTTGGTATCTTGGAATCTAACACCAAGATACATTCATCTTTCCAGCCTTGACAGCCTGTTAAGGCTTGATCTCCTTCCCTCCTCAACGTTTGGATCGTTAAAGTAACAAGGGTGAAATCATCCAAGTTACAATTTTATCCGATCCGGGTAAACCTTGCATTTGGTCGATGTACGGTCTATCCGTATGGACGCTACTGTCGACCCGTACGGAGTACGTTCTGGTAGACGCTAAACCGAATCTTTTCCATATGTCTTCAAACCTCATATCTCCAACTCTAATAATATTTTCCTCATCACATCTCAACAGTGACCAGAAGAGAAAATGGGACAGGACGAAGGGTAACACCTGAAGTGGTGAACTTGAGTACCCTAAGTGTGGCAGACACCATGGAGGCGAATTCTGGAGGGCCATTGGAGCTTGCATCCGGTGTGGTAGAAAGGAACATGCGGCTCCTGATTGTTCTTGACCAGAGAAAAAAACGCTATGGAGGCAAATGCTAAAGGGCCACGGGAGTTTGCACCCGGTGTGGCAGCAAGGAAAATAGATCTCGTGATTGTTCTCGACAAGATAAAGGTCGAGGGGCATGTGGTGGCGACTCTAGGACATGTTACCACTGCAAAATGTCATATGCTGCAGGTGGGACAAGGAAAGGGTCGTGTGGATGTGGGTAGGTTAACCTAAGGCAGAGGTCAGACTCGAGCACCACGGGTGTATGAGCTGTCTAAGGATGCTAGATCATCAGGATCTTTCTATTAGATCACTGGTATGATACTAGACTTATCTTTGTAAACTTTATAGCATTGCATGGTACGAAACCTAGAAATATAGATGCTTAGAGATGTGTTTCTTGTAGGGACCCTAAGTATTGGTGGTGTGGAAACACACATGCTTTTCGATTGAGGGGCTACACATAGTTTTTTGAGCCCTGAGCTGATCGGAGAGTGGGCGTTCCATATGGGAATGCGGGATAGTTTAGGCATAATGAATGCAGTCGGAGGCCAAGTGATGCATTCGCTAGGGCTGGTGGAAAACATCCCAGTGGTGATCCAAACGAATTGTATTTTTATGGATCTGATTGTTATTAGACTAAAGAGTCATGAGGTGATACTAGGCATGGATTGGTTAGGAAAGTATCGAACCACTCTAGACTGCCACCGGGGGCGTGTTCGATTTGAGAGTGGGGATGGACCCCCAGTCGAGTACCAAGGGATTAAACCGACTCCATGGAAGGTAGTTGTGTCAGCAATCTGTGCGGGGAGGATGCTTGAGCGGGGTTATGAGGCTTATTTGGCCACAATCACCACTACGGAGGTCGGAAAGGGTGGTGACCTAGTAGGAATTCCACTTGTTGATGAGTTCAAAGATGTGTTCCGGACGCTACATGGCATTCCCCTGATAGGTTGGACCCCTTCACGATAGAACTAGGAACCAGTGATGGCTAAGTTGTCAAAACGTCTGTACGGCATAGCTCCTGCCGAGATGGCCGAGCTAAAGAAGCAATTGGGAGAATTTATGGATAAGAGATTTATACGGCCAAGTAGTTCGCTGTGGGGAGCACCAGTCCTCTTTGTGAAAGATGGTAGTTTCCGTTTGTGTATTGACTTTAGAGGATTAAACATGATGACTGTGAAGAACAAGTACATGTCACCTCAGGTAGATGAATTGCTAGACCAGATCAGAGGAGCAAAGTGGTTTTCCAAGATAGATATGGATTTGGGGTATCATAAGATACTAGTAGATTAATTATATGAGAAAATGGCATTTAGGACGAGCTTTGGCCACTATAAGTTTGTGGTTTTGTCATTCTGTCTGACAAATGCACCTGATACGTTCATGAAGTTAATGAACAACAGTTTTAGGGAATTCATAGATGAGTTTGTGATCACCTTCATAGATGATATACTTATTTATTCTAAGGATAATGAATCCCATGAAAGACATTTGAGAGCTGTGTTGGAATGGTTACGGGAAAATAAGCTTTTTGCCAAACTCAGCAAGTGTAGTTTTAGGCAGAAGAGCATAGGGTTTCTCGACCATATCGTGTTCGACCAGGGTTTCTTGACCATATCGTGTCCGACCAGGGTGTCTCGGTCAAGCCGAAGAAGGTTAGGTCCATTTGGGAATGGCGTCGGCCCAAGAGAGATGGGCGGATGTGTCATCGTTTATCATCCGGGCAAGGCTAATGTGGTCGCTGACGCCTTGAGTCGGAGACAGGCAGATGTGTCAGCGAAACGGGAGGCGGGCGAATTGGAAGGTATGGTGAAGACCCTACACCTGAACACATTGGCTGGTATGGAGGACCCATTGGGGTTGGTGGAAGTAGATCAGGCCGACGTACTTACCTGAATTTGGTCTGCCCAAGGTTAGGACGAGAATCTGCAAAAGGTTACTCGAAAAGACAAGACAGAGTATCAAATTATGAGCAATGGTACATGTAAGTTCTCTATTCATCCAGGACTAAACATGATGTACCGGGATCTAAAGAGGTATTAACATTGGGTACGCATGAAGACGTATGTGTCGAAGTGGGCCAAGTGTCCTACTTGCCAACTCGTAAAGGCCGAACATCAGGTTCCCAATGGGTTATTTCAGAACTTGCCTATTCCAGACTGGAAGTGGGATGACATCACAATGGACTTTGTGACTGGGTTTCCACAAATCAGGAATAAGAAGGATGCAGTTTGTGTTGTGGTGGATAAATTAACCAAATCTGCCAACTTTTTGGCCATCAAGAAGACTGATGGGGTGCATAAGTAATACACTCCTAGGATGCTTCTCTGGTCGATAGGGGATAAATCCTTGCAAGGACAAATCGTAGACTCAAGTTCTTCAATGTTGTGGGTCGAGTTGTGACACAATAGGTTGTGGAAAGACCTAGTGATACTCCTAGTCAACTAGATCGGATATTACAAACCAAGTAGAAGCCCTTAAGGTTCTGTATATGACACACCCGAGAATTCTTCGACTCAAAGAGAAGAGAGAACACGAAAGAGTTGATAAAAGATTGCTTGATATAGAGAAGGGTTTTCGACACAAATATATAGAGAGATCCTTGTACATGCACAAGGTCTCGAAAAAACAAAAAGACTAATGAGAACGCTCCATCCCTAAAAGAGTTTTCGAAATAAAACACGAAATAAAAAGCATAGGATAAAATATAACATAAGATAGGGTATTCATTAGTCTTGGACCGAGATAGCACCTAGGAGATGTGTAAGACAAGTTGTGGCCTCATTAAAAGCCTTCCTCCGTAAAACCACTTGGGACAAAACCAAGAGAAAGGAAAAGAGCACAAACAAAGTGCCTTGCTTAGACACTAACTCAACTTCATGTAGAGATAGCTTAAATGGTGATAAAGGTATCTCGAATCATCAATCTTTGTCCAAAACTTTTTTCTTGTTGCAATTTTGTGGAAAGTAAACCTCCAATGGTGTTCTTGTGTTTCTTGGCTCTAGCACGAGTCATAGGGCCTTCTGGAATGGTTAAGGCATTATCATCAAACGGCTGGTCCATTGTGTCATCAGGTTTCTCATCTATGATCTTCTCTTCTTCATTGGCAAGCTGGTCCATGATCGCATCATCCCCTCCCTCTTGAAATGGATTTTTCCTCAAATCTGGTTCATCATCAACAAAATGAACCAAGTCAGTCACATTAAAGCTATTAGACACATCGTACTTACCTTGGAGATCAACTTTATAGGCATTGTCATTGGTGTACTGAATGATCTCAAACGGTCCATCAATCCTTGGAATCAGTTTGGACTTCCTCTCATTTGGAAATATTTCTTTCCATAAATGAATCCACACTTTTTCACCAACGTCAAATACCATCACACGCCTTCCCTTGTTTGCTTTCTTCACATAGTACTTACTTTTTTCCTCAATATTGCGTCTAGCCTTCTCGTGAATCTGCTGAACCGCTTGGATTTCTTATTGCCGCCCAAGCTAACTCTTTCACACTCAGGTAAAGGCATTAGATCCAAAGGAGAGGTGGGATTGAAACCATAAACAATTTCAAAAGGAGAATACTTAGAAGAAGAACGCATAACATGATTATGTGCATTTCACAATGAGGCAAGTGATCTTCCCAAGTTTTCAAGTTCTTTTTGATGAATGCACGCAAGAGTGTTCCTAGAGTTCTATTAACTACCTCAGTTT
This sequence comes from Moricandia arvensis, assembly GCA_905132765.1. Taxonomy (NCBI): domain Eukaryota; kingdom Viridiplantae; phylum Streptophyta; class Magnoliopsida; order Brassicales; family Brassicaceae; genus Moricandia; species Moricandia arvensis. The sequence continues at coordinate 188,856 of CAJHQP010000226.1, read as the reverse complement.
CTCCATCAGTTTGTGGATGACATGTAGTAGAGAACAACAACTTAGGGCCTAACTTAGACCAAAGAGTCTTCTAGAAATGACTAAGAAACTTAGTAGCTCTATCTGAAACTATAGTTCTAGGCATGCCATGTGAACGAAAAACCTATTTAAAGAACAAGTTTGCAACATGTAATGCATCATAAGTTTAATGACAAGCTATGAAGTGTTCCATTTAAGAGAACCTATCAACAACAACAAATATAGAATCCTTTCCAGTTCTAGTTCTAGGCAATCCTACAATGAAGTCCATAGAAATGTCATTCCAAGGATGATAAGGGATGGGTAAGGAAGTAAACAGACCGTGAGACTGGACTTTACACTTAGCCTGTTTGCAAGTTGCACACCTTCCACAGATTCTCTCAACATATCTTTTCATGTGTGGCCAATAGAAATGATCTTGCAAAACCATAAGAGTCTTGGCAATCCCAAAAAGACCCATTAGACTTCCTTCATGGGATTACCTAACCTTAAGAGTCTTTGGCCAAAGGATATGAAGGGAGGCGGTTATGGTCAAAAGGTGTTGGGAGCAAGTCATGCCCATTCGCCCAACTAGTTGCATCCGTTCGACCAAGGCAGTTGGCAGAACGTTCCTCTTCTTCTTTCTTTCTTCTTCTTCTTCTTCTTCTTCTGTTGGAAACCATGGTCATTGACCGGATGCGTGAATGTTCTGATCTGACTTGGCTTTGGTTTGGATAGTCAGAATGGACAAGAGGCATGGTCAAGTTGATATTGGGCCTGGTTGGTTATTGGGCCAAGGCAATGGGCTGGCCCAAGTAAAGCGGAACAAGGCCCAATGTACTGGTTTATGTGGATTGATCATTCAGCCATGGTATTGGTATGGTCGATCTGTTGTTCAGGAGATAAACCAAATGGGCTTAGCCTTTGGGCGAGTTCATGGAAATAAAATTTGGGTCGTTCCAAGTAAGATGGTCCTTGCCCTTTGGCCGGACCTAGTGGTAAAGTCGGTTGGTCCTAGATCCTCGCCGAGTGGTGTGATTTTTAGAGAACCAGAGAGAGTTTTATGGTAAGAACATGAAGACCATGATAGAAAAGAGAGAGATTTACAAAATGAGAGAGAGAGAGAGAGAGAGTAAGAGGAAATATGTTTCCTAGGATTAATTAATTCTGAATGTTTACAATATATAAGCAAATTGCCTAACATAAAAGACAAGCACAAGAGTAAAATAATACACAAGAGGACAACACTCTGGCCAAGAGATAGTGACAGGTCTTGGACAGATTCAGACCTTAGGCAAAACATCTGATCTCCTTATTTAAATCCATTAAAACTCTTGCAGCTGGTCAACGAAACCCCTAACGTCTCTTTGGCCTGTAAGGCAAGTGTTTGGCACGTAGGTTACCTTCCTTGACTTGTATTTCAAGTTTGGTTACCATTGGTTAGTTGTACGGACAGTCTTCACTTCTTCTCTTCAAACCGTGTTCTAATCTCTTCTTCATAACTTATCCTTGACATTTATTTCTTCATGTCAACACTCCCCCTCAAGCTTCACCATAGGGAGTGGTCAAGCTTGGAAGCCATGAAGCATTCCCTCACTAAAACCTCAGCTAAGTAAAACCATTTGGGAGAAAAGCCAAAAGGAAAAAGAGTAGAACACTTCATGGAGGGGAGATCAGTGACATGTGAGGTCTATGAGTCCAAGCTTTGGATGAATGAACTCACAGACTTTGTTACTTGGAGCCTTTGTGAAGATATCAACTAACTGGTCTTCACTTGTTGTATAACATGGTAGGATGTTCCTTTACTCCACAGCATGTCTGGGCTTATGGCTTATCAACCTCAATGTGTTTGATTCTCTCATGAACAACATTGTTGGATGCTATGTGTATAGCAGATTGATTATCACAATGCATTGTGATTGGCGATGATGTCTCTATATCCAAATCCTTGAGAAAGTTCCTGATCCAAATGAGCTCACTAGTAAGCTTCCTCATTGCTCTATATTCTGCTTCAGCACTTGAACATGATACTACCTTATGCTTCTTGCTCTTCAAAGTTACTAAGTTGCCTCCAATGAAGGTACAATACCTGGTTGTAGAGCTTCTATCCACCCTGTATCCAGCCCAATCAGCATCACAATACCCAACTATTCATGTACTCTTGTTGCAACCCATCCAAATTCCTTGTCCTGGTGCTTCTCTTATATACCTCAGAATCCTCCCCACCATGTTCCAGCGGTGTATCTTGGGAGCTGGCATATGCTGGCGGACTTGGTTGACTGCAAAACAAACATCTGGTCTAGTGATGGTAAGGTAAATGAGCTTCCCAACCATTGTCCTATAATGCTTGATGTTTTCATAAGGCTTATCTTCAATCTCCCCCTCACACAACACCTTGTAACCATCTTCTAATGGAGTCTTGGCTGCTCTTCCTCCTAGATCACCCGCCTCACTCAACAAATCAAGTGTGTACTTCCTTTGGGATAAAAATAACCCTTCTTTAGATCGGCATATCTCAATCCCTAGGAAGTACTTCAACTCACCCAAGTTTTTGATATCAAATGATGATTTAAGGAAGGCTTTAGTTAAGAGAATACCGTCCTTATCACTTCCAGTGATGATGATATCATCCACATACACTAGGATCACCACAATCCCGTGTTGACTGGTGAGGGTGAAAAATGTGTGATCTGCTTCTGATTTGACAAACTCTCTTCCATTGAGAGTGGTGCTAAGGCTGTGATACCAGGCCCTTGGTGATTGCTTTAACCCATAGTTGGCTTTCTTCCGTTTGAGAACATTTCCAGGCTTGACAAGATGTTCTAGACCAGAAGATGGTCTCATATAGACTTCATATTCAAGCTCTCCTCGTAGGAAGGCATTCTTCACATCCATTTGCCATAGATCCCACTCCAAGTTGACTACCAAAGCTAGAATGATCCTTATTGTGTGTAGTTTGGCGACTGGTGCAAATGTATCAAGATAGTCTTCCCGATATGTCTTAGTGAATCCCCTTGCTATTAGCCTTCTCTTGCGCCTCTCTACAGTCCCATCATCATTGTACTTGATGGTGAAGATCCACATGCTTGTTACTGCCTTCTTTCCTTTTGTAAGCTCCACTTCATACCAAGTGTCATTGATTATCATGGCATTGGTTTCTTTTCCAACCGAGTCTCTCCACTCCTTGTGTTCCATCGCCTTCTTCATAAAACCTTGGGTTGTACTCCTGGTCCAACTCTCCAATGAACACTACATGTTCCTGAGGATACTGAGCTAGAGAACACACAACTTGTATAGGATGGGCAACTGCTTGAGAGTTGAAGTAGACCCTTGTGTTGATCCAGTTAGAAGCCGGTTGTCTGATCCTAGTACTTCTTCTTAGCAGTGGCTGTGCTTATTCATGTGGTACTTCCTCATCATCAGAAGTCTGAGTTTCATTTAATACTGAACCCTCATGTTCTTATTTCTCAGCTTGATCATGCGTTGGTGTTGCATTCTCATTTTGTGTCTCAGCTTGATTTTGTTTCCCCCCCCCTCATGGTCAAGGTGAGGAACCTCAATGACATCAATATTTTTCTTGACCGAGAATAACTTCTAGGTTCCTCAGACTCATGCTCAACCATTTCTTCAAGCATACTGATCCCAGGACTCTCCACTACTCTTCTAAGGTTGCTTGCTTTATCTGAGGCTGATTGGGATAGATTTTTCAACTCATCCCAACTCTTTTCATCATAGTAGCCATAAGCCTCCACAAACTTCACATCTCTTCATATTGACACCTTTCTTCCCACCGGATCATAGCACTTATAACCCGTTTGTGTTTGAGAATAGCCAATGAACATAGCCTTTGAGTTCCTGGCATCTAGGTTGATCCTCTCTTCCCCTGGTATCAACACAAAGCAAAGGCACCCAAATACTCATAAATGGTCCAAAGATGGCTTCTTTCTGTTTTGTAATTCAAATGGAGAGAAGTCATTGAGGATCTTAGTGGGAATTCAGTTGATGAGGTAACAAGCAGCCATCACAGCATCACTTCAAAATCTCTTTGAAACATTAGTATGGAAAATCATTGATCTTGCTACTTCCATTAGGTGCCTATTCTTCCTCTCAACCACCCCATTTTGATGAGGAGTATAAGGACAGCTTGTCTGATGTCTGGTCCCATGCTTAGAAAGGTAATGTTTGAATGCTTGGATTGTGTACTCTCCACCATTATCAGACCTAAGGATTTTGATTTTGGCATTGAAATGATTGGAGACATGGGTCTGAAAATTCATGAAGGCTTCCAGAACTATGTCCTTAGATTGAATCAAGTGTACATAGACTTCTCATCAGTGAAGGTCACAAAGTATTTGTGATTTTCTCTGGATAGACAAGGAGCAGTCCACACGTCAGAGGTGAACAAGGTCAAAACACTTTTCATAGCTGGTGCTAGGCCTTGGAAAAACTGTTCTGCAATGGTTCCCAAGTATTCACGCTTCACACACATCATTCTCAAACACCACACCAGGAAGCATCAGATTTAGAGCTCTAGCATGGGGATGTCCCAATCTAGCGTGCCATGTTTTGCTATCAACCTCGGTAGCTGTACTGACACGCAGATAGAAGGCTCGGTTCTTTGGACGTGATAAAGTTCATTCTGGCTGTGTCCTCTTCCAATCAACCACCCTGTCTTTAAATCTTGAAACTCAACCTCATCAGGTCTGAAAACAACTTGACAACTCAATTCGACAGTAGCCTTCCTCACTGACAGCAAGTTAGATGTAAACTGAGGCATATATAAGGCAGATGATTCTCTATCAAACAACCTATGATTCCCTATCCCTTCTATCTTAACCTTATCTCCATTTGCTCTAATTACATTCCCATGAGACATGCTTGACATCACTAATCAAACTCCTATCACTAATCATGTGATGACTAGCTCCTGAATCTATAATAATAGGTTTAGAGTCAAGAGAGTGTGTACCAGTTTTTTTTGTGAGATAAGGGCCTTAGCAGCTTTGATGAAGGAATTTAGGTCGCTCCTGGTCCATCAATACTGGTCACACCAGCTTCATTTTTCCATGTTACTCTTTCATTCATGTCACTAATGAAAGCTGAATACATGGTCGTCCCTTCAATGGTTTGATGCTCAATCTTCTTTAGCAAGTTCCTTGCCAACTAAATCTCCATCTTTTGTGGCTTCAAGTTCCTTTTTCTGTGTTGTTTCTTGATCTTATTATACTCAGGAAACACCTCTTCACCTGGTGACTTCTTTATAAGATGAGCAGGCTGTATGTACTTCTCAAATAATGTGTGGTTGGCTTGTTCCCTCTGTATGAGAGCACACACACCTTCCACACTTGGGAGTTTGCCTTCCCTCAAGACATTCTTTATCAGTTGGTTGTATGAAGGATTTAGGGTCAGTAACAGGCTAAAGACTACATCTTGCTCTTTTCTTTCTCTTATGACTTCCTGATCACAAGAAATTGGCCTCATAATGTTGGGCTCAGACCAGAGACTTCTAAACTTTCCAAGATGATGATTGAAATCTCCTTCTTCGTGTTTTAGGTTGTTTCTTGTTTCAAACACCCTGTTTAAATTAGAAAAGTTGCCATACACCTTCTGAAGTGTATCCCACAACTCGTTGGAAGTTTCAATGTAGGAGTAAGCTTCCAATATTGAAGTTTCAAGGCTGTTCTGAATGATGGACAACACCATGAAATCCTCCTGACCCCATTGTCCATCATCAGCAAGCACAACTTCTTCTCCATCCTCTCCTTGGATAGTTTTCTTTGGGATTTTGCCTCCAGCAAGATTTTCCCAAAGCCCTCTAGTTCCAAGAGAAGTCTTGACAAGTCTTGAATACAGAAGATAGTTTGCTCCTTTGAGATTAACTGGAATCACCACCATTTCTAACAGTTTTTTTTCTTCAAAGAGCTCAAGAACAGCTATTACCCAGTGGGTAAAGGAAAATTTTCGAAAAATATCAGAGTAAAAAAATGAGATTTGCGGAATAAGTATAATAGAGTAGTGAGAATAGGCCTCAAGATCATAAATGCTCTGTTACCATGTGATTTTTAGAGAACCAGAGAGAGTTTTATGGTAAGAACATGAAGAACATGAGAGAGAAGAAAGAGACTTCGAAAATGAGAGATAGAGAGAGTAAGAGGAAATATGTTTCCTTGGATTAATTCATTCTGAATGTTTACAATATATATGACTTGATCTGGTTGTACGAAGGATTTTCCGTGTAAGTTTTACAAGAAGGACTTCTTATGAAATAAATGGAGAGTGTTTCTTGCTGATTACTTGGACGTTTGCGAGGGAGGATTAGGTTTTCCTCATTTGTGTTTCTTTATTGCGAAGTCATTTTGCATGTTACCGATCTTGTTTTCAGTAGACTATTTTGTATGAAATGTTTTAGTTATACCAAAGTAATTGTGACCAGTTTTAAAAAAGTATTAATAGGTGCTATTTATGGACATGTCCAATTAGCGATGTTTCCGCAGAACTTACAAGGAATGTTTTTGGTTTGATTTCGATATTTGGTGAAAGTTTCTCGGAGTTACTCATGGAGTTTTACCGAAGTCTATTTTGTTGTGATCTAGCCGTGGAACGTTTTCGCAGGGTTTTGAGAGGATTCTCGTGACATACTTGTTTCTCGAGTGGAACGAATTGGTCAACTAGCAGTAGATCTAGTCAACGAGCGGGGAGAAAGCATTCCCTTTGTTGTGCTTGCTCCTACTTTTATTCTCAATTTTTCTTTGTCGGAAATGTTTTTGATGCTTTTCTGTGACACAATTGGTTCAAAATAAACTGTAAGCAATGCTTTGATTCTTAAAGATTTCTTATACAACTTTTGACTTTTTATACGAAACTCTTATTATTAAGTTGAAAAGGTCTTCAAGACATTGGCTAATTTTCGAGTTTCAGTTTGATATTGGCACGGGTCTTCTAAACCCATGAGTGCGACAAGAAATGATGTATTGTCCTCGAGATTATGTTCATGATGGCTTGGATACGTTGCTAGCTTTTAGACGAGTCTTAGATTGTTGTATGCCTTTTTGGGCGATTTTAACGAGGCATCACATTTCCTAAGTGTTTTTCTGCCTGTTGCTGTGGGAGTTTGCTTTTTCAAAAGCATTTTCTTGATGCCAAGGCAAAAATATTTTGAAGTATGGGAGAATACAAGTATAGTATACGCACCTATGACCTCTTTTTTACGAAAGAAAAAGGCTGAACCGATATTTTAAAGGGTTGTATACGTTTTCTTTTTCGAGGATTGGGATGATCAACAATCGGGGTCGATTTAAACACAATGTTGGGATTGTGGTTCGGTGGTTTTTGGGTTGACGACTTAGAATATGTTGGTTTTAAGAAAATTCCTAGGAACGAGTCGGTTTTAGGATGACATTCATGTCTCTAGTTCTTTCTTTCTTTAGGAAGCGAGCTGAATATGCGTTGCGATCGTTTTCTCGGTTTTGTGACAGTTTAGATCAGTTTGCAAGACCTGCCTTGACAGTTAAGGAACAATAGATCGAGGTAGGGAAAATCCCATAAGACTTAGTTCACTAGACTATCCACCTAGATTTTAAGTTCCCTAAAGTTTACGGCAATCTCAGAAGAATTTTTATTTCTTAGTATCTTCCTACGAAAACTCCAACTTTGATTTCAAAAATTTCCAAGTCGGACATACCTTAGTTTTCTCGGAGGTGCGGTTTTGTCTCTTCTCCGTTTTGCTGCTCATTTCCCCTTCCTCTTTTCGTTTCTGTCCTCCCCTCGTCGAAAGTATTTTAGCATTTACGAATAGCCAAGGGTGACCAGGATATGCCAAGGGCGACCAGGAAGACGTGTATGACGATGAGGCTTTGGTGAGAGGTCATAGGCGATGAGGTCGGAGAGAAAAGACAGTGAGACCATGGACAGAGGCAGATGGGTGAAGTTCACTTCTCAGATCTCGGTCCATCTTTTTCCTTTTCCGAGAGTCTTTTCCTATGATTTTTGTTTTATCTTCCGAATGTTGCCGAATCGCATGGAGGTTTGTTTATGAAAGTCATTTCGTAAATGTTGTCAAATTTATGCTATGAAAGTTGTTTCATAAAATATTGACGCGTTTAATTTTACGAATGATGTTCAATACAGTATTGTCGAGTTTAATTTTATGAAAAGAATCTCGTAAAATTTTGTTGAGCTTAGTTTTACGAAAGTTACAAAATGTTATGAGTTCAATTTTACGAAATTTATTCCGAAAAATATTAGGAGTTTAATAAGAAAGCTGCTTCGTAAACATGTTTTTGAGTTTTCGTAAAATTCACGTTGTGGGGCTGTTCCACAATTTAGTTTCTTTGTTTTAGTATCAGAAACTCTGGCTGTGATGGGCTTAATTTTCGCAACTAAACTTGACCAGAAATTTTCTCGTTTCCGTCGGTTGATCCGAAGGAGTTTTGAGTATTTTTTCGAAGTAAGATTAGGTGACAATCGTCGAGAATTCACTGAATATGTTACTAAAGAATCAAAGCTTGAATTTAACGAAATCTTATGTTTCAAAAAACGTTTTAGTAGTGAGGGATACGATCTCCCGTTTTGCTTAATTTCGTCTTCGTCAGCCGTTTAAAATTTTGAGTGATTCAATAGAGATCAACTTCGTTTCTTCAAAAATTATTCGTAAGAAATACAAAAGTGGGGAATTGGCAACTCGATTTGCCGATCTTCTATTTCCGCGAGTAATCTACTTTTTCTCCGCGACTTCGAGGAGAGCAAGTTTTATTTTCCGAAAAGTTTTCGGAAAACTTCATTTGGTCGAACCTTTAGGCTCTAAGTTTTCTCCAACTCAAATTATACGGGGTTTGATAGATTTTATCGCTGCTTTCTGTTTAGACAGAGAAATCACGAGCTCATTTTGGTGCTCTTCCTGTGGAGGAAAGTAACGACTAAGTATTCGATTTTTTCAGCACTACAGTGTTTACGTAAGCGTTGGGCATAGGAGTAGTCAGTGCTGAGAGTTTGTGTTTAATATTTCAAGACATTGTAATCCGTACCCCCCCCCACCTCCTTCTAGCGACAAACTGTGGGAACCGAAATTCGCACTGCTGATTTTCTAAAAATAAGGAAAGTTCAGAAAATCTAAATTTCCAATAGTTCCCAGATTATATGCAAGAACCAACGAAAAGTAACCAAATAAAAGCGTAAAATATGTAAAGACAATAAAGCGAGTTTAGAAAAAGTAGATCTTTATTTCGAATTTTTGTATGAGCGTTCCAGAGACAAAAGCATACAAGAAGCTTGTATCGAAACGTGATTACCAAGGAATTCGTCCAGCACAAGAAGTAAAACAAGACTAAGTTTGCTAGCACTACCACCTATGTCTAGAGAAACCTTTGTGGCCGCAACTTGCTTAGAACTAGACAAAAAAAAGACAAAAACGGTTTTAAAGATTTCGGACTAGACCTTATGAAAGGCAGCCTACATACCCCTTTCGAGGATAAAGCCAGACATAGTTCATTTAAAAGATTGGAACAAGAGATCAAACTGCATGGGCAAGTTCGTCAAGAAATCGAGAGCCAGTCATAGAAACCGAACTTGTCGAGAATAAAGCCTAAGGTTTCTAAGTGCAGAGAGTTATAAAGTCTAAAGAATCATACATTTGTTCCTTACCTTGGCTTCCCTTATATATGCCTTCAAGTTCGACCATCTTTCCTTTTGGGCCCCTGATCCGAGTTTATCTCTTTGCGGAAATATTCCGTTTTTATCGATCCGAGAAAGAATATGGTCGATTTAAGAGTGTGGTCGTTTCTAAAGACCGATACTCCACCGAGAAGCCAAGTTATGTCCAATCAATGATTCTCTAAGATCGTGACGCAGGAGCTCTAATTAAACCAATCCGTTCAAAAAATTCAGTTTCTTTAATGATCAAGAAGAGGTGCCTCCCAGATTATTTCAGATCAGTCAATGTTCTGAAGCTTGATATTCTACCGGGAAGTCTAAAGAACTGTCCAGAAGCTAAAGAAGGTTCTGTTTGAGTCCAGATCAGTCCGTCCAGGCCTGTCAGTTTTTTTCATGATCAAGCCAAGGTTCTGTCCAAGTCGAGATCAGTTCAGTCCAGTCCAGTCAAGTCGTCAATGTTGGGTTTTAGCCATGTCTTCTCCGATCAACTAGCTTCTTATTGGCATAGACCACTGTGAGTTGGTTTTGTTTGAATTCCGTTTGGAATTTAGGATAGAGTTATGTTTGATTTCCTCTTGGAACTTAGCATAGATTTAGTATTCATAAAGAGTAGAATGCTCATGCTATTGCATGATAGAGTCCTTAGGGTTATTTATTAAATCATACATAGTTTAGCACGGGGTAAGCTGAGATGGATTGGAATGAAGACTGGGTTAATAACCTGACTAGGACTAGGGTAGAATGCATCATATTGTTATTCTTGCGTGTTGATATGGTTTAGTGTAGGTTCCCGTTATATTTAAAGATAGTTTCGTAGCAGGATGCCGAATTTTCAGGGTAATGGTTTGATTGAGTTGATTACATGTTAGAATAGTTAAATGCTTGCTTGTTTAATTAATCTTGTTGATTGAGGTTAGTCATCTATTGGTAAGGGAGTGACTAACTGGTTGAGTTTTTATTTGTTAAGTATTGTCGCTTAGTTGATTAGATGTTAGTACTAAGGGTCGTAGGCCATATATGTCGGACGACTGGTACTATTGTTTAGTATTGTTGTGCCAAGAGTATAGTTAGGTATTCTGGAACTTCTGTCCTTAGGCTAGGTTCTAGAATAGGTTTGTGTTGTGAGAGTAACGCCATATAGCATGTGCGTAACCCGCCCACGTTAGGCATGTTTAGGGGTGAATTAGTGTTTCCTCGACCTCGTACCCAATGGATTCAAGGGAACCCCTTATTTGCTGGATCGCGATTACTCATAGAGACGGGGTCATTACCTAGGCCTGAATGTTACACAACGGTGCAATGTTCAAGAATGACTCGAATGACTGTGGGATGTCGTGCGGTGACCCGAATGACTATAGGCCGCCGTCGGTTGACAGTTCCTTTTTCTAGCCTTTGTGGTAGGGAGATAGGATACTGCCAATGTAGAGAAGGAACAAAAAATCACCAGGGCCCAAGTTAGAGTGTTGTGTTGAGATTAGGGTTATGGAACCCTAGGGTGAGTGTAACACCGTCTTACAAGTTATAGTAAAGTCGTGGTTAGTTAGTATCTATTTATTGTAATTGGTGATTGATTTACTTGCAGGTTTCTTTCATTAAGACCTAATTCCAGCCCAGGTACCGGATTAGACTTTGTGTTTTTTTGGTTAGTGTAGAACCAAATTTGGCTGTTTTATTGTTTGAGTGATTGCTTATTAAGGGTGGTGGATATTGAAAACTTTGTGGTATCATTGATTGGCGGATCATGTTCTTGTCTGATTGTTGCTCGACCAGTTAATGATACTTTTATAATCTAAGTGTCTAATACTACATGAGTACTGAACTAAGGCGTACATATATTTAACTAGGTATTTGTTTGTGACTTGCTTTCATGCAGGTTCCCGTTAGTTGAAGTTGGATCATGGCAGGAGGCAAAGTCTAACTTTTGCAATGGTTTGTTTACATAGTAAATTGTGATTGATTGTATAGATTTCCTTTGATTGCATGCTTAGGCTAGATTGAGTGCCATTTTGGGTTGTTTGGGTTAGTGACTAGCTTGCAGGTATAGGCTGCCTTCTCACTGCGTGACATTAGGTAACTCATCCAACTCTGTTGTCCTTTTTGTTGGCATTAGCCGGGCCTGGACTTGAAATATTCAATGTATGAATATTTCTTTGAATTAATAGTATTTTTTTATGTGTGCATCATGAGTACTCTGATGTTTGACTAGTCCGCTCTAACAGAACGTTAAGTCTTTGTACGGGTTGAAAAGCCTTAGACCTTGATCTAACGGAACCGTTATTTCTTTGTATGGGTTGCAAATCCTTAAGACTTTATTTAGCGGGATGAGTTAGTTGATGAACTGGTCTAGGTCAAGGAGTAAGTTCTATGACTTTGACTGGATTGTCCCTATCCCGTCACATAGCGCTTCCGGACCATGGTGTTGGGTTGGACGGTCAGTCATGTTCCTGTTTAATAGCTGGCTGGTCGATTGGCCTTTCATCTCTAACACTGGGTGTGGGTCGGTCGATCGGTCATGTTCTTGTTTGATTGTTGGCTGGTTGGTCAACCATATGCCTAGGACGGTGGGGGGTGTTACATCCTGGGGTCGAATTTTGTCATCAGTGCTTTATAGAAAACACAGAGAAATGTCGAGATAGACAAGGAAAGAAAGAGAGAGAGAGAGAGAGAGAGAGATCGGCCCACAACACAGACGATATTGTTTTTTTGGTGGATCCGGAAAGGACGATTGTTTGGGGCAAGGAAAGGCCGACCAGTATGGATACTAGAGGGAAGAAGAACTACATGTAGAAGGGATCTAAGAAACTAGAGCAGACGTCCAAGGTAATGGGTGTGGCCATCGAACCATCGCCCTAGACCACCGAACAGTTTGGTTGGGTCTACGAGTTGGTTTTAGGTCTTTACGCCTGATCTCTTCCTCATCAATTTAAATTACTTCTTCTTATTCTCTATATTTGTGGATGGGTTAGAATTGAATTGGTGTTAGAATGTCTTGTTATGGAGCCAAGGTAATGTCTAAGTAATCCAAACAATGAACCATGGTAATTGACCAAATGCGTGAATGGTTTGATCTGACTTGGCCAACGATTGGATGATCAAAATGGACAAGAGGCATGCTCGAGTTGATATTGGGCCTGGTTGGTTCTTGGGCCAAGGAAATGGGGCTGGACTAGAAAAGTGGAACAAGGCCCAATGGGCCAGTTTATGCAAATTCATTATTTGGCCATGATATTGGTTCGGTTTTTTTGATCCGTTGTTAAGGAAATGAGCTGAATGGGATTATTCTTTGAGGGAGTTCATGGAACTAGAATTTTGGTCGGTCCAGGTAAGATGGTCCTTCGCCTTTGGCAAGACCTAGTTGTAAATCCGGTTGGTCCTAGATCCTCGCAAAGTGGTCGGATTGGATTGTGGGCGGTCCGGTAATGATTTATGTGATGTGCGATTTCCCTTGGACGATATCTAAGTATGATGCCGAGTTGTTACATGATATATGGACTAGAGGTTTATGGATTTAGATAAGGAACCAAACCATGCATGGTTAGACATACTTTTGAGGATATCGGTTTATGTTTTTGATGTTGGTCAATACGTGTGGTTTCAGGAACTGACGTTGAGCAAGATAGGACAAAGGAGCCATGAAGACTCAATCAACGAGAAGTTGTGTGTTATATCGTCTTTAGAATGAACTTATGATAGCTAATAGTGAAAACTGAATATATGCATTGGATCTCATTTTATTTTAATACAATATCTATTTGATCCTTTGTTTATAAATGTCATTGAATTGATCATGAACCTCATTTACAATGAAAAAATTAGTCAAATAATAGAGTTGAAATGAATCAAATGGACGATTTGGGCTAAGTGTGAGTGTAACACCCCAATCCAGTTGTCTAGGCCGCTGTCGACTCATCAGGTTGCTCGGTCCAATTGTCTAAGCCTTCGTCAGTACACTTACTACCATTCAGCTTATAAAACAATCCTTGAAACGGTTCAAGTCATACTGATCCGAGGTTCCATTACCCTAAACCATTCTACCAGCATCCTAGCAAAATACTAATCTATTCAAGTATTTGCTAAGTCATACCTTTGCCACATCACAGAGCTTATTAGCTCATCGGTCCTATAGTGAGCCGAACTGCTCTTTCTTGTTTACTGGAACACAATCTCTCAATGATCTTATTTAAGGTCCTTATCTTTGTACCTACATTAAAAAAACTCCCTCAAGTACTTAGTCATTCAACCAACCATCCCCACAGACTTAAGTAACCCTTGAGAAGTCTTCAAATGGTTAAGGATATACATCTGGCCCCCCTCGGCATTTGCACAATCCAACAACCTTCGCCCGTCATCTGGAATGACAATGCCCATCAGATCCTAAGTCAAACATCCAACGACCCCACATGACTCAGAACTGATGAGTCTTCATCTTGCCTATCCGGCCATGGACTATATTCGAGACAACCGATCTATCTTGTTCATACCAACCAATGCATTGATTAAACAGGTTAGATCTGACACCTTGATCCAACATCTACGGATCACGTCATCCATTATCAACCATGATCAGATCATACGTGGAATTCCCTGGGGAAGCACTCATAGTGTCAGTACTTATGGTCCACGACTCATTGCACTAGCCATACTCTTCCTCAGGATTCTTAGCCAATACTTTGGCATTGTGTATCCACACAAAGGTTGATACCATGCATCCCTTATAATCACTATCTCATAGTGACACGGCCTTGAATCATAAAGAAGGTAATAAAATTTATCCGGATCACCCAAGGATCATGGATCGATCACTATTTCTTTATGGGGCTGTTGTATTCACTTCGCACCTCTTGGCTTATCAACCATCCTACCATACTTATGGTTTACGAGCCAGACTTACTCTCCTGGGTTAGATATGATCCCTTAGGATATACTCAGTCGGATCCAAGATCCTTGACTGATACTTACCCATAGGTTAAGAATGGGTGGTTACTCGTCTAACCCACTCATGCCTCTTGGTTATTGTTTACTGATTGCACCCTTCCGGTGCAATGCTCACATCCCATTGACTAAGGAACCATATACCAATCGTCCAGATACTTAGAACACTTCTAAGTATAGTCGAAACCCTCGTATACCACCACCAGACCACCCATGAATCCAACCCGTACACACGGCTCAAATCTAGGATCGATTGAACCATCCGAGCAACCCGCCCCTTGGGCCTTGATCCATTCGAATTGGTCCGGCCCAAGGCCTTGGCCCAATAGCCAATCCAAGACCAATAAACCCACGGATTTCCCCTTGACAAAATAAAGGCCATCTGATTCATGGTTAAGAACCATCGGACCATCCGCTCAATCGGCCATGATCCATGGTTCGTGGTTGGTTTAACTCGGACATGACCTTGGCTCTCACCAAGACAATTCCGTGACTATTACACACCATTCCTCACGTAAATATAGAAAAGTCGAAGAAGAAGAAGTTTTAAAATGTAAATGGGAGTGATCAGATGTAACCATTACAAAACAGACCACAAAACTCGACCAAAACGATCGAAAGTCTTGGGCGATGGTTCCATGGCCACACCCATTACCTTGGACGTGTGCTCTGAAGTCTTGGAGACCTTCTCCAACTCTTTCTATTTGGTTCTGGTATCCATTCCAGTCGACCTTGCCTTTCCACAATTTATCTTAACCTTACCTTCGCTTAACCACAACAATATCGACCTTGTATGGTCGATTTCTCTCTCTCTCTCTCTCTCTCTCTCTCTCCTTTTCTTTCTTTCTTTCTCCCTCTCGCCTTTCTCTCTGTGTTTTACTTATGAAACTGATGGAATTTTCGTGCCCCGGGTTCATATATTTATAGAGGAAGGTGTGGCTAACTGCCTTGGCCGATGGGACACCATTTGGTGGGCGAAAAGGCACCTTTTGGTCCAATTGCATCGTCTCGCTCATAACAGCCACCACTCACAACCATTTTCCTTTAACTGCCCCTTAGAAGATCATACATGGGCCTAGACCCAATCCCTATCCCATGGAACGATCCCATGGACTCCCTAAGCCATTGGCCAAATTGCCGAACCACATGACCCAACCGGCTAGCCTAACCCCAGCCCGCACTGATCCAGCTGCCCGAGACCCGAAAACTACTCCTAGCTGAGATGAGCTGACCCCAAGCTGGTACAGCTGAGTGAGCTAGTAGTCCATCTAGTGGAGCCTAGTCTACTCAGTGTGAGCTGGACCGAGCGTGGTCGAATTTAGCTCAGCTGGTCGAGAAACCCGCTCACATTGTCCATCTACTGTTTTACTTGGTCAGCTTGTCTATCCTTATTTCCTTTTTTATTTGGTTAAGTCTTAGCATCCTGATACACTTACCCTTACTTTCAGGTCGTGGCGTGCTTGCGTTTGGGTCATATGACCGGCTGGTTCGTTTCCTCGAACCATGACCTGTCCCGCATGACCTATTCAGGTCTGGGGATGTGACAAGTCCCCCCCCCCACTTGCGATGGATTTCATCCTCGAATCCAAACCAAGTGTTTCCTTATCTAGAAACTGATAAAACCACTTAGGGAAATTTTTCTTCATTCTAGCTTCAGTTTCCCAAGTCATTTCTTCTCGCCCATTACAATCCCAAATGACCTTGACCATCTGAGTTGTTTTCCCCCTTGTTGCTTTTTCCATCCTATCTACGATTCGAACTGGCCTTACTTCTAAGGTCAGGTTCTTACCGAGATCAGTAGGAATCTCTGGTATCACTATGTCATGGTCCGTTAGGCGTTTTCGGAGTTGGGACACATGGAACACATTATGGAATGCTTCCATCTCAGAAGGCAAGTCCAATTTGTATTGCACTTTAGTAACCCTCTCAATTATCCTAAATGGACCCAGATATCTTGGGTCGAGTTTCCTTCTTCCAGAAACCCTTACCCTACCTTTGAACGTAATCATTATGAGATACACCATGTCACCAACCAAGAACTCCAGATCTTCTCTCCTTTTATCTGCGTAGTTCTTGTGTCGATCATGTGCCTTCCACATTTTGGCTCGAACCAACTTGATTTTCTCAGTTGTTTCTTCCAATATGTCTGGACCCAACATGTTACACTCTCCCACTTGGGTCCAACACAGGGGTGTTCGACATGGCCGTTCATACAAATCTTCATATGGCGACATCCCTATACTCTAATGGAAGCTATTGTTTTAAGCAAATTCCAGTAAGGGTAAATGCCTTTCCCAGTCAACTGAGTCTTAGGTTGTGCCGAGTTTGCAAAACCCTTCACAAACGTCCTATCATAACCCGCAAGACCTAAGAAGCTTCTCACTTATGTGGAATTTTTTGGTTGTGGCCATTCACGTATGGCCTTGATCTTTTCTGGATTAACCGAGACATCCTGATCAGACACGATGTACCAAGGAACCCTATGCTCTTCTACCAAAAACTGCACTTGCAGAGTTTAGCAGAAAGCTTATGTCCCCGCAATCGTTCCAAGACGTCTCTCAATTGTTTCTCATGAGATTCCTTGTCCTTGGAATATATAAGTATGTCATCTATAAAGAAGATTACAGATTCATCCATGAAATCTCTAAAATGATGTTCATCATTTTCATGAATGCAGCAGGTGCAGTGGTCAGACCGAATGGTATAACCACAAACTCATAGTTGCCATACCTCGTCCTAAATGTCGTTTTCCTCACATCATTTGGCTTTACTGTAATCGGATGATACCCTGAAGCCAGATAGATCTTCGAAAACCACTTTTCTCCTTTGAGCTTACCTAATAACTCATCTATCCGAGGTAATGGGTACTTGTTTTTCACAGTCACCATGTTCAACCCTCGATAGTCTATACACAATCTGAAGTTACCATCCTTCTTTTTCACAAAGAGGACTGGTTCTCCCCACGGTGAACTACTTGGCCGTATAAATCCTCTATCTAGCAATTCCTCTAATTGCTTTGAGCTCAGCAACCTCGCCTGGAGCCATGCAGTACAGACTTTTGTAACGGGGGCCGTCCCTGGTTCCAGTTATATTGTAAATGGATAAGACCTGTCAGGCGGTAAGCCCATAGGTTTCTGGAACACATCGTCAAACTATTCGAATAGTGGAATCCCGTCCGGGTTACCTCCCCCAACGACCTCCTTGGTGGTGATTGCGGCTATATATGGCTCACAACCTCTCTTCAGCATCATTTTCGCTCGGACTGCTGACACTACCACACCAGGAGTCTTCTTAAGTCCTTGGAATTTGATCGTTTCCTGGCCGACCTTAAGCCATACACGCTCTTGGTGGCAGTCTAAGGTAGCCCGATACTTTCCCAACCAGTCCATACCTAAGATCACCTCGTGATTCTTTAGGGGAACAACAATCAGATCCGAAGGTGTATTCCTACTCTGAGTCCTGGCCGTCCTTATACCATATACGCCCTTGGTAGCAGTCTCAGGTAGCCCGATACTTTCCCAACCAGTCCATACCTAAGATCACCTTGTGATTAGTTAAGGGGAAAACACTCAAATCCGTAGTCTTATTCCTACTCTGATTCCTGGCCGTCCTTAAACCATACTAGCCCGATAGTTTCCCAACCAGTCCATACCTAAGATCACCTCGTGATTCTTTAGGAGGAAAACAATAGGATCCGCTTGTTTATTCCTACCCTGAATCATCACTGGAATGTTCTCAGCCATTCCTCATTAATGCATCTCTTGGCCTCCATCCGCATTCACTATACTACCGCATTCCCTAGTTTCCATTTGGAACAATCCCTTTCAGACCATCTCAGGACTAACAAAACTATGTGTAGCCCCGATTTCGAAAAACCACATGTGTTTCCACACCAATGATCATTAGAGTCCCTAGATGAGTAGGATCTCAGTTTGATCACACATTTGGAAGACATCCCATACTGTTCTTTCAAAGCGTCTTACTTTTGCGACTGCTATCACCATTAGCAAGAGCATTTATAATATGCCTCAATCTCCATCATACTAATATACCTAAAATGATGTTCTTCCATTGATTGAAACGAACATCCTGAGTTTCCTCATTACTTCCTTACTCGGATTCATTATGGAACTGGTCCATTCCATCCAACTCGATTAAGGAGTACTACCATGACCTATACGGAGTCTTAGTTGATCCATACGACCACAAGTTCACTTGTGTATTAGTCATGTAGTTTCTCCCTTAAACCATATTTAACGTTGCATATTGCTTACTTGTTTTGAATGGCCACAAAGGAATAACACTTATCCTCAGTAGAAAGATGATCATTTCTTTCAAACGCAGCCATGCTCTGGTCCATGTCACATCCATTAGTCAGGTCGTTCATAAAGCAAGTCTTGCATTGCTTCCATTCTTCAAACCCATCCATTACTTCTAAAAACAAAACTAGATCGACCAACCCTTCTGTTTCAGAATCTTGCCCTTGGAAAGTGCTATGAGGACGAGATCGTTTGCAATGTTCTTCTCATGGACGCTTGTCATATTTTCTTGGGCCGACCATGGCAATTTGATAAGAGAGCTGTGCATGATGGGTTCACAAACCGACACTCCTTTGATCATAAAGGAAAGAAGATTATGCTGGTACCTTTGACACCTTTGGAGGTACATCAAGATCAGATCCAACTCAAGAAGAACCGTGACAAAGAGTCTAAACTAGATGAGTCTGAGACATCCCAAAGAAAATCCAACTTCTTTATCAAAGAAATTTAGGTCAGGAAATATCTTTACTCTCAAAAGCCATTTCTTTGACTTGTGTACAAAGAATTTCTTATGGCTTCTTCTTCTGACCTTGCACCGGAGATTCCGAGTTAGTTGCTTGATGTTTTGCAGGATTTTTCTGATGTTTTTCCAGATGAGAATCCCAAGGGATTACCACCAGTGAGAGGCATTGAGCATCAGATCGATTTCATCCCGGGTGCGTCTCTACTGAACCGACCAGCATACCGCACCAACCCGGTGGAAACAAAGGAACTCTAGAACCATATTGGTGAGCTTCTTGAGAAGGGCTACATCAGGGAAAGCCTTAGACCTTGTGCCGTTCCAGTCCTCCTTGTGCCCAAAAAGGATGGTTCTTGGCGGATGTGTGTAGACTGCCATGCCATCAACAACATAACGGTAAAATATAGGCATACATTCCTAGGCTTGATGACATGCTTGAGGAGCTGCATGGTTCCTGCGTTTTCTCTAAAATGGAATTGAAAAGTGGCTATCACCAGATTAGGATGAAAGAAGATGATTAATGGAAAACTGCATTTAAAACAAAGCTAGGATTTTATGAGTGGTTTATCATGCCATTTGGTCTTACTAATGCACCTAGCACTTTCATGCGTTGATGAACAATATCTTGAGATCGTTCATTGGTCATTTTGTTGTTGTTTACTTTGATGACATTCTTATCTACAGCAAGAACCTTGATGATCATAAGATGCATTTGAAATATGTTCTTGAAGTTCTAGGAAAGAGAGATTTTTTGCAAATCTTGGTAAATGCTCTTTTGGAACAGAAAAGGTGGTGTTCTTAGTTTTTTTGTAAGTGCTGATGGACTTCGAGTGGACGAGGAGAAGATCAAAGCAATCCGGGACTGGCCTAGTCCAACGACCGAAGGTGAAATGGGGAGTTTCCATGGTCTTTCTGGTTTCCATAGGAGGTTTGTACAGAACTTCAGTCCCATTGTAGCCCCACTGACTGAAGTGATCAAGAAGAATGTCGGATTCAAGTGGGCTCAAGAAGAGGCATTCCAGATTCTAAAAGTGAAGTTGACTCAAGCTCCTTTACTTGTCCTTCCTGATTTTTCTAAAACTTTTGAGATTGAATGTAATGCCTCAGGTGTTGGTATTGGTGCTTTTTTGATGCAGGATAGGAAACCCATTGCTTACTTCAGTGATAATCTTGGAGGCGCCACCCTCAATTTCCCCACTTACGACCAGGAGCTATACGCTTTGGTGAGAGCTCTTCAAACATGGTGACACTACCTTTGGCCTAAGGAGTTCGTTATCCGCACGGACCAATAGTCTTTGAAGCATCTTAAGAGCCAACAAAAGCCGAACAAAAGACATGCACGTCGGATTGAGTTCATTGAGACATTTTCTTATGTCATCAAGTACAAGCAAGGTAAGGAAAATGTGGTGGATGATGCCTTGTCTAGACGGTATGTACTTCTCTCAGCTCTTCAAACAAAGTTGCTTGGTTTTGAATTCATCTAGGATTTATATGCAACTGATTCGGACTTCAAAGATATTTATAGCAAAAGTTCAAAGGCGGCTTATGGGAAGTATTATCAAACTTCTGGATTTTTATTCTTTGATAACCGCTTTTGTGTGCCCCAGTGTTCTTTGAGAGAGTTGTTTCTTAGGGAAGCACGTGGAGGAGGCTTTATGGGACATTTATGAGTCAAGAAAACACACAAGGTTGTGTATGAGCATTTATATTGGCCGAGCTTTATGAAGGATGCGGAACGGATCTGTGGTCGTTGTGTGGTTTGCAAGAAAGTCAAGTCTAAAGCCAAAAACCAGTGTTTGTACTCACCTCTTACCATTCCTTCCCATCTGTGGGTTGACATATCTATGGACTTTGTGCTTGGATTTCCTAGGTCTAAATCTGGTAGGGATTCTATCTTTGTGGTAGTTGATAGATTCTTTAAGATGGCTCATTTCATACCTTGTCATAAGACTGATGATGCTGTGCAAGTTGCTGATTTATTCTTTTGAGACATTGTTAGGTTGCACCATATGCCTAATACCATAGTTTCTGATCGTGATGCTAAGTTCCCTAGCTATTTCTCGAAAACTTTGTGGTCTAAGCTAGGTAATAGATTGATGTTTTCCACCACTTGTCATCCTCAAACCGATGGTCAAAATGAAATTGTAAATCATATCATGTCCGCATTGCTTAGATCATTTGTTAAAAAGAATCTTAGACTTTGGGAAGAATGTTTACCTCATGTTGAATTTGCTTAAAAACACTCCATGCATTCTTCTACTAAGTTTTCGCCTTTTGAGGTTGTTTACAGTTTCAATCCCTTATCTCCACTTGATATTTTGCCTTTTCCTTTGAGTGAAAGAGTTAGTACAGATGGAAAAAGGAAGCTGGACACAATTCAGAAGTTGTATGAGAGTTCATGACAACAACAAAGCCAAAACCGAGTTTACACAAGAAAAGAAAACAAGAAGAAAAAGTAGGTTGTTTTTGAAGAGGGCGATCTTGTTTGGGTGCACCTAAGGAAGGAACGTTTTCCTGAAGAAAGAAAGTCCAAACTCATGCATAGGGTCGATGGTCCTTTTCAGATCCTTAGGAAAATCCATGACAATGCTTATCAGCTTGATTTGTAAGGTAAGTATGACATCTCTTCAAGCTTTAATGTTTGTTATTTATCTCCTTTTCTTGTAGATGATCCAGATTTGTGGAAAAATGCTTTTGAAGAGGGAGGGAATGATGCGCCTCAGTACATGGATCAGTACATGGAAGCATCTCAGGATGGAGATCAGGACGATCAGATTATTTCAACCGAGGTTCACTCATCCGACAGTACAGGACAGACTGACGGAGCCGTGTACCGTATCGACCCGAGTACGTCCGGAAAGGAGCTAAGGCTAGATCCACGACTTGATAACCATACTACCACAGACAGTTTTTCCCGACCAACTTGCCAAGCTAAGACTGATGGTCGAGCCAGAACCAACTTCAATCGAGAGGAATCCGATTCGGACCGTAGTTTCTCTCTTTTGGCCCATTGGGTCCGTACTGCATGTCCCGACAAAAATACTGACGGACTGACTGACGATTTCGATCAGTACATGGACTTTTCTCATCAGAATTTCTGTAAGGAAAGAATCCTAAAGATTTCGGATGATTTATCCCACATTTGGACCAGTCCCGTTCATGAAGAACTTCCATCCGATCGTACCGACAGTGCGATGTGCGTACTGCTCCTTACCGCGGGTCATGCATCAGGATAAATCGAACCTTGACAAGAGTAGCTGAAGGGTCTGATCGACCAGTCTTCATTTTTTCGTGTTTGACTCAATAATAATGTTCGAGACAAATTATGTTTTCTATGTCTTGTTTTCCCACAATTCTCATATTGTCTTTGACTACAATCTAGTATAAGTATGAAAACCTTATGAGAAATAAGGGATCCGATTTTCCTTTCAACTTTTTGAGTCTTTACTCTTTGATCTTCGATTTAGAACATCTATTGTTTCTTGGTGCGGTTAGCTCCAACCAAACTTCTCTTTTCCGTTGGACTTGTGCGTCACATCAAGCAACGGATCGAGATCGCCTTTTTGTTGGACTTGTGTGTCATATCAGGCAACAAATTGCCTTCGGGAATATCAGTACCCATTCCACAACTACTGTGCGACCCTTCATTCCATCAGTTCTCCATCGGTGCTCATATCCAATACCTTACCGGTCGAGTGATCCTTTTTAGGGCTTATCACATTCCATGAGAGGCGTCTCATCAAAATACCATCAATGCGTTAAATTTTTGGGGTCCGATGGCTGAACCTTGACCCTGTGAGGAGATCAAAAAGCAGCTAGACACCTTCTCCTTGCTAAAGTCAAAGCCTGTCGTACGACAACTCTCTTTAACACGGTATCCAAGCCAGTCTTGAAGGCATATCCGCAAAAGGAGGAAGCAATAGAAATCGCAGTAACCGAAGACCACCCCGAGTGAATTGTGCGTATATGTGCTGCCTTGGACGACGACATGAAGGACCAAATCATCTCCTTTTCTCCGAGAAAACACATCGAGATTCACATGGTCCACAAGCGACATGAAAGGAATTGACCCATCAATCATTTCCCGTGAGCTCAATGTCGACCCAACTTATAAACCGATCAAGCGGAAACGCAGGACCTCAGTCCCGAAAGATCTGTTGCTGTCAATGCCGAAGTTGATAGTCTACACCAAGCCGGCTCAATCACCGAAGTAAAATATCCGGAATTGTTTGCCAATCCGGTAGTGTTCAAAAAGAAGAACGGCAAATGGAGAGTCTGTGTAGATTTCACCGGTTTGAACAAGGCATGTCCAAAAGATAGCTTATCCCTTCCGCATATCAACCGAGTTTTCGAGACGACGGCAGGAAACGAGGTCCTTATGTTCATGGAATCTTTCTCAGGGTACAACCAGATAGCAATGCACCCCGATGATCGCGAAAATCCCGCATTCATCACTGACCGAGGCACTTACCGCTACAAAGTGATGCTTTTTGCCTAAAAACACATGGGCGACATACCAGTGTATGGTCAACAAGATGTTCGCCAGTCAAATCGGCGTAACCCTGGAGGTCTACATCGAAGATATGTTGGTTAAATCCCTGGTGGCGGACGACCATCTCGGTCATCTTAAAGAATGCTTCGCCATCCTGAACCAATACGGGATGAAGCTTAACCCGACCAAATCCACATTCAGCATCGTATCGGGTGAATTTACGAGATATATTGTCACAGAAAGAGGGATCGAGGCGAATCCCAAGCAGATCTCAGCGATCATCGACCTTACCAGCCGCGGAATAGCCGAGAAGTTTAGCGCTTAACATGGCGAGTGGCCGCTCTGAACCGCTTTATATCACGATCGACGAATAAATTCTTACCGTTCTACAAATTCCTCCATGGGAACAAAGAATATTCGTTTGGGACGAAAAGTGCAAAGAAGCTTTTGGTCACTTGACAAACTACCTCAGCATGCCCCATGTCCTAGCCAAGCCCAAGGAGGGAGACACGCTCTATCTTTACGTTGTCGTCTCCTCGTTTGCAGTCAGTGCGTCCTAGTCAAAGAAGACCACAGAGTTCAGAAACCAATGTTTTATATAAGCAAGCGGATGACCATCGCCAAGATCTGCTATTCGACACTAGAGAAGATAGCAATGGCGGTCGTGACATCGGCACAGAAGCTGCGCCAATATTTCCAGGCAAATTCGATTGTCATTATGATGGAACAGCCCTTATGAACCATCCTCCAAAACACGAATCAATCAGGAAGATTGTCGAAGTGGGCCATAGAATTGAGTGAGTACGATATCATCTACCGAGGATGGCCAACAGGAAAGGCCTAAGTTCTTGCCGACTTTCTTATTGAGCTGGCCCTAGAACTCGAGTAGGTGTTGGTCTTACCCGATCAGAATTGGATACTGCATGTTGACGGATCCTCGTCTCACAATGGATCAGGAATAGGGATTCACCTGCAGTCTCCTGCCGGGGAACTTCTGCAGCACTTTTTCGCCTCGGTTTCAAAGCGTCGAATAACGAATCCGAATACAAAGCCTTAATTGTCGGTCTACATATAGCCAAAGGGGTAAAAGTGAACCAAAGCAATGCTTACTGCAACTCCCAACTTGTCACAAACCAATTAAGCAGTGACTATAATGCTATGGACAAACGAAAGGACGCCTACCTCAAAGTCGTATAAGGACTGGTAAAGGATTTCAAAAAAAATTTCAACTAACCATGGTCCCCCGCGAAGAAAATGTCCGAGCAGATGTGCTCGCCGCTCTCAGAAGCAGTCTCAAAGGCCAAGTTTGATGAACTATCCAGTGCATAATATTGACAAACAAAGCATAACCATGACGAAGGAAGGTGCCGAGTTGGTAGCTTTGATCACAGACTCATATTATAAAGACGCTGACCAACCAGACACCTAGATGATCAACGAACCTCCACCCAAATGGAGACTCCACATTCTCGAATACCTCACCAATGGGACAGTCCCATCCGAGAAATGGGAAGCACGACGCCTCAGAGCCCGAAGCACGAACTATGTCGGCATTGAAGGTAAATTAGGCATGTGGACGGCAAACAAATTCCTTCCCACTTGCATAAGCGGGGAGGAGACGAACCTTGTAATGGCAAAAATGCACAAAGGAGCAGCCGTAACTCACTCCGGTGGACATACACTGAACACTGGCCCTCAAAATAAATGAGCTCGGAAATTTCTGGCCTACCATGGTTGCCGACTGCGAGGCATACGTCTTGAAGTGTGCTAAATTCCAAAGACACACGCCCAACATTCACTGCCCTACCTAGCTCCTCCGTGTGACCACGGCACCGTACCCCTTCATGCGTTGGGAAATGGACATCGTCAGTCCGTTACCAAGTTCAAGGCAACGTTGCTATCTCCTTGTTATGACCAACTACTTCACCAAGTGGTTCAAGGCGAAGGCATTCATTCAGATCACTGACCGAGAAGTTCAAAACTTTGTCTTGAAATTCATCATATGCCGCCATGGACTTCCCTACGAGATTGTAACCGACAATGGTTCCCAATTAATCTCGCACAATTTCCGTGACTTCTGCGATGAGTGGCGAATCCACCAGAACACATCCTCGCCGAGTTACCCCAAGGAAATGACCAAGCTGAGGCGACCAGCAAAATCATCGTCAGCGGGATCAAAAAGCGCCTCAATCTTAAGAAGTGTCATTGGGCCGATGAATAGGATGGTGTTCTTTGGTCTCATCGCAACACCAAGAAGCTACCAGGAAAACCACATTCTCACTTGTTTATGGGGTAGAATCCATGGCCCCTGCCAAAATCAACGTCACAAGCTTAAGGCGCGCTAAGATACCACAGAATTTCAGCTCAACAGGGATATGATGCTCGACGCCCTCGACGAACTGGAAGAAAGGCGCGACCAAGCACTCTTGAGGATCCAGAACTTCCAGCAGATGGCCGAAAGCTACTACAATAAGAAAGTCCGATCCAGACCTCTTGAACTCGGCAACCGTTTCTACGCAAAGTGTTCAAAAACACTAAGGAATAGGGAGTCGGTAAGCTCGGTACTTGATGGGAAGGACCTTATAAGATCATCAAAGTTGTCAAACCAGGCGTGTATCGCCTCGAAACGTCATCGGGCCAACCATTCCCTCGGTTTTGGAGTCTCATGAACCTTCAGTGTTACTTGAGTTAAGTTGTGCACCTCTTTTAAAAGACAATAAAAAATTAAAATAAATCATACGAATGACACTCCTCGTCACTTTCTTCGGTTAATCCAAACGAATTACAAATGGCTTTATTCCTCTTTCGGTGTACATAGGCATCCTGCAAAGGTCCAGCTATAATAACAACAACAAAAACTCTCACTGCGAGAGTCAGAGATGGCGTGGAGATAACAGGCTTGGGGATATTAGCAGATGTTTGTGTTTAGGGTCGACCAGGCCGTACAGTCCGTACGGGTCGACCATACCGTCCATATGGGTCGACCGTACATCGACCAAAGGCAAGGTTTACCCGGATCAGGTAAAATTGTAACTTGCATGAGTTCACCCTTGTTACTTTACTGATCCGAATATTGAGGATGAAAGAAGATCAAGCCTTGACAGCCTGTCAGAGGCTGGAAAGGTGAAGGTATCTTGGTCCAAGATTCCAAAATGCCAAAGCATGTGAAGCACCTCATTGGATGGTTTCAAAAGGGACACTATTCTTCCTTTGACTACACAAGATCAACCTTATCCATTTTGTTCATTAAGCTTTTGTAATCTCCCTTTATATATTGTAACCTCATCATCAATAATATTCAGACAGTTCTTAAGCATTCTATTAGTCTCTTAGTAATGATTATTCATTAGTCTCGGATTTTCTTAAGTCTCTATTCTAATCTTCTCTAAAATCTCTCTAAACACTCTTTCAATCTCAGATTCTCTAAACATTTTATGGTATCAGAGCCAGGTTGCTCATAATCTGGGTTTGATTCGCAAGAAGACTCAAGTTCACACCTTTGGTTCTTATCTTTCTCTCAAGACTTTCAAAAATGGAAAACAACAAGGCTGTGGTTTTAGGTTACTCTAAAGGAGGAAACTATCTCTTAAGGTCTCGGTTGGTGAAGACTGATGTGGGGAGCAAGGGTTTGTGGGGACATATCATGTCTGGTGAAGCTCCAAAACTCATTACTCATGATGAAGATGAGGATGCCACAAACGAGGAGAACAAGTGGGTACAAGAAGACATGCTTGTTATGTCCATTCTTCAAAGATCGTTGGATTCCTCAATTTTGGAAGCGTATAGATAGCGTGAAAAGGCAAAGGACCTTTGGGATACACTCAAGAAAGTCTATGGGAACATCTCATACTTGAGTAGGGTGTTTGAGGTGAAACGGGTGATTAAAAATATGGTTCAGAAGGACATGAAGTTTACAAGACACTTGGGAAAGTTCAGAACTTTATGGTCAGAGCTGGAGATATTGAGACCAAGCACCACCGACCCAGATGAGAAAAATGAGAGAAGAAAACAAGACAAGGTCTTTGGCCTCATGCTTACCTTGAAGCCTACTTACAATGCTCTAATCAAGCACATTTTGAGAGCCGGGAAACTACCTAACCTTGAGGATGTATGTGCCCAAATCCAGAAGGAACAAGGGTCCCTTGGGCTCTTTGGAGGAAAATGAGAACTCTCCTGAGCTAATGCAGCTGAAGTTCCTCAAGCAAACAGAGCAATGCACAACTGATTTGAAGAAAGGAATTTCAATGGGACATGTGATCATTGAAAGATGCATGGACACAAGAATAGTCAATGTTGGATTTTACATCCACACTGGAACCGACTAAGTTCATCAAGGATAAGGATGCAAGAGCTCATCTCTCATATGGTACCAGTGAGAAACATGGGTCGAGTGCTGCTGGGACGAGTGCTGCGGGTGCGTTAAAACGGATCAATGAAAAAGATGGGGAAGAGACGATAGCCATCACAACTCAAGCCACTCAACCGACTAACCAGCCGAGCTAAAGTTTCAATGAAAACGATCTGGTTAAGAGATCACACATCGATGCTCTAATCAAGATCTTCAATGATAATGGTAACAAATTCGGTAACACTCTTGGTTATTCTTTTGGTGCATCCTTGATTGAGTCTAGTAATATTGATCACCCTACGACTGCTTATGAACCAACTAGTATTCTAGGACAGTGTAAGATTCCGTATGAACCAGCTAAGAGTACTTGCCATTCAAACAATGGATGCAATGTGTCTAAGCCTTTCGTAATTGACTATGGGGCTTCTCATCACATGATTAGTGATACTAGACTTATTAACGATGTTGAACCAACTTATGGTCATGTCATGATAGCTAATGGTGAGAGGTGATAATTAGGGGAGTATGCAATCTGAAATTGTTTGATAAAGAATCTAGAGCTTTCTATATACCTGAATTTACTTCAAATCTGCTATCCCTGAAGAAATGTACTTCTGATATGCAATTCAATATGATCATTAGCCCTACCGATGTGAAGTTTCAGAATTGAGAGCAGTAGGCTGATTGGGAAAGAAGTAACCGAGGGAGACTTATATATGCTAGAAGATCTTACTCATGTTCCTGATTATACTTGCTCGTTTACTTCTGCTTCTATGTTGAATAAAGATGCCTTATCGCATGCTAGACTAGGTCATCCAGATGTTAGAGCTTGGAACTTGATGTTTCCAGGTGTTATTTTTTTTAATAATGAGAGTGAAGCTTGCATTTTAGGCAAGCATTGTAAGACTATTTTTCTAACCTTTAGTATTACTTATGATAAATACTTTGATTTAGTTCATTTGGAGGTGTATAATGCATTTAGCTTGTCTAGGGATAATCACAAGTATTTGTGACATTCATTGATGAAAAATCTAAATACACCTTGATAACTTTGATGCCATCTAAGGATATGGTTCTTGAAGCATTTAAAAAATTTCAAACTTATGTGACTAACCATTACAATGCCAAGCTTAAAATTATTAGATCGGATAATTGTGGAGAGTATAGAAGCCATTCTTTCAATAAAAACCTTGCTCAACATGGAATCCTTCATCAAACGAGTCGTCCTTACACTCCTCAACAGAATCGGGTGGCAGAAAGGAACAATCGGCACCTTATGGAGGTTGCAAGGTCAATAATGTTTCACTGTTATGTTCCCAGACATTTCTGAAGTGATGTTGTGGCATCAGCTTGCTACCTTATCAACCGCATTCCAACCAAAGTTCTTCAAGACCAGTATCCTTTGAGTTCTTGAACAAGTATGAACCCCCATTAGATTATCTTCGGGTGTTTGGTTGTCTTTTCTTTGTGCCTATCAATGGGGAGATGCGTAACAAGCTTGAAGCCAAGAGTGTTAAGGCCATGTTTATTGGATATTCAACTACTCAGAAATGGTATAAATGCTATGATCCAGCGACTAGAAGGGTGTTAGTATCAAGGGATTTGAAGTTTGTGGAAACAAAAGGCTACTATGAAGAAAAAGAAGGGGAAAGATTTGGAGGAGTTATCTCAAGAATCAGATAGAGAAGCTAATCTAAGGATGATACTAGAAGGACTTGCTATTAATGTTACCGAGGATCCAAAGACTAGAAGAAAGACAACAATATACCTCCGAGACGGACCAGTGCACAACAATCACCCAACCTCAACCATGGGAGGGGGAATGATGAACCTAGTGGAGACATTCATGATCGAGGTGAAGGGTAAAAGGTTGAAGAAGAAGTTGAAGAAGAGGCTGGGAATGATACTGGTGGAAAGGGTCCAAATGAGCCAAATGGACCAAGGCCGGGTGGACCAACGAAATGGATCCTTCCCACAGGAGGTACCATATTACGGAAAGATGGTGTTGAACAAATGGATGAAAAGGATGATCAGGTAGATGAAGTGGAGCAGGATGGTTCAGGAATCCCATTGAGAAGAAGTGCAAGATTGAGGAAGGAACCACCAAGCTCAAATTGGGTCAATACAATGACTTACTACAATGCATAAGCCGTGGAGCATCCTTCTCTAGTTGTGTTTTCATTTGCTAAGTATCCTAAGGAGAATTGTGCATTCATGATCAGTCTAGATGAAAGCCACATTCCTAAATCATATGAAGAACCTATATTGGACAAGGCATGGATAGAGTCAGAATGACACTTGGTATGGGAGTGAATTACCAAAAGGGAAGAAGGTTGTGTCTAGTAGATGTATCTTCACTATCAAATACCTTGCAAATGGGAAGGTTGATAGGAAGAAAACCAGACTGGTGGCAAGAGGGTTTACTCAAACGTTTGGAGAAGATTACATTGATACTTGTCCACTAGTGGCAAGGCTTCATACAATCAGAATTGGGTTGTCCTTGGCGGAGAACCTTGAATGGGGCGTTTGGCAGATGGATGTGAAAATTTCTTTTTGAAAGGAGAGCTTGAAGATGAATTTTACATGTATCCTCCACCTGGATTGGAGAACTTGGTCAAGAATGGAAATGTGTTGAGGCTAAAGAAGAATATGTACAGTCTTTAGCAGTCACCAAGAGCCAGGTATAATAAGTTAAGTACAACCTTGAATGGTAAAGGGTTTAGGAAGTCTGAACTTGATCACGCCCTCTTCACTCTCACAACCCCCTCAGGTATTTTTGTTCTCCTTATGTATGTTGATGATAGTATTATCACTGGAAGTCATCAAGCTGGTATCAATTTAACCAAGATTTTCCTTAAGTCGGAGACTTAAGAGAGATGAAATACTTCCTTGGAATTGAGATATGAAGATCCAAAGAAGGGTTGGTTATGTCCCAAAAGAAATTATACACTTGATCTTTTGAAAGATGCAGGGGAAAATGGAGGAAAGACAGCTAAGATGCCTCTTGAAGAGGGATACATGGTCCCACGTGAGCAGGAGATTGAAGATAGCAAGCCATTCCATGATCCTAAGCTTTATTGAAAGCTTGTTGGTAAGTTGATATACTTAAATATTACACGGCCTGATATATGTTTTACTGTGAATCAGGTGAGCCAACATTTTCAAGTCCCAAAGGAGCATCATTGGCGAATGGTGGAAAGGATTTTGATGTACCTGAATGGATAACCGGATCAAGGGGTCTGGATGGGTTCCAATGGGAGCACTGAAGTTGTTGGTTACTGTAATGCGGATTGGGCTGGTGATAGAACGGATAGGAAGTCTACGACTGGCTATTGTACCTTCATTGGAGGAAACTTGGTTACACGGAAGAGCAAGAAGCAGAAGGTAGTCTCATGTTCTAGTGAAGAAGCCGAGTATTTAGCAATGTTGAGGCAGGCAAATGAGTTAGTTTGGATCAAGGGAATACTAAAGCATTTGGAGATTGATCAATCTATACCTATGACCATGCACTGTTGCAACCAATCTGCCATACACATTGCCCCCAAGTCGGTGTTTCATGAGAGGAACAAACATATTGAGGTAGATTGCCATAAGGTGAGATAGATGATTGTACAAGGACTCATATTACCGTGCTACACTAGAAGTGAAGACCAATTGACTGATGTGTTTACAAGGTAGCAAGATAGAAAACAATGGAGTCCATTCATACTCATCTAGGACTAATTGATCTTACCAGAAAGAGCTAATCCCCTTGCCATGAGGTCTTCACTCTTTTTCCCTCATCAAGGTTTTATCCGAATGGGTTTTCTTTGATGATGTTTTTAATGAGGAGGATCTCATGACTTCCAAGCTTGTTCTATTCCCTTGGTTAAGCTTGAGGAGGAGTGACAGCGTGCGGGTTAAGGTTTATTTTAAAGCGGGCAATCTATCAAATTAACCCTATCAATTACTCTTGCCAAGAGAGGTCTAATTGTAGTACTTAGGAATCGAATCCATAGAGAGCGAGGGAACAAAATAGATTTATCTATTCCAAACGGCTAATCTAGGCAAGCTATAAATATGAGGTTTATTGTATTTTATCCGAAAAGGAAATTGTCTATATAAGTAAAGTTGATTTAAATATGGAA
This sequence comes from Moricandia arvensis, assembly GCA_905132765.1. Taxonomy (NCBI): domain Eukaryota; kingdom Viridiplantae; phylum Streptophyta; class Magnoliopsida; order Brassicales; family Brassicaceae; genus Moricandia; species Moricandia arvensis. The sequence goes on along the minus strand of CAJHQP010000226.1, from coordinate 156,533 downwards.
AACGACAGATCTAGTGTTTCAAGCAAGTGAATTATAGTAGATGGGATGCAGGGAATTATTAATATGCGAGGACATTAATTAACTAGTCTGACCCCCTCTTGTCCCAACTCTCGTATGTGAACAGAGGAGTAGACCGTCGATCGACGGCTAAGGCTGAGTGTCAATTGATGTCGATCAGACAGGAAGTCCGTTCGCTAGGTTAATTAAACCAGCTCTCGCATGTATCTAACAACCTAGCTCAACGGAATCAATGTTGGCAAAGAACCTACTCTCGTAGTTGTCAATGTCCTAAGTTCAGGTTTCTAGGTACCTACTCTAGAACGCAAGCATTCAACACAATTCCAAAGATTGATATATCTTCATCCTAGCAATCATATTTTGGGGCTAATTCAACAATACCATTATAAACCCTAAATCTAACAAGAGAATTACTCAGACATAATCATAGAAAACATGATAGACTAAATAATCTAATGCATAGAATAAATAATGAGGTTCCAATACGCATCTTCGAAGGAGTTCAGATCTTCTCCCCTAAACTACTAAGAAAACTAAAAGTTGTAAATAATACTTTTGCGTACTTTTTGTTTGTGTGTGTCTGCCTAAACAATGGCAGAACCTTTACAAACTAAGTCAAAACTCGTTTAGGGGCATTCTCGTAAATTTTCTTGACTTGGGATTGAAATCCTTCAATACTTCTACGAGTAGGCCTTCGATCGACAGCAATGATGCTCCGTCGATCGATGGTCATGCTTGACTTCAACTCTTACTTAGATGATCGTGAACAGCTACTAGATATCTCCTCTAGATACTCTAACAAGCTCCATTATCTATATAATGCTCCAAAACGTACTTTGACATGAAAAGATTTTAAAACACAGTCTCGACACACATAGTAGACTCCAAATAGGATCTAAATGATGGTCTAAAACTGGTAAATAACAAGGTATATCAACTCCCCCATACTTAACATTTTGCTTGTCCTCAAGTAAAACAAAGGTATCCTGTGAAAGAGGTTTAAAAAGCGAGGACTCACAAAATACATAAAGCATAACTATCATCCCTACTATATCGCAACCAATTCGAATAATGCTAATCAAAGAGAAACTTTATATGCCCTATCCTAGTATAGCAACCAAATTCATTCTACCAGAAACTCAACAAATACTAATTTTACTCACCCCTCTACTGATCTCATTTCTTTGGATTAAAATAAAGTGCAGGCTTTACCTTGAGAGTATCGACCAACGGACACATGGACTCAACTCCTGCAAACCTGCATGTATAAGTATAATGTCTTTCCTGATACCTTTCTTCCCTCTTCTCTCTCTTAATCTTTTAAGATCTCAAACTCAATGGACAATGATGCTGATACAATCAATCTTACTATCTCATTTTCGATTTTTTGCTATTTTGGAAAGAGTTGTAGGCGATTAGTGGGGTCATCGGTAATGTACCTACCCCTTGCTTCAACCAATGTGTGATCATTCCTTTGAATTAGAATAGTGGGGTCATCGGTAATGTACCTACCCCTCTGCATCTCAAGAAATCATCTCAATCTTTTCTCCTATATATCTTAAAGAGAAACAGAGAAGAGAAATCAGAAATACACAGACAAATACCTTACAAACTTGCAGAAGGAATCCGATCCGATGTATACCAAGCCCAAAGCAAGAAAAGTAGTCAGTATTAAGTTGTAGATCAGCTTTGGTTCCTTCAAACTTTCTTAGTACATGCGATCGAATGGCAGGATGATCCACTTTGGCATCTCTAGTGATCTCTACAATCAACATGTCTAAGAATGGTGCTATCGTATGGTTAGTCAATAAATAAGCTCTGATCATAATCACCTTCTGGACTGTATAAAAACTATTTGAAAAACTTAATAAATAAGAGCTCAAAATAGATAAAAGCATCAGGAAACTTCCCCTAGACTTGAATACCATTGTCCCCAGTGATATCCCGTTGGGTTCGGTTAATGATGATGTTTCCAAAATCCATAAAGAGTGTTGACTGATGATGAGTGTTGAATGTCGACCGATGGTAAACCATTCAAGCCGTCGACCAATGGTGAGGTGTTGGTGTCGACCGATGGTTGTTTCAAACTTTTCTACTCCTCCTTTGAAAACCTAACGTAATTAAGAAAAAATAACGTAATTGATAACTAAGCAACTAAAAATAAAACTTACTAAACATTGTTGCCTCCCACTCAACGCTTGATCATAGGCTTAAGCTCGGCGTTTGGACTTCTGGACTAGGAAGGTGGTTCATCAAACCAATGTGGAAAGCAAGTATACACATACTCTCTGCTCGTCTCAAACCATGCATTGATGAAGCCTCTCACAGCTTCTTCTGCTCTGGTTCTCTGGTTGTTTATCCTTCTCTAAGCATTCGCCATTCTGCTCTTCCTTTCTTAAACTGTTTGAGTGCATCCCATCAACATGTTAAACCTAGCATTTGTGGGCTCTGAAATATCCTACAAACTCTGGTAGATACTATCCCTCATCAAGTCTTGAGAAAGGTAAACTCCATCAAGCTTCTCTTGTAATAACTTCTCTATTACCAGCCTCTACCTAAATTCTGCGTGATGACTATCGATCGATGGCAAAATGTTGCCATGATTCGATGCTTAACTGACTGCCCCAGTCGATTGTTGTTTTCTGCAGAGATTTCCTGATCCATTGATCATAGCCAGTATGTCTGCGATATCGTCCTTGGATACATTGAGAATCCTTCCATCCAGTGCTCGTGTATATCCATATGAGTCCCTCATTATTCCAAACTCATCTTGTCTAAGATAACCATAATCGTCATCGTATCCTACCGGATTATCGTCGATTGATGGTATCGGTTCACCGTCGATTAATCCTGCATTCAAGATTCCATAGGATGCTCTTAAATTTCCAGCCTCTTATAGTGCAAAAGCATGATACTCAACTGTTTCTTCCTCTAAGTAGGAAATCTCGTATTCTGGGTTATTGTTCGCTGGTTCCATCTCACAGTATTGCCGTCCAATGTAGAATATGTCTTCTTGACTGTATTTGTTGTTCAGATATGTGGCATAACCGTCGACCGATGTTAGATGTTGAATATCGATCGATGCTGAAGGGTGGGTTTCGGGCAGGTTCTAGGTGTAGCTGTTGTTGACCGATACCAAGGGTTTGGTGTCGATCAATGTTGTGTCCGCGGGCTCTTCATCTTGATCGTAATTGCAGAAGCATGTAGCAAACAAACCTGGATCATCACCCAATTCTACCAGAGTAGACTTGTTCTTGACTTTAATAGGTTCATAAAAGTTGCTTGGATCAATCAAGGATAGATACAACATGTTTGTCTTCATGTCCTAGATAGCTCCCAATGTGTCCATGAATATTCTTCAAAGAAGTAAGGAAGAGTTCCAGTCAATCTTTATTTCCATTACATGGAAGTCTACTGGGACTAAGGCGCTGCAAATCTGCACTAGAACGTCTCTGGCTATCCACTTTGGAGCAATCCACAAAGGTGAATGAATCACTAGAAGGCTCCACTTTATGGTTTTTCTTATCTGCCATAACTCTAGGCATGATGCTAACTGCTGATCCGGTATCGCAGAGGGCATTGAGATACTTGTGACCTTTGACAAAACATGGAATCACAAATTTCCCAGGGTCACTTTTCTTCTTTAGAGTGGTCCTCTGCTTCAGCTTCTCTTGAGATCATTGAACATGCGCTCTATGTCCTTTTCTGTTTCCATGGATTCCCAGAAAAACATTCACAATCTATGAGTATAGTACGCTTCATCAAGTTGATTATCTAAACGAATTTTAAAACTCTTTTGGCAAAGCCATCCATCTCTTTATCAGTTGCTTCTCTACGAAGATATTTAGGAATCTTCTGCTTTCTCTTGAGGTGCCTTTTTGTTCTCTTATCAACTGTCATTGGCTCAGGTGTATCAGCATTCTCTTCTTCAGTCTTCATACTCGGAGGTCTGACAAATAAACTTTCGTTCAAACTTGGCAGACAAATAGGTTCTGTCGTTGGAGACTGTCGATTGATGTTAACTTCTCTATGTCGATCGATTTTAGCTTCTCTACGTTCATCAATGTTTGAAGACTCAAACGAAGATACAGACTCTTAAGGTTCCACTGATCGATGCTCAGGTTTGGGTGTCGATCGACACTAGTGAGAACTGCCCAAAAACATTGCACTTTCTACACAAATATCTCCTTCCTGAAGCTTTTCTCTCTTCACCTCTTGCCAAAATTCATCACCTATCAATGCACTGACGTGGTGCTTCTGACTAGCTTCCCTTTTCTTCTTAATAACGGTCTCATGTCTCTGAATGGCCTCACTTGTCTGGACCACTTGATTCTCCGACTTCTTGACTTGAATGTTAAGAGTTTCAAACTTTTTGTTGAGGTTGCTGCTGCTGCTCAAGTATTCTATCAACCATAGCTTCTAAATTCCTCTCATGAGACTCTAGGGGTGGGTTCTGATAAGAAGATCCAAAGTTCCCTTTGTTGTTGCTATGCCTTTGTTGCTATTAATTCTGGTTGTAGTTACTCATGTTGCCACCATAGGATTTCTGTTGTAGCTCTGATTTTTCTGTCTCTGGAAACCATTTTCACCAAAACAAATTCACATCTTCTTCTTCTTCTTCTTCCATGGATTTCACTTCTTGCTTCCTGAGAGACTTCTGAACACTATACAGCTTCGCTTTGACTTCATGTATATGCTTCTTGCTCAAGGATGGAGCTGATTTCTTCCTCTCAAAGTTGGTGTTCTTGGTGCTATTGTTAGACGTCAAGTTCTCAATAAGCCTTGTTGCTTCTTCTGGACTCCTAGTGCTGAATTTACCTTCACTAGCTGTGTCTAAAGTCATCTGGTTTTGCAGATCAATACCTCTGAAGAAGGTGCTAAGCAGCTGCACCTCATTGAAACCGTGGTGTGGGCAGTCTTGAAGGTAGGACTTGAATCTGAACCAAGAGCTTCTGAATGATTCTCCATGTTCATGTGTGAATCTAGCGATTTTTCTTCTCAAGTCCTCTGCTCGCGCATCATCAAAGTAATTGTGCAAGAACGCATTCTTGATTTCTGTCCAAGATGTCAGAAATCCTGGTGGTAGCTGCTTAAGCCAATATGAAACCTCTCCAGCAAGTGAGTACTTGAAGAGCTTACAAGATAGATAGTCCTCAGGGACTCCACTGGCTTTAATAGTAGATACTAGATCCTCAAACCACTCCATATGATCCATAGGATGCTCATGTCGCAATCCATGGTAGGGTGTCTGCGCAACAAGTGCGAAGAAGGACAGTTTGATCTCAAAGTCGTTCCTCTGGAAAGCTGGAGGACGAATAGCGATCTGTTAGCATAGAATTGGTCTGGAAGATTGTTGTCAGATAGTGTCTGTTGAGCAGCTTATGCAGCAGCCTCAGGTAGAGCTACTGCAGCGTCTGCTTCTACTTCTGTTTCAAGGATTACAGCCCCTTGATCATCAATTCTCTGACCTATTGCATTACGCAGATGAACTTCAAGGTCATACAGGTCTCCTCTCTCATCTTGAACAAAAACTAAAGTCGCAACCATCTAAACTCACAAACTACCGTCGATCGATTTTCGTGTGGGTATTGTCGATCGGTGTTGGCTATAAAGTAGCGTTGATCGGCGGTTGAGTGCTACTGTCAATGGATGATTGTTGTATCTGTTTGCGGATGGAACATTTGATTGCAACGGGATCTGAGGATAGTAATTCCTCATTCTTATTGTTTCTGGTACTGATGGGTATGCACCTGAAAGATAAGAAAAATAAAATATTAGTAACTTGCAGTAAAGAAAAAGCCTAGACTGAACCCTAGAAAATAAATCTAATGGCGATCCTTGCTCCCTTGCAACGTCACCAAATTGACGCGTGCGAGGTTTATTTTAAAGCATGCAATCTATCAAATTAACCCTACGAACTATTCTTGCTAAGAGAGGTCTAATTGTAGTACTCTGCGATCGAATCCACAGAAAGCAAGGGTACACAATAGATTTTTGAATTCCTAATGGCTAAGCTAGGCAAGTTATAAATAGGAGGTTTATTGTAAGTTTATCCGAAAAGGAAATTGTCTAAATAAGTAAAGTTCATTCAAATACGGAAAACGATTTATCTAGGGTTTCAGGCAAGTGAATTATAGTGGACAGGATGCAAGGAACTATTAATATGTGAGGACATTAATTAACTAGTCTGGCCCCCTCTTGTCCTTACTCTCGTATGCGAACAGAGGAGTAGATCGTCGACCGACGGCTAAAGCCGAGTGTCGATCGATATCGATCAGACAAGAAGTTCTTCTGCTAGGTTAATTAAACCAGCTCTCACATGTATCTAACAACCTAGCTCAATGGAATCAATTCTGGCACATAACCTACTCTCGTAATTGTCCATGTATTTAGTTCAGGTTTGTAGTTAGCTACTCTAGAATGCAAGCATCAAATACAATTCCAAATATTGATATTTCTTCATCCTGGCAATCCTATTTTGGGGCTAATTCAACAATACCATTATAAACCCTAAATCTAACAGGAGAATTAGTCAGACATAATTATAGAAAACATGATAGACTAAATAATATAATGCATGAATAAATTATTGGGTTCCATTACAAATCTCTGAAGAAGTTCAGATCTTCTCCCCTAAACTACTAAGAAAATTAAAAGCTGTAATAATACGTTTCTGTATTCTGTGTTTGTATGTGTCTTCCTCAACTATTGCAGAACCTTTATAAACTATATCAATACTCATTCAGGAGCATTCTCATAATTATTCTTGACTTGGGCTTAAAGTCGGCCAATACTTCTGTGAGTAGGTCGTCGATCGACATCAAGGATGCTCTGTCGTTTGATGGTCATGCTTGACTTAAACTCGTACTTAGCTGATCGTGAACAACTACTAGATATATCCTCTGAATGCTCTAACAAGCTCCATTATCTCCATAATGCTCAAAAACTACTTTGACTTTAAAAGAATCTAAAACACAGTCTAGACACATAGTAGAATCCAAATAGGGTCCATATGATTTTCTAAAACTGGTAAATAACAAGGTATATTTCGGAGTGTTGAAATATGATGAGGAAAATGTGATCAGAGTTGGAGATAAAAGGCTTGGGGACATTTGGAAAAGATTGTGTTTGGAGTCGATCAGGCCTTACATTCCTTACGGGTCGACCATAACGTCCATACGGGTCGACCGTACCGTCCGTACGGGTCAACTGTACCGTCCGTACGGGTCAACCGTACCGTCCATACGGGTCGACCGTACATCGAAGAAAGGCAAGGTTTACCCGAATCGGGTAAAATTGAAACTTGGCTGAATTCACCCTTGTTACTCTACTGATCTGTCTGTTGAGGAGGAAAGAAGATCAAGCCTTGACATGCTTTCAGAGGCTAGAAAGGTGAAGGTATCTTGATCCAAGATTCCAAGATCCCAAAGCAGGTGAAGCACCTCATTGGATGGTTTCAAATGGGGCGCTTCTCTTCCTTTTACTACACACGATCAACCTTATTCGTTTTGTTCATTAAGCTTTTGTAATCTCCCTTTATATATTGTAACCTCATCATCAATAATACTCAGACAGTTTTTAAGTATTCTCTTAGTCTCTTAGTCATGATTATTCTTTAGTCTCGGATTTTCTTACGTTTCTATTCTATTCTTCTCTAAAATCTCTCTAAACACTCTTTCAAGCACAGATTCTCTAAACATTTTATCGATACTTTGCTGAAAAGACCTCTCTATTAGATGCCGACGAACTTTAATAACTCGCCTAGTCTGAGTTCTCAATGACCCCAAACAGTACAAATGACTCATGCTCGTTCTTCCGCGAACCCCCACCCTGCAAAACAGGCCCCCGAGGTAAAGATAATGATTATGGTAGTACTACAAGAGGATTACGAGTCGACGAACTAGGATGACCTCCCTAAAACTCGGCGACCACCGCCCCTTTTTGTAGCTTTCCCCATCTGACGGTGAATTGCTCGACGACCTATTTCAACCCCCGCGACCCCCCCCCTACTGTGATAGTTCCTCCATCCTTCTCTTCCTCATCAGCTGGTGAATTTCTTGGCACCCTCTGAAACACCCCGTCCCAGAAATCTTGAAAAAGGCCTTGAAAAATTCTAAGTAAAATTTATGAAATTTTCCAATAATAAACTTAAACAAAAAACTTCAACTTTATTAATAAATCCGTTAAAATAATGTAGAGTAATAGTATATGATTGATAAAACACCAGAATAAAATTCCAATTTTATAAGATAAGAACACCCGCCCAGATTGTCTTCATAGTCCCGCGCTCCGGTCCAACCAACTACTCATCACCTGCATCACAAAAGGAGGCATGAGCATACAAAAGTACTCAGTGAGGACGCTCAATACCGCCCACTACAGCCCTATAAGCAAAACACTAATTCAACACTAACACCCTAGCATCCGGTTCTATCATTCCTTCACGTAACTAGTTCAATTATTTTCATTAATTTAATACTTCTTAACCTTTTGACCCGAAGGCCCATAATCCTATGGTCGTAGCCAAACCTGCGGCCGAAGCCAAACCTACGGCCGAAGCCAAATCTGCAGCCGAAGCCAAACCTGCGGCAGAAGCCAAACGTATGGCCGAAGCCAAACGTACGGCCAAAGCCAAACCTGCAACCCGTCGGTCCCTTACGGCTCATAGCCAAACCTGCGACCCAAAGGTCCATTACATCCTCTTAACCAGTTTCCTTAATTAATTCGGTTCAATTATACTTTCCTTAAGTGCATTAACATACATATCTTGTCCTATGTTCCCAAGATCAAACATTCATTTCCCACATAAACATCCTAACATAACTCGATAATCCATCCCTCAAATCTATAGCATGCATTTCTCAAGAACACGATGAACGAAGTTTCCTTAAACAATTCCTATCATAAATTTCTTAAGAACAAGAAGAACGATCTTTCCTTAAACATATTCTATCAAACGTTTACCTGAACACGATGAATAAACTTTCCTTAAACAAATTCTATCCAAGCATAGGCATGTTCATACAGAATCAAACCGGACAAAATAATTCTTATTGGACTGCCACGAATCACGTCCTCACCTGGATTGATATTAAAAGATCGAAAACTGAACATAGCTGCGTTTTTCCGGCGAAGAATCTTGTGATCCTCCTTGCTCGATCCTCACTTCCCAAACTCTCTCTCTAGGACTGTGTTCTTCCTCTAGCCTCTCTCTGAGACTTGGTTTTTGAGTTGTGTCTAGAATGGTAGCTGAAGGTCCCTTTTTATATTACTCTTGGACTTGCTCACCAAGCCGGAAATTTATTGTTGTTTCCATATTTGGCTTGCGCGAAACTTGCCCACAAAGGTTTGACCGAATCTTTACCATTCTTTCCTTAAAAGACTCCCACAAACCCGACCTTCCTTTCAAACAACCCGTCAACGATGACTTATCAACTTGCGTTACTTGGAACCCGCCATCCCGAACGTCTGAACTTTCCTTAGCTGGCTCTATGGTCTGCAGACCACTTCCTCAAACTTTGATCATTCTACAGTAAGTTTATCTCTGTTTATTCAAAGTTATCAGTGCCTTAATAGTAAGGATGACCTTTGATACTTTGAGAAAAATGCAGTTCTTATTCCATTCATAACGAAAGAAAAGTTTTGCACTTAGAATAATTTTCGCTTTCTTACAAAGAAACCTCTTTTGCGGCCCCTTTCTTTAATAAATAAAAGTACTTTGGGTGCAGGTCGTTACAACTCTACCCCATTTATTGGGAATTCATCCTCTAATCCGCATCAGCCATCTGCTCATCCATTTGGTTCTCAAATAACTTCGGATACTCAGCCCTCATCATTCTTGCACGCTCCTTTGTAGTCTTACGTATCCCATCACCTACTTCGACCATAGGAACTTTCTTCCTTCTGATTTGCTCGTCTGGCTGTCTCGTCACTTGTATTGGTTTGCCATGAGTCGATAGACCAGAACTCAAACCCTCAGGTGGTTGTGGAACAATCAATGTCGGATCCCTTACCACCTTTCTCAACTGAGACACATGAAAGACATCGTGAAATGGTTGGAGCTGTCAGGCAACTCCAAAGGATATGCCACTGATCCAGTTCGTTCCACAATCCTGAACGGTCCCATATACTGTGGTTGCAGTTTCCCCATTTTTGTCGTCGTATCCTTTCCCTTAAACGTCACCCTCTTTAAGTAAACCATCTCCCCCACTTGGAACTCTAACTCCTTCCTCCTCTTGTCTGCAAAGCTTTTCTGCCGATCTTGGGCCTCCTTCATTTTCTCCTTGACAATCTTGATCTTGTCTGTCGTTTCTTTTATCACACCTGATGAAAGGTCTCTGCCCTCCCCTACTTCAATCCAACACAAGGGAAAGAGAAACGGACGTCCATACAAGGCTTCATACGGTGACATCCCAATACTCAAGTGGTAGTTGTTGTTGTATGCAAACTCAGCTAGCGGTAAATGCTTCTCCAAAAGTTTACCGCAGTCTACTACACAAGCCCGCAATAAATACTCCCATGTTTGGATCGTCCGCTCTGATTGCCCATCTGTCTGCGGATGATACGCTTTGCTCATGTGCACCTTAGTTTCCAAAGCCTCTGGAATGCCATCCAGAAATTTGAAGCAAATCATGGATCTCGATCAGACACAATGCTAACAGGAACACCATGGAGTTTCACGATTTCCCTCATGTGGAGCTCCACACACTTATCCACGCCATCTGACATTTGGAAAGGAAGGAAATGTGCAGACTTAGTTAAGCGGTCCACCATCACCCATACTGAATCGTTGCAGCCCTTCGTCTTTGGAAACCCGCACACAAAGTCCATTGTGATCGTATCCCATTTCCACTCTTGCATGTGTAAACTCTGCAGCAAGCCACTCGGAACCTGATGCTCTGCTTTCACCAACTGACATGTCGGGCAACTTACCACCCATTTAGACACATCCCCCAACTCCTTATCATTTGGGACACATACTCATCCATGGAAGATGATCGTCTCTTTGTTGGTCTTCCAATATCGCACGACACCATCCTCGACCATCTTAACTAACGCTTCATCGTCCCCTTGGGCCAACCTTATTTGAGTCAGATGGTCAGCTTGATTTGCCGCTTCCTCGCCTAGATGAACTGACTCGTCTACAAACACATTAACCCGCAACATTCCCAACATCGATATCAGCCCTCCCAATTCCTTCTCTGCAGAGACACTCGCCTTCCGACGACTCAGTGCATTAACCACTACATTTGCCTTCACTGGGAGATAAGCTATCTCCAAATCATAGTCTGCCACCAGCTCCATTTATCTTCTTTGCCTTAGGTTCAACTCCGGCTGGGTGAAGATGTACTTAAGGCTCTTATGATCTGTAAAAACTTGAACCTTCTCCCCATAAAGGTATGACCGCAAACCTTAAGTGCAAACACAACAGCTGCCATCTCTAAATCGTGGGTATGATAATTCTCCTCGTGTTTCCTCAGCTGTCGAGATGCATACGAGATCACCCGTTCCTCTTGCATCAAGACACAACCAAACCCCATCTTTGATGCGTCCGTGAACACAACATATGCCACCCCATGCTGCGGCAGTACTAGAACTGGTGTACTTATCAGTCGCTCCTTCAGGCTTGCGAAGCTCTTTTCACATTCTGCCGTCCACTCGTACTTCACGTATTTCCCCGTCAACCGGGTTAGTGGCTTAGCCAAGCTTGCAAAGCTCTTCACAAATCAGCGTTAATAACCTGCTAACCCCAAGAAGCTTCTGATTTCTGTTGGCGTTCCCGGCCTCGGCCATTTTGCAATGGCTGCTACCTTTTTCGGGATCCGCTGCAACTTATGCTTCAGACACAACATGGCCCAAGAATCCAATCTGCCTTTGCCAAAAACTGCACTTGCTTAACTTAGCAAACAACTTATGCTCCCTTAGTTGCTATATGACCATCCTTAGATGCATCTCGTGTTCCTCTGAACTTTTCGAGAACACCAAAATGTCATCGATAAAGATGATCACGAATTCGTCATGGAATTCGTGGAACACCCCGTTCATCAGTTTCATAAACGCCGCTGGAGCATTCGTCAACCCAAAGGGCATGACTACGAACTAAAAATAACCGTACCTTGTCCTGAATGCGGTCTTCCTAACATCTCCTTCTGCAATAGGGAATTGATGGTAGCCCGATGCCAAATCAATTTTTGAGAACCACGATGCTCCCTTGCGCTGATCCAATAGCTCATCAATCCGCGGCAACAGGTACTTATTCTTGATTGTTACTTTGTTCAGTCCTCGATAATCAATGTACAAGCGAAAACTACCGTCCTTCTTTTTGACAAACAACACTGGTGCACCCCACGGCGAGCTGCTAGGTCGGATGAACCCTTTCTCGATCAATTCCTCCAGTTGCTTCTTTAACTCGGCCATCTCTGTTGAGCCATGCGGTAAGGGGCCTTGGAAATAGGAGCAGTTCTAGGTTCCAACTCTATCGTGAATGGCTCGTCCCGTGTTGGCGGCAACCCGATAAGCTTTTGGAATACAATCTTCGAATTCTTGCACCACTAGAATTTCGCTCAACAACCCTTCTTGGTCCCCACCCGCAATTGTGATAGTCGCTAGGAACGACTCATATCCTTTCTCGACCATCCGTTCTGCCATTAGAGCTGATATTACCGGAATCCCACTCTCCTTCTTCTTCCCTTGAAACACTAGCTTCCCTTCTTTCCTAGTAAAGGTCACCCGACATTTCTCACAGTCCAAGTTAGCTCGATAATGGGCCAACCAGTCCATCCCAAGGATTGCTTCATAACCCTTAGTCTCAAGCACAATAAGATCGCCTCGCATGTTCTCACCGCCCACCACGATTGACACGTCTCTATAGATGGCATGCGACTTCACCATCGCGCCACCCTCTGCTTGAACCATTCTAATATCACCCTCAAAGACACTTTTAGATTCCCAACATGCCACGACTTCGGGACGCATGAAGGAATGCGACGCCCCAGAGTTGAACAAGGTGTGGGTTTCAATTCCACCAATAGAAACAATTCCTACACAACCATTCATGCACTCCTATGCTAAGCATAAAATTCAAACATTAACTTAGAGAGTGCAGGGTATGAGAATTACCATATATCGGGTTTGCTCCATCCTCAACGCCCAGCTTATGCACCATTGGTGCTACATTCTACCTCTTCGGCGGTTGTTGCTGATCTCCCTCTGGACGTTCACCATGCGTACGAGCTGCTTGCGCCTTCCTTGGTGCTCTGCAGTCCCGAGCCAAATGTCCAGTTTCACCGCAATTGTAACACTTCCCTGCACCTGCATCCGGACAGTCCCGAATTTGGTGGTCCACACTGCCACACTTAAAGCATCCACCGGTGCCTTGACGACACACCCCACGATGCATCTTGCCACACGTTCCACACGCATTCATCACCGCTACAACCGCCTGGTTCTCAACTCTCTTCGGCCTCGATGACACTTGGTTCCTCCGTGAACGTTCATGTTTAGCCACCTCTTCCAGCCCACTTTCCACCAATGCTGCTTTCTCCACCAACTCTCCGACCGTGTTGTAATCCCTACTCACCATCATGGTCATAAGCTCAGGCTTCATCCCGCGCATGAATCTTTCAATCTGACGCTGCTCATCGTCCATTTCTCTGCCGACATACTTTTTGAGTCGGTTAAACTCCTGCTCATAGTCTCGTACGGATCTTGCCCCCTGCCGAAGTTCAAGGAACAAAGTCTCCAACTTGATACGGGCCTCGGTTGGAAAGTACTTCCTCGTGAACTCCTCCTTAAATGAGTCCCAATATTGCACACTTGTTGGGTCTCTACGAAGGACTCCCTGCCACCACTGGTATGCATCACCCTCCAGGAAAAAGACTGCCAGGTCCTTCTTATGCTATTCCTCGCAATGCAAGGACAAGAAGTTACGCTCCAAACGAGTCTTCCACTCGTCCGCTTCAATCGGCTTACACCCACCACTGAACTTTCATGTCTTGAGTTTCGTCATCTGATTCATCATGTCCAAATAGCTGGGCGCCCGTGGTGCCTGCTGCGTCTCATTTTCCCCTTCCCCTCTTGAACCACGGCTGCAACCGGAAGCTGGAGACACTGGAACATCTAGGTAAAGAAAGCCTGCATCATTAGCATCATGTTGGCCACTACCGCATCCATGGGAGGGACATCCGGTGGTGGGGTGGGGGTGGCATCTCGTTATCACGTGCACCCGGTGCAGCACAATCAACGCCACCATCCTCCTCCCTTCCGTTGGCCCCAGTGTTATCCGCGATCGCCGCATTCACATTATCTTCATGCCCATCCCTTATGTTCCTCCTAGTGTTAGCCATCTGCATCAATACTTAAGTTGGCTCAAACTAACACATCTTCATTCTGTAACTCTCTCTTAAGCCATTACACTAAGAATTCAAACATAACACATTCACATAATCACAAACACTTATCCTTTGCGCGAGACTTAGACCATCGGTACGTCCACCTGTTCCCACAAATCCCAATTTCGAAGATCGACCAGCCAGGACGGGGCTGGCTAGTCTACCCCGCTTTGATACCAAATTGAAACACCTCGACCCGGAAATCTTGAAAAAGTCTCGAAAAATTCTAAGTAAAAATTTATGAAATTTTTCAATAATACACTTAACCAAAAACTTCAACTTTATTAATAAATCCGTGAAAATAATGTAGAGTAATAGAATATGATTCATAAAACACCAGAAGAAAATCCCAAGTTTATAAGACAAGAAAACCCGCTCCGATGGTCTTCATAGTCCCGCGCTCTGGTCCAACCAACTACTCATCACCAACATCACAAAAGGAGGCATGAGCATACAAAAGTGCTCAGTGAGGACGCTCAATATGACCCACTACAGCCCAATAAGCAAAACACTAAATCAACACTAACACTTTAGCATCTGGTTCTATCATTCCTTCACGTAACTAGTTAAATCATTTTCATTACTTTAACACTTCTTAACCTTTTGACCCGAAGGCCCATAATCCTACGGCCGTAGCCAAACCTGCGGCCGAAGCCAAACCTGCAGCCAAAGCCAAACCTGCGGCCGAAGCCAAACCTGCGGCCGAAGCCAAACCTGCGGCCAAAGCCAAACCTACGGCCGAAGCCAAACCTGCAACCCGTCGGTCCCTTACGGATCATAGCCAAACCTGCGATCGGAAGGTCCATTACATCCTCTTAACCAGTTTCCTTGATTAATTTGATTCGAATATACTTTCCTTAAACGCATTAACATTTCATGTCCTATGCTCCCAAGATCAAACGTTCATTTCCCACATAAATATCCTAACATAACTCGATAATCCATCCCACAAATCTATAGCATGCATTTCTCGAGAACACGATGAACGAAGTTTCCTTATACAATTCCCATCATACATTTCTTAAGAACAAGAAGAACGACCTTTCCTTAAACAAATTCTATCAAACATTTACCTATGAACACGATGAACAAACTTTCCTTAAATGAATTCTATCCAAGCATAAACATGTTCATACGGAATCAAACAAGACAAAATAATTCTTATTGGACTGCCACAAATCACGTCCTCACCTGGATTGATCTTAAAAGATCGAAGACTCTGAACTTAGCTGCGATTTTCCGGCGAAGAATCCTGCGATCCTGCTTGCTCGATCCTCACTTCCCAAAATCTCTCTCTAGGACTGCGTTCTTGCTCTAGCCTCTCTCTAAGACTTGGTTTTTGAGTTGTGTCTAGAATGGGAGATGAAGGTCCCTTTTTATATTACTCTTGGACTTGCTCACCAAGCCTGAAATTAATTTTTTCTTCCTTATTTAGCTTGGCCAAAACTTCCCCACGAAGGTTTGACTGAATCTCAACCATTCTTTCCTTAAATGACTCCCGCAGACCCGAACTTCCTTTCGAACAACCCGTCAATGATGACTTATCAACTTGCCTTACTTGGAACCTGCCTTCCCGAACGTACGAACTTTCCTTAGTTGGCTCTACTGTTTGCCGACCACTTCCTCAAACTTTCATTGTTTTATAGTTAGTTTATCCCTACTTATTCTAAGTTATCGATGCCTTAAAAGTAAGAATGGCATTTGATAATTAGAGAAAATGAAGTTCTTATTCCATTCATAACAAAAGAAAAGTTGGGACACTTAGAATAGTTTTAACTTTCTTACAAAGAAACCTATTTTACGGACCCTTTCATTAATAAATAAAAATACTCTTGGAGTGGGTCGTTACATCCTCCCCCTTCACTATAATTTCCCACCGGATCTTGGGCACAATGGTTAGAAAGCCACGTCAAGATCCCCATGGTAATCTTTGCTCGAATTTTGGCCAGCCGCATTCGACAGTAGCACACCACACCGGGCTATCCAAAAGACTATCATGCGGGAAAATTGGATTGTAGAAGTCAAGATATAAGCTAGGAGGCGGAGGAGGTATTTATAGTAGATACCGCACAATTACCGAAGAAACATTTACGTGTGTGTTTTAGTTGTTCCAGCAGGGTATAAATATCCTACACAAATCACTATCAAATTAACCCTAGTCTTTAACACACAAATAATACTCTTGCCAAAAGATATCAGGTGTAGTACTTAGGGATCGAATCCACAGAGAGCGATGGCACACAATAGATTTCTTATTCCTAAAGATTAAGCTAGGTGATTATATATATATATATATATATATATATATATAGGTTGGCAAATAATTAGTTAAGGAAATATTCATTTTCAATAAGTAAGGATGCACTATGGAAATATACTAATAATGTAAATATGGAAATAATGCAAATATGGAAATATGGAAATATACTAATAAACTAACTTGATGCAAATGTTAATATGCTAGATCTAGGATTTCAAGCTCAATGGATTATACTGGATATGAAGCATAGATATGTAAATATACTAAAACTCCAATATTAACTATTCTAACCCTTTTAACTCCAACTCTCGTATGCGAGCAAAACGAAAGACCATTGATCGACGGCGAAGGCCTGATGTCGATCGACGGTGAAATCAGAAGGAAGTGTGAACGAGATTTGATAAGTCCACCAGACTTGTTAGACCAGCTCTCGCATGCGCCTAACAGCCTAGTTGAATGTGGTATGTTCTGGCATAGAACCTACTATCGTAGTCTTCCATGTCCTACTTTCGAGATCCTAGTTAGCTACTCTAGAATGCAAGAATTAAGCACAACTCAGTTGATGGATATTGACTTAGCTAGCAATCCTACTTATGGGATAATCCATGATAGGTATCATACAACCCTAAACCTAGTTGATGATTACTCAGATATAATCAAAGAAAGAATAATAATTTGAATAGAATGCATAGATAAAATATTAGGGTTCCAATACAAATCTCCCTAAGGAGTTATGAATATTCTCCCAAAAATCCTAAAATTATAAAGCTATGTGTGTTGTGGCAAGCCTTGCATAAGCTTGTACTTGCACTTGCCCACACTAGCACACTCTTGCATGCTCTCAATACATGTGCATAAATATAATAACCCTAAAATCTAGGTCAAAACTCGTCTAGGGTATTCTTGTCTTTTGTCTTCTAGACTTGGGCTTTTCATTCGGGTGTTTGCGAATTGGGCGTCGATCGATGGCAAGTGTGCAGCATCGATCGACCTTAGTCTTTCATTATCGGTTGATTCCAAGGTCATGTCGTCGATCGACGACAATCTTGTACTTCGACTCCTCCAATAGTCAGTTATGGATTATTCTCCTCTAAATGCTCTAAGTGCTCCAAACGCTCCAAGTATCTCCATTTATATCCAAAACTTCCTTGGACCTGTAAATACTCTAAAACATATCCTAGACACACATAATAAACCCCAAATAGAGCCTAGAACATGGCCTAAAACTGGTAATAAATAGGCTATATCAACTCCCCAGACTTAACCTTTTGCTTGTCCTCAAGCAAACTAAGCCTGTGAAAGAGATTTGAAAAGCGGAGACTCACATAATGTCTAAGTATAACTGTCACCTTACTCTGTTGCAACCACATCCTATCAAGTCAATCACAAAGAAACTTTATATACCCTATCCTAGTATAGCAACCAAATCCAGTCTACCAACAACTTAGCAAATACTAGTCTGACTCACCCCTCTACTGATTTCATTTCTTTGCATAAAATAAAGTGTAGGCTTTACCTTGGGAGTATCGATCAAAGGACACATGGACTCTACCTCTGCAAGTATCTGAACAACTAGGCACAAAGTCTTCTCTGATTCCTTTCTCCCCCCTTTCTCTCTGAATCTTTCTAGATCTCAAACTCAATGGACAATGATGCTGATACAGTCCATCTTGCCATCTCATTTTTATTTTCCTCTTCTTTTTCTTTTCTTTTTTTCTTTTCTTTTCTTTTTCTTTTGCTTTTGGGCAAAGTTGTAGGCGAATAGTGGGGTCATCGATAATGTACCTACCCCTCGCTTCCAACGATGTGTGATCGTTCCTCCGAATTAGAATAATGGGGTCATAGGTAATTTACCTACCCCTCTGCATCTCGGGAAGTCATCTCAATCTTTTAAGCTATTAGGTAGATGCTGAAGAGAAAGAGAGAAGGGAACCAAAGGTGCAATGACTTGTACCTACAGACTTTGCAGAAGGAATCCGATCCAGTGTATACCAAGCCCCAAAGCAAGCAGATAATGTCAGGATTAGTGTTGGAAATCAGCTTCGGTTCCTTCAAACTTTCTAAGCAAGTGTGATATAGTGGAAGGATGATCCACTTTGGTATCTCTAGTAATCTCTGCAACAACCTTCTAAGAATGGTGCTAAAGTGTGGTTAGTCAATAATAAATCTTGATCATAGTCCCCTTCTTGACTCAATAAAACTTTTTGAAAAACTTATATATATATAGCAAATAAAAATCAAAATAAATAAATAGCATTAGTGAACCTCCCCCAGACTTAAATTACATTGTCCCCAGTGTAATCCGCCCTTGATTGGTTAGGAAAAAATAAATCATAAGTAAATAGATAAGTAGAAAAACTCGATACCAAAACTCTGTGAAGAGTATCGATCGATGGTAGGCATGTGTGGTCGATCGATGGTCGCGATCCAGTGTCGACTGATGGTGCCTCTATGGTGTCGATCGATGGTGACTCAAACAGTCTATATAAAAACAAAGTAAAACTCGAAATAAGTAGTAGTATAAGTAAAAACGAAATAAAAGCTTACTAAACAGTGGGTTGCCTCCCACTCAGCGCTTGGTTATAGTCTTTAGCTCGACGTTGTGAACTCTCTGACTAGTAGAAAGTTGGATCAACACTTGAAAATAAGTGTCTACATCTTCTTTGCTCTTCTGAAACCATGTACTGATGAAGTTCCTTAATGCTTCATCTTTTCTGGTTTTCTCATTCGTTGTAATTATTCTGAAAAAGTCCATTGAATGCATTCTTGTTTCTAGTTTCTCAATACTACGCTGTAGCATCCTAAGTCTGGCAGCTGTAGTCTCTGATAAATCCTCCAATTGCTGAGAAATATCTTCCTTCATCAGGCTCTGAGAAAATGCAATATCATCGAACCGATCTTCTAGTTCCACTTCTGCTGCTGTCTTCTGTCCGTGTTCATCAGTGTCAATCAATGCGTTGTTGTTATCGTCGATCGATGCTCGGTTTTCTGCCCCAGACGCATGTTGTCTCTGAATAGTATCCAGCTCTTGCTTCATCTCATCCATGTGTGCAGTCAAACCGGTAAGGAAGGTGTCTATAGGATAGTATACATCATCCAACCTCTTGTAAAAATCATCCAATGACATATCTTGAGTTCTGTAGATCGCCTTCACAATATCATCAATCTCTTCTATGTTGTATGTCTGTTGATCCTTGCTGCATGTTCTGGTAAACATATGTAGCTCTGCTCAAACAAATTAGCTCCCTTTAGAACTGCTCTAATTTCTTCAGCTTGCACATTCACTACCCTTCCACTTGTAGCTCGTGCATTACCATTCTCATCTTTGTAGTTGCCATACTCATCTTTCTTTTCCTAATGGAAAAGTCTGTTGCCTTCAGTATCGAAAGCTCTTGTATGTTGCTCATAACGTCAACCGATCGATGTCCGGATGGCTGTGTCGATCGACGGTGGCTTGAAAGTGTATGGATCAGTACAGATCGGCTCATGTCACTGCTCCTTAATATCGATCGATGCTGAATGGTGTGTGTCGATCGATGGCCTCTGCTGCTGTCCAAATATATTATCCGATCCATTAGCCATAATTAGGGCATATTCTACATCCTCCTTGGATAAATGTAGGAGTCTCCCATCAAGAGCCCGTGCATGTCCCTCTGGGTCTCTGAAAATACCAAACTCATCTGGTCTAAGGTTACCAATATCTGTCTCTTCTGCTCCATGTTGGTGTTCTGGTTCGCGTCTAATGTCATTTGAAGGCCATGAGTAGCCTGTGATCGATGCTTGATTATCCACTCTCACGTTCATCACCCAACCAGTTTCCTCTGATGCCAGGCCGCGACATTCAGTCTGCTCTTTCTCTCTGTAATCTTCATTGTATCCATCTCATACCGGACGAGTGTCGATCGATGGTGTATTGTAACCGTCGATTGATGCTCGATAACCAGACTGTTGCGCTAAAAGGTTTTCAGCTCCATTAGCCATGGCGAGATGTCTGCAATATCTTCCCTCGTGAAAGTAAGTAGTCTGCCATCCATACTCTTGTGTGACCGTCTGGATCTCTCATAATACCGAACTCGTTTAGTTGTCAATAACCATATTCCTTCTCGCGTTCTGCAGCTGAATCTACTTCGGTTTCTGCTTCGTGGTCAGTATCGAATCGATGGCGTAGGGTCGCCGTCGATCGATGTCAAATTCCCGAATTGATGGGAAATATGAAAACACCAGCCTCTTCCAAAGCAATACCACGTTACTCGATCATCTCTTCTTCTCTGTAGTCTCCGTCGTACTCGGGGTGGGCTGTGTTGTAATCACTATCTGTGTGGTAGGTGTTGATCGGTTCTGGAGTGTGAGTGTCGATCGATAACAAAGGGTGGGTATCGACCGATTGCTGAATTGCAAGAGTGTTGATTGATAGTCTGGGATGGGTGTCGATCGATGCTTCATCTTCTTACTCGTCATTGAGTCATAATCGCAGAAGCATGTGGCCACAAGTTCTGCATTATCACACAATTCAATCAGAGTAGCCTTGTTCTTATTCTTGACAGGTTCATAGAAAATATTTTGATCAATTAAAGATAGATACAACATGTTTAACTTCATAGCGCAGATAGCTCCCATAGTAGCCATGAATGATCTTCCAACTAATAGGAAGAGTTTCAATCTATCCTGATGTCCATCAC
Source organism: Moricandia arvensis (assembly GCA_905132765.1). NCBI lineage: Eukaryota > Viridiplantae > Streptophyta > Magnoliopsida > Brassicales > Brassicaceae > Moricandia > Moricandia arvensis. The sequence continues at coordinate 135,186 of CAJHQP010000226.1, read as the reverse complement.
ATGGAAGTCTACTGGTACTAGGGTGTTGTTAATCTGCACTGGAACATCTTTTACCATCCCTCCTGAGTTCACTTTTGAGCAGTCTACAAATGTGAAGGAATCATTGGAGGGTTCCACTTTCAGGTTCAGCTCCTCTGCCATAGTTATTGGCATAATGCTCACTGATGATCCAGTATCACAGAGGGCATTAGGGTATTTGTTGCCCTTAATAAAGCATGGAATCACAAACTTCCCAGGATCACTCTTCTTCTTCAGACAGGTTCTTGTTTCATCTTTTCTCTGAGATGATTGAACATGACTTCTATATCATCGTCTGTCATCCTTGTTTCCCTGAAAAACATCCACAACCTGTGAGTATAATAAGCTTCATCAAAAGGAGTATCTAAAGGAATTTTGAGAATTCTTTTGGTAAAGCTGTCCATCTCTTTTTCATTTGCTTCTCTGCGTAGATGTTTGGGGATCTTTTGCTTCCTCTTGGAGTGTCCCTCATCTTCTCTATCAAGATCCATATTTTCAGATGTGTCAGTATACTGTTCTGAAATCGTTCTGGTTGGATGCACAATCAAAGTTGCAGTGATGCTTGGTAGTCGAACCGGCTTCCTTATCTGTTGATCGATGCTCATATCGCATTGTAGATCGATCCCTTTATCACTATGTCGATCAATTGTCTTATGTAGGTGTTGATAGACGTTAGTCGATTCACACGAAGCCACTGATGCTGCAAGATTCGCTGTCGATCGATGCTCTTTGGTTGGTGCCGATCAACACCAATGCGAACTGCCAAATGACATCGAACTTTCCACACAAAAATCTCCTTCTTGGAGCTCATTCGTCTTAACTTCCTGCCAAAAAGCATCCTAAATCAATGCATTGACGTGGTATTTCTGTCCCGCTTCAATTTTCTCCTTGATCAGGCTCTCATGTCTCCTGATGGTTTCACTTGTTTGCAGCACTTGATTCTCTAGCTTCTTCACATGGGTGTTGAGGTTCTCAAATTTGGTGTTGAGATTGAGGTACAACCCATCTATCTTTCCACTGAAATCCACAGTCATCTTTTGTTGTCCCTCTAAGACTCTGTCAACCATTGCTTCAATCTTGCTTTCCTGATTCTCTGGAGGAGTATTCTGGTTGTAGGAAGATTCATAAGTTTTGTTGTTGTTGAAAGGCTTTCGCTGTGAACCCTGATTAAAGCTACTCCTTTGACCATTCCCATAGGAGTTCCTGTTGAAGCCTGGATTCCTTTGTCTCTGGAAACCATTCCCATCAATGTAGTTCACATCCTCTTCTTCAATCTCATCATTTCCAGACGCTATTGCTTCCACCTCTGGAAAAGTGACTTGCTTCCTAAAGAACTTTTGAACACTATCCAGTTTTACTTTGACCTATTTCAATCTGACTCTTACTCATTGTTGGAGTTGATCTCTTTCTTTCAAAGTATGTATTCTTGGTGCTGCTGTTGGATGTCAGGTTCTCAATCAACCTTGTAGCTTCTTCAGGATTCCTTGTGCTGAAATTTCCCTCACTAGCTGTTTCCAAAGCCATCTGGTGCTGTAATCCAATACCTCTAAAGAAAGTGCTGAGAAGTTGCACGTCGTTGAACCCATGGTGTGGGCAGTCTCTTTGGTATGATTTGAATCTCATCCAAGAGTGTCTGAAAGACTCTGAGGGTTCTTGTGAAAAAGTAGCAATCTTGTTCTTCAGGTCTTCTACTCTAGCATCACCAAAGAAGTTGCGCAAGAAAGCAATCGTTATGTCATTCTAGGATGTCAGAGATCCTGGTGGTAACTGCTTAAGCCAATATGAAACTTCTCCAGAAAGTGAGTACTTGAAGATCTTACAAAGGAGATAGGCCTCAAGGACTCCATTGGCTTTGGTAGCAGTCACTATATCCTGAAATCACTCCTGATGATCCGCAGGGTGCTTATGTTGTAATCCATGGTAAGGTGTCTGCGCTACAAGTCCGAAGAAGGCGGGCTTGATTTCAAAATAATTCTTCTGAAAAGCTGGAGGGTGAATGGCGGATCTGTTGGCGTAGAACTGGTCTGGACGGTTATAGTCAGCCAGTGGTCTCTGAGCAGCTTGGGCATTAGCTTCAGGTTGAGCTGCTGCAGCGTCTGCTTCTACTTCTGCATCAGGGATTACAGCCCCCTGATCGCATATCTTTTGGCCTGCTGCATTACACAGATAACCATCTTGGTCATGCAGGTTCCCCTCCATATCATGGGTCAATATCAACTTTGCAACCATCTGAACTCATCGGCTTTTGTCGATCGATGCGGGTACTATGCTGTCGATCGTCGGTGTGTGATCAGTGTCGGTCAATTCTCGAGTTCTGATGTCGGTCGATGCTATCAGTAAAGATGTGTCCCTCGACACGGAGTTGTTTATGTCGATCGATGCTTGTCATCTTTCTTTGCGGATCGTACGTTCGATTAAATCGGGGTTTGAGAATAATAATTCTTGTCCTTTATTGCTCCTAGTGTGTCTTTGCATGCACCTGAAAACAAGGAAAAGAAAATTTTAGTAACTTTAATGTAGTAACAAACCTAGACTAAATCCTAGAAATTAAATCTAATGGTGATCAATGCTTCCCGGCAAAGGCACCAAATTTAACTTCTGTGTTTTATTTGTTCGAGCAGGGTATAAATATTCTAAACAAATCACTATCAAATTCACCCTAGTCTTTTACACACAAATAATACTCTTGCCAAAAGAGATCAGGTGTAGTATTTAGGGATCAAATCCATAAAGAGCAATGGAAATATGGAAATATACTAATACTGCAAATAAATAGTGCAAATACGAAAATATTCTAATAAACTAACTTGATGCAAATGTTAATATGCTGGATCTAGGGTTTCAAGCTTAATGGATTATAATGGATAGGAGGCACAGATATGTAAATATACTAGGACTCATATATTAACTTTTTCTGGCCCTTTTAACTTCAACTCCCGTATATGCGAGCAAAAGGAAAGACCATCGATCGATGGCGAAGGCCTAATGTCGATCGATGGTGAAATTAAAAGGAACTGTGAACGAGATTTGATAAGTCCACTAGACTTGTTAGACCAGTTCTCGCATGCACCTAACAGCCTAGTTCAATGTGGTATGTTCTTGCACAGAACTTACTCTTGTAGTCGTCCATGTCCTACTTTCGAGATCCTAGTTAGCTACTCTAGAATGCAAGAATTAAGCACCACTCAATTTATGGATATTAACTTAGGTAGCAATTCTACTTTTGGGCTAATCCATGATTGTTGTCATTCAACCCTAAACCTAGTTGATGACTATTCAAACATGATAGAATATTGAGGTTCAAATACAAATATCCCTAAGGAGTTATGAATCTTCTCCCCTAAAAACCTAAAACTATAATGATGTATGGGTTGTGACAATCCTTGCCTAAGATTGTACTTGTATTTGTACTTTCACACACCCCTTTTGCTCTCAATACATGAGCTTAAATATAAAAACCCTAAAATCTAGGTCAAAACTCATCTAGGGCATTCTTGTCTTTTGTCTTCTGAACTTGGGCTTTTCAGTCGGCTGTCCGTGAGTTGGTCATCGATCGATGGCGAGTGTGCAGCATCGATCGACCTTGGTATTTCATCATCGGTCAATTCCCTGGTTATATCGTTAATCGGCGAAAGGTTTGCACTTCGACTCCTCAGATGGTCAGCTACGGATTCTTCTCCTCTAAATGCTCCAAAATCTCCATGTATCTCCAAAACGTTCTTGGACCTGTAAATACTCTAAAACATATCCTAGATACACATAATAGACCCTAAATAGAGACTAGAACATGTCCTAAAACTGGTAATATATAGGTTGTATCAAACATCATTTATCATGACCCTCGATTCCCCATGCAAAGTTAATGTACTGACACACTTACCAAGAGAGCTAATAATGCAAGGTTAACACAAGTACACGGTTACCGAGAGGATACAATGATCGTGGTCGCCCATCTCGGTAACAAATCAACAACCTCGGGTATGTGTGCGGTAATGTTGCTTTTGTTATGCACTCTCAAATTAACCCTACGAGTTACTTTTTACTCTCTCAAATAAAAGGTTCAATGTAATACTTAGGCATCGAATCCACAGAGGCTCTAAGATCACACCATAGATTTATTGCTTCGAAATAAAACTAGATGACAATACTGATTTATGAATTGTGAATTAAAGATTGGTTTGGTTTGTGAAGATTATTAGGAAGGACTAGACTTATGGGAAACTCTCATGTAGACTAGGTAATGCATATTAACAGAATGTTAAGGGTTTTAGTGAAGTGTTGTTCTGAACTCAAACCCTAGGGTTTAGATAAGTCCCTCTCGTGATTCTTAACGGAGAGTCTATCGACGGCCATTGCGTGGTATTTATCGATTCTACCTCTAAACAGATGTGATTCGCGTGTTTGATATGTTCTCTAACCCTCTAGTTCACCTCTCATTTGTTACTAGAGTTTTAGATTGTTTAAGATATATTTCAGGGTATAACCAAACTCTCGCTTGCGCTATAACATCCTATAATCTAAGATTTAAGTGATCAAGTTCAACTTAGCATTAAGATCTACTTAAATAAATAACTAATTAGAATAACCCTAACAATTTCATAGCATCAGCAAGCCATTAACTACCCTAGAAGAACCCTAAATCTAACAATAGACTACTAATATATAATTGTGATAAACATGATGAATAGATGAATAAATTTCATTGAAATAGTAATAATAAAAAAAGGGAGTTCAGGATCTTAGTCTGATAATGGAATAGATCTCTTTGTCAAAGGTAGCCGTCAACGTTGCAAGTATCAAAAGGGTTGTCAAACATGTGTATCTTTCAAAACAGCTAATAAACCTAGTAAATAGCATAAAACATGGCCAGGGACTAGTCTTGCAAATAGTGGAACTTCTGGGTGGAATCGTGATTTCTTCAAATCTTAAATAACTCGTTATAAGTGTTGACCATCGATCGACTCTCGGGGTGAGACGTCGATCGATGTTCTTAACGTTTCTTTGTTCTCGGCTGAGCATTCTTCAAATGCTCCAGAATAATCCAAAAGCTCCTGTTGCTTCCAATGAATACATGAACCTGTAAAGAATCTAAAAATAAAAATACAAATTGCATATAAAAGACTCTAAAACCGTATACATATCATGGGTAAAATCAGGTAAAAGCATGACATATCATGCGTTAATCTCGGGTATTGCCAGGCATCCCTGAGGCCATGATATGCTCAGAAAAATTAGCTGCTGCACGGACGCAATCAGTTAACAAAAGCCAGCAGATAAAAACTCGAAACATTTCAGTCGCAATTACATGGCGACCTGGTACACGACCAATCCAACAAAAAAACAACAACAAAAATAGGGAATATTCATATCATTGCTCTGGGGAATCGTCTTCTTCCCAAGTCGAGCCACAATGTTTCATCTCCAACAGCCTCCCCCCCCCCCTCTTCTACTTTATCTCCTGACGAAAATGCAGTCTCGTAATCGGCAAAATATGGCACTTTGAAATCGCCGTCCTCAATTTTCTCAATCGACATCATGCCAAGTCTCTCCAGAAGCGGCCCTTAGGCCTCCTCCAGTTTGGTGATGGGCTCATGGGGAATAAACACCCCCCCCTCGACACAAGCTTATTCATGCCGCCCTTATTACCAGCAACCTGACTTAGGACAAGGAGCTTCTCATATGCCACCTCCATCTCCGACTTATCTTTTGGAGCTTCTCCAAGAGCTTGTTGAACAAGGCACACATCTCATCCTCCACATCTAAAACAGCAGGAGATCAGCATCTTCGGCACTCTCTAGTTGGTTCCTCGTTCTCGAGATCTTTTTGCCCATCACCCTCCTAGGCATATTTTTGTTGATCGCACTCCTCGGAACCTTCTCGTTCATCCCCCTTCTGGCATTTTTGTTAGAAACGGGATCCTTCTTGAGACCCACCATCGACACTGTGGGAACAGTCATCGAACTCCCATCTTCGTCAGCAACCAAAATATTCTACGTCGACTCTATTTGATCCGCAAAAACTAGAGTCTCATTCACCCCCTCCTGAACGGGAAGGTTCTCGACAAAAATGTCGGCATACAACGGAAATGAAAGATCGAGCCTCCCAATCTATGTTAGAGCGTACGAGAACAGAAGAGATGCAGAGAGAGAGAAAGTAAAGAGAAGGCAGACAGACTCAAGCAATAAAGCCAAATACATTACAAGATGGGGTATTTATATGAGCACTAGCGCGAAAAAACGAAAAGGCGCCATCATTAACAAAATGACTGTTCATTTTCCCACCTGCACTACCTAGTTGGCGACGAGTCGGATACAAAAAAATATAGTAATAAAAGACGTTATATCACATAGCCAAAACAAGCTAATTAAGTCCAATAACAATAACGCCAAAAAATATTATCAAGCCCAAAAGAAAGAGACTACAATAATATGTTGTACAACAACTATTCCTCCATGACAAAACCTAGAGCTGCTCCCCGGACCGAGCAACACAGAGTAACCACGTCTTTCGGACTCAAGACGCCTGTATTCGTGCCAATTTGGTTCTCCACTGGTTGAGAGACTCGTGAAGGGACCCATATAGTGTCGGCAACTAGAGACAGAGTTAACTCATTCAGACGGATCATGATAACATCCATTGCGGAAAGATCCTCCAAGAATCGAGCTTCATCCTGCTTAAGACCATCCATCACCCACGTAGGCATTTGGAGACCTCTGACGATGAGCTTCTTAAGGCAGGCTCTTGTTCCTCACGCTTTGGCCAAGAGCAGCCTTCTACCATTAACGAGTTCTACTCCCAGAGATACTCCTCAAAACGCCCCAAAAAGACTGAGCACTTAGACAAAACTTCACTTTCTAAAATGTTTAGAGAATCTGAGATTGAATAAGTGTTTAGGGATAGCTTAGAGATTTATAAAAGAGACTTAAGCGAATTCGAGACTAATGAGTAATCATTACTAAGAGACTAAGAGAATGCTTAAGAACTGTCTAGGTATTATTGATGATGAGGTTACAATATATAAAGGGAGATTACAAGCTTAAAGAACAAGAGGATAAGGTTTATCGTGTGTAGTCAAAGGTAAAGGAGTGTCCCATATGAAACCCTTCAAATTAGGTGCTTCACATGCTTTGGCATCTTGGAATCTTGGACCAAGATACCTTTCCTTTTCCAGCTTCTGACAGTCTGTCAAGGCTTGTTTTCCTTTCCTTTTCAACGGTCGGATCAGTAAGGTAACAAGGGTAAACCTAGCCAAGTTACAATTTTACCCGATCCGGGTAAAGTCGATGTATGGTCGACCCGCACGGACGGTATGGTCGACCCATACAGATGGTATGGTCGGCCGGTATGGATGGTACGGTTGACCCGTACGTATGGTACGGTCGACCCGTACGTATGGTACGGTCAACTCGTACGGATGGTACGGTCGACCCGTACGGATGGTATGATCGACTTGTACGGATGGTACGATCGACCTGTACGAATGGTATGATAGACCCGTACGGATGGTACGGTCAACCCTTATGGATGGTAAGGTCGACCTGTATGGACTGTATGGCCTGGTCGACCCTAAACCTAATCTTCTCAAACTGTTCCCAAGTTTCTCATCTCCAAATCTGATCATATCTTCCTCATCATATCTCAACACTCCCTCTCAAGCTTGACCTAGGTAATTGGACAAGCTTGGAAGCTATGAGATCCTCCTCATTAAAAACCTCATCAAAGAAAACCCATTGGGATAAAACCGTGATGAGGGGAAAAGACCTCATGGCCAGGGGACTAGCTCCTTCTTTTGAGATCAATGAGTCCTAGACGAGTATGAATTGACTCCATAGTTTTCTGTCTTGCTGCCTTGGTAAACAAATCGGCCAATTGATCTTCACTTATAGTGTATCACGGCAACATGACTCTTTGTACAATCATCTGTCTAACCTTATGGCAATCCACCTCAATATGTTTGGTCGTCTCAAGAAACACCTAGTTGAGGCAATGTGTATTGCAGCTTAGTTGTCACAATGCATGGTCGTAGGAGTAGCTTGATCAATCTCCAAGTGCTTCAGTATGCCCTTGATCCAAACTAACCCATTTGTCAGCTTCAACGTTGCTCTATACTAGGCTTCTGCACTTGAACATGAGACCACTTTCTGCTTTTTGCTCTTCCATGTAACCAAGTTTCCCCCCAATGAAAGTACAATAGACCGTAGTAGACTTCCTATCATTCCTATCACCAGCCCAATCCGCATCACAGTAACCAACAACTTCAATGCTTCAATTGAAACCAATCCAAACCCCTTGATCCGGTTCCATTCAGGTACATCAAGATCCTTTCCACCATGCGCCAATGATGCTCCTTTGGGAGTTGCATATGTTGGCTCACCTGATTCACAGCAAAACATATATCAGGCCGTGTAATAGTTAAGTATATCAACTTACCAACAAGCATTCTATAAATCTCAGGATCATGAAATGGCTTGCTATCTTCAATCTCCCCCTCACGTGGGACCTTGTATCCATCTTCCATAGTAATCTTAGCCATCTTTCCTCCATCTTTCCTTGGATCTTATAAATGATCAAGTGTATATTTTCTTTTGGACATAAACAACTGATGTGCTCAAATTGCGCCAAGAGCAACTCTCTCAAATAAGAGACCGATTGCAGTACTTAAGGATCGTATCCACAGAGACTTCATATCTCACACAATAGACTTGAGTTTCAGACTACGCTTGGTAAGATAATATTTAGAGTAATAAATAATAAAGCTAGTAAATCAAGGAGTTTTTTTTTGATGGAAGGATGGGTGCTAGACTTAGTGTTTCAGGCAAGTGGACTATAGAGGATAGAAGATAAGGGTATCAATCCTAGAACTCGATACTAATGTAAAACATGACCAGCTCTGTCTGCGAGTCTCATCTATTGACTAAGTCTTTGTTCCAACTCTCGTATGTGAACTCAGAATTACAGTCGATCGATGATATTGGACTAGCATCGATCAATGGTTGCTGAAGTTAATAATTACGACGTAATTCAATATGTTCACTAAGTTAATTAAACTAGCTCTCGCATGTATCTAACAACCTAGCTCAGCAGGATTCAGTTCAAGTAATAGATCATGCTCTCACGTGCGCCTAACTATCTTATGATCAGGTTTCTAGTTAATTACTCTAGAAACAAGCAATAAGAACAATCCTGTGAAGGATACAATAAACACACTAGCAATTTTATTGTTAGACTAGTCCATCAAAACCCTAGAAAACCTAAATCTAGCAGGTGTTTCTACTCAGACATGATATTTGTCAAAGAAATCATAGATGAATAGATATAATTGCAATAGAATAAATATAAAAACCAAAGGAGTTCCAAAAAAACTCTGAAGGAGTTCCTATATTCTCTCCTAACTAAAATCAGTGAATATAATAAGGCTTGTTAAGCGTTCTAAAGCATAGCCATCAACAATGGCTTAGAAACACACATAAATAGGATTTTTAGTCATCCCAGGGTATTTTGGTAATTTGTGGTATATTTTGGGCTTAAGTCGGTCTTGAAATATACTCAGCCCATGTTCTGGAATCACCGTCAATCGACACCAAGGCTGTACCGTCGATCGACACTCATTTATCTTCTCGGCAGCTTCCTCTCGTGAGGCAGACTGATCACTCTTCAGTAAAACGGGCATAACTTCGGCTACAGGATGCTGATTGACCTAAAACCAGTGTCCTTGGAAATATAACTCAAATATATATCATATGTCAAAATATGGGCTCAGTCTAACAGTGGGAAGATCTCCATTTATAGCTAAACATCTGACGTGTCTGCGCAGTTCTACATCTAAAAAAGCTCCAGAATCACCAAAGTTCTCCAGAACGTACCTGAACCTGAAAACACTCTAAAGCATACTCCAAAACCATATTATAGATTCTAAAAAGCACATATACCATGTCATAAAAGTGGTAAAGTCCATGGTATATCAACTCCCCCAAACTTATTCGTTTGCTTGTCCTCAAGCAAAGAATATCATAATCTGAAAAAATTTTGAAAACACTGGGACTCACAATATCTATAACTTATCCTTATCACATCTACAATGTTGCAACCACATCAAATAAGTGCTAATCTTAGATAAACTTTATATACCTTATCCTAGTTTAGCAATCAAATCCATTCTACCAGCAACTTTAGCAAATACTAAATGTTATATACCTTATCCTAGTTTAGCAATCAAATCCATTCTACCAGAAACTTTAGCAAATACTAGTCTGAATCACCCCTCTACTAACCTCATTTCTTGCATAAAATAAAAGTGCAGGTTTTACCTTGAGGGTATCGATCAAAGGACACATGGACTCAACTCCTGCATATCTGCATACACAGGTATAAAGCCTTTCATGATCCCTTTCTTTCCTCTTTTCTCTGTTCTCTAAATCTTCTTAGATCTCAAATTCAATGGACAATGATGCTTATACAGTCCATCTTGCCATATTATTTTCAATTTTTGTTGGGCAAAGTTGTAGGCGAATAGTGGAGTCATTGGTAATGTACCTACCCCTCGCACACGTTTACCTTTCAGAACCGCAGGAGGAATACGATCCAATGTATGCCAAAACCCAAAGCAAGCAAATAAGTCAGTATTAGGTTGGAGGTTAGCTTCGGTTCCTTCAAACTTTTTAGGCAAGTGTGATATAGTGGGAGGATGATCCACTTTGGTATCTTTAGTCCTCTCTGCAAGCAACAAGTCTAAGAATGGTACTATAGAATGGTTAGTGAACAAGTAAAAATATAAATCTGATCATAATCCCTTTCTTGGCTCAATAAAAAATTGAAAAACTTATATAGATATAGCAAATAAAAGCTCAAAACGATAAATAGCATCAGCAACCTCCTCAGACTTAAATAACAGTGTCACAGTGTTATCTTGTCCTGGTTTGGTTAGGATAAATAAATAATGAGGATTTAACTAGGAAAACAATATGTCTGCTTGTTGATGGTGACCGTCGATCGACACATTTAAGTGGCGACCGATCGATGCTTTGTTTGCTCTGTCAATCGACATTGATCAGGTGTCGCTCGATGCTATCTGCAGACTATCTTCCTCATATCTCTTTTTCCTGAAATTAAGCAAAAACGAAACATCAGTGATAAATGAAAGTAAAACAAAATTTAAAACTTACTAAACAGTGGGTTGCCTCTCACTCAACGCTTGGTTATAGTCTTTAGCTTGACGTTTTTGAACTCTGATTCAGACCAGATCAGATTGAGAACTTGCTCCAAAAAATTCTCAATGTCCAATATCTTCAGTTTTGTCACACTTTTTGTGAAAGTCTCCATAGACTTTTATCCTTTGTCTATCATCTCAGCAATAAGGAGTGCTTGAAGCATTGCAAACGGCGGTGAGAAGCATATGATGTGCACTCTGTATTTCCTAACACCATCTGAGAAGTGGGGAATCAATGACTACTTTGGACCGCTGGTCCTTCTTCTCTTCTTCCAATTCCTTTCTGCTATTATTTCCCCCAGACTTGTCTGATCTCGTGTGGTTGCCTTCATAAAAAAGATTTTGGCACACTTAAAACTCATTCTTCTATGATACGCGATGGGTGTCGATCGATGGTGAAGTGGTAGTGTCGACTGATGCCTGCTTGTTGATGTCGTTCGATACTTCTTATATGCGCCTTTGTAAACTTTGCATGTAAATCTCAACCCTTGCTGAGAATCTGCTGCATACTGATGATCATCAAATACCTCAATGTAGGGATCCATATGCACACTTCCATCTGTGGGATAGGAGATTCAGCTTCAAATACAGCGCATGGAACCACAATCTTCACAGGATCATGTATCCTCTTCACTCTTTTGTTAAACCCATAAGCTTCTTATGTGCAGATGGATGGTCTATGATGTTTAGGGACAGCAAGTTATGAGGTTTCAGACTTGTGCACTCTTTCCTCAATCGGTCCTGGCTCAAATGCTAATCCTGGTAGTACTTAAGGATCGTATCCATAGAGACTCGATATCTCACACAATAGACTTGAGTTTCAGACTACGCTAGGTCAGCTAATATATAGAGTAATAAATAATAAAGCTAGTAAATCAAGGAGTTTTTTATTTGATGGAAGGACGTAAGCTAGACTTAGGGTTTCAGACAAATGGGCTATAGAGGATAGAAGCTAGGGATATCCATCCTAGAACTCGATATCTAATGTAAAAGACGACCAGCTCTTGCTGCATGTCTAATCTATTGACTAAGTCCTTGTTCCAACTCTCGTATGTGAACTCGGAATGACTATCGATCGATGCTATTGGACTAGCGTCGATCGATGATTCTTAACTCAAGCATGACGACCTAATTCGATATGTTCACTAAGTTAGTTAAACCAGCTCTCGCATGTATCTAATAACCTAGCTCACAGGATTTAGTTCAGGTAATAGACCAGGCTCTCGTGTGCGCCTAACTATCATATGATCAGGTTTCTAGTTAATTACTCTAGAATCAAGCAATAAGAAAAATCATGTGAATGATACAATAAACACCCTAGCAATTTTATTGTTTGCCTAATCCATCAAAACCTTAGAAAACTTAAACCTAGCAGGTGGATCTACTCGAACATGATATTTGTCACAGAAATCATAGATGAATAGATATAATTACAATAGAAAAATATAAAAACCAAAGGAATTCCAAGAGGACTCGAAGGAGTTCCTATCTTCTCTCCTAACTATAAAAGATGGATATAATAAATCTTGTTTAGTGTTCTAAAGCGTAGCCGTCAACAATGGCTTAGAAAGCACATAAATAGGGTTTTTTGTCGGCCAAAGATATTCTGGTAATTTTTGGTAGCTTATGGGCTTAAGTCGGTCTTGAAATATACCTTTACCGCGTTCTGCCATCACCGTCGATCGACACCAGGGCTGTGCCGTTTATCGACACTCATTCATCTTCTCGACAGCTTCCTTTCGCGAGGCAGATTGATCACCCTTCAGTAAAACGGGCATACCGTCTGCTACATGATGCTGATTGACCTCAAACCAGAGGAATTCAAAGGCTAACGCAAATCTGTATCGTTTTTCAAAAGATGTGCTACATCTAACGGTGGAAATATCTCCATCCATAGCTAAACATCTGACGCAGATGCGCAGTTTTGCATCTTAAAAAGCTCCAAAATCACCAAAGTTCTCCAGAACGTACCTGAACCTGAAAACACTCTAAAACATGCTCCAAACCCACATTATAGATTCTAAAAAGCACATTTACCATGGCCTAAATGTGGTAAAATATATGGTATATCAACAACCCTTCCTTGGATCTACATATCTCAATTCCAAGGAAGTATTTCCTCTCTCCCAAGTCTTTAATTTCAAACACTGACTTAAGGAACTCCTTGGTTGATTTGATACCATTTTGATCACTTCCAGTGATGATGATATCATCAACATACTCAAGGAGAACAACAACACCTGAGGGGTTGTGAAAGTAAAGAGGGTGTGATCAAGTTCAGACTTCCTAAACCCTTTATTGTTCAAGATTGTGCTTAACTTATTATACCAAGCTCCTGGCGACTGCTTAAGGTCGTAGATAGCCTTATTTAGCCTCAACACATTTCCCTTCTTGACCAAGTTCTCCAAACCAGGTGGAGGATACATGTACACTTCACTTTCCAGCTCTCCTTGTAAGAATACATTCTTCACATCCATCTGCCAAAGGCCCCATTCAAGGTTCGCCGCCAAGGACAACACAATTCTGATTGTATGAAGCTTAGCCACTGGTGCAAAAGTATCAATGTAGTCTTCTCCATACGTTTGGGTAAACCCTCTTGCCAGCAGTCTGGTTTTCTTCCTATCTACCTTCCCATTTGCAAGATATTTAATAGTGAAGATCCATCTAATTTACACAACCTTCTTCCCTTTTGGTAGTTCACGCTCATACCAAGTGTCATTCGTGATCATAGAATTGGCCTCATCCCCTACTGATTCTCTCTATGCCTTGTCTAACATAGCTTCTTCATATGATTTAGGAATGAGACTTTCATCTAGACTAATCATAAATGCACAATGATCCTCAGGATACTTAGCAAAAGAACACACGGCTTGAGAAGGATGCTCCACGGCTTGTGCATTGTAGTAAGATCCCGTACTGACCCAATTTGAGTTTGGTGGCTCTTTCCTCAATTCCACTTATTCTCAATGAAATTTCTAAACCACTGCTCCACTTCTTGACCCTGGTCTTCCACTTGTTGAATACCATCTTTCCGTAATATGGTACCTCCTGTGGGAAGGATTCTTTTTGTTGGTCCACCTGTACCACCCGGCCTTGGTCCACTCGGCTCATTTGGACCCGTTCAACCAGCATCGTTCTCAGCCTCTTCTTCTTCTTCAACTTCTTCTTCTTGAACTTTTTGCCCTTCACCTTGATCATGATTTCCGCACTACGTTCATCATTCCCCCTCTCATGGTTGAGGTACAGTTAAATTTGTGCACTGATCCGTCTCGGAGGTTTAGTCTTTGGACCCTCGGTAACATTAATACCAAGTCCTTCTAGTATTATCCTTATATTAGATACTCTATCTGATTCTTGGGATAACTCCTCCAAGTTTGTCCACTTCTTTTCTTCATAGTATTCTTTTGTTTCCACAAACTTTACATCCCTTGATACTAACACTCTTCTGCTGGCCGGATCATAGCATTTATACCCATTCTAAGTGGTATAATACCCAATAAACATAGCCTTGACACTCTTGGCTTCAAGCTTGTTACGTTTCTCCCCATGAACCAGCACAAAGCAAAGACACCCAAACACCCGGCGACAATCCAATGGAAGTTTGTACTTGTTCAAGACCTCAAATGGAGACTGGTCTTGAATAACTTTGGTTGGAATGCGGTTGATAAGGTAGCAAGCTGATGCAACAGATTACTCCAGAAACGTTTGGGAGTATTAGAGTGAAACATCATTGACCGTGCAACTTCCATAAGGTGCTGATTCTTCCTTTCGGCCACACCATTTTGTTGAGGAGTGTATGGATAGCTTGTTTGATGAAGGATTCCATGTTGAGCAAGGTGTTGCTTGAAGGCTGGCTTGCATACTCCCCTCCATTATATGATCTAAAAATTTTAAGCTTAGCATTTTAATGGTTAGTCACATAAGTTTGAAAAAAAATGCTTCAAGAACCCTATCCTTAGATGGCATCAAAGTTATCTAGGTGTATTTAGATTTTTCATCAATGAATGTCACAAAATACTTATGAGCATCCTTATACAAGCAAGGTGCAGTCCACACATTCGAATGAACTAAATCAAAGGATTTATCATAAGTAGTACTAGAGGTTGGAAAAACAGTCTTAGAATGTTTGCCTAAAATGCAAGCTTCACAATCATTGTTTTACAAAAACAACACATGGAAACATCAAGTTCAAAGCTCTAACATGAGGAGGACCTAGTCTAGTATGCCACAACGCATCATTATTCAACATAGAAGCAGAAGTAAACGAGCAAGTAAATCAGGAACATGAGTAAGATCTTCTAGCATAAGTCTCCCTTGGTTACTTCTTTCCCAATTAGTCTCTTGCTTTCAATATCCTGAAACTTCACATCGTTAGGACTAAAGACCACAATGCATTGCAAATCAGAAGTACATTTCTTTACGGATAGCAGATTTAAGGGAATTCAGGCATATTGAAGGCCCTAGATTCTGTATCAAACAATTTCTGATTGCATATTCCCTTAATTGGGACCTTCTCACCATTATCTATCATGACATGACCATAAGTCGGGTCAATATCTTTAATTAGTCTACTATCACTAATCATGTGATGAGATGCACCAAAATCAATTACCAAAGGCTTAGACACATTGCAAGCATTGTATGAAATGGTAAGTTCTAACTGGTCCATATGCAATCTTAGACTGTCCTAGTGGTTGATTCATAAGCAGTCCTAGAATGATCAATATTACTAGACTCAATCAAGGATGAACCAAAGGAATACCCAAGAGTGTTACCAAATTTGTTACCATTATCCTTGAAGATCTTGATTAGAGCATCACTGTCTGATCTCCTAATCAGATCGTTTTTGTTGAACCTCTGACTCTCCTGGTTACTCGGTTGAGTGGCTTGGGTTGTCATGTACATCATCTCTCGCCCATCTCCTTCATTGATCTGTTTTAATTCACCCGCAGCACTTGTACCAGTAACACTTGACCCATGTTGCTCATTGGTCCCATAGAAGAGGTGAGCTCTTGCATCCTTATCCTCAATGAACTTAGTCGGCTTCAAGTGTGGATGCAATATACAACACTGACTCTTCTTTTGTCCATGCCTCTTACAATGATCACATGTCCCATTAAACTTCCTTTCTTAAAATTGGTTGTGCATTGCTATGTTTGCTTGGGGAACTTCGGCATGATTGGCTAAAGAGAGTTCTCCTTTACCTCCAAAGAGCCTAATGTTGGGGTCAAAAACGGTACTCTTGAAATCAGCATCTAAAAGTTGTGTTTCCATACTAATGCAGTCTCGAAACCGTCTCAACGAAGTTTTCCGGGCAAAAACTCGAAAGAAAGGAACACAAACTGACCAACTCGCCCGTTCGGCGAGTTGGACAGCACAAGCCAACCAACTCGCCCGTATGGCAAGTTAGACAACATGAGCAGTCCAACTAGCTCGTTCGGCAAGTCAGATTAGTCAATCCACTTTCACCTCGGCCTCGTTAACTCCCTCTTCTGATACTTGATCGAACTTATCTTTTTTCCGTCTCGGTCAAGATTGACATTGGAACTTTACCAAAAGAATTCGTTTTCTTGAGAAAGGATCGGGTCGATCGTATGAGACGGTAACGGTTAACTAAACACCTAGAGCCGCACGCCCCATACGAAAGATCCTAACTCTCAGACGAGGTCGTCTTAGCAATGCTCTTTTGATAAAATCTTAGAAACGCCTAAGTCAGAAAATGGCCCGATGAGGTCTAAAGCTCGGCTAAAGGCCCACTCGCGATTTTATCAAGCCCAAAGTTTTTTACAGTTTATCTTTTATTTTGTAGGAAGGGATATATATTAAGTTCGGAAGATAAATGTCAAGATCGAAGGAAAAAAGGAATATTTATGCGAAGCGATAAATTCAACCAAGGGCAGAAGATGAAAGAGCAAACCGCCTCTGGAAGAGTATATAAGGAATTCAAGGGTGATCATGCAGAGGACACAAGAAATTCTCCACTCAGAGCAAACATAGCTTAGCACTTATAGCATTTAGGGAACTTTCCGTTTTTCTTATTCGAGTTGCGACTCAACTAGGGTTTTGCAGTCTTAGGTTATTAGAACTAGGGATCTCACCGACAGCTCTCATAGCCGAGGCTGCTATCCTTTTGTAAACGCTCATACGCAAATTCGGAATAAGACATCTATTTGCTCTCTTTCGATTCGTATTTTGTTTTTCGATATTTACTTCGTATTCTGATTGATTGGCTTGTGGTTTAGCAGATATTCGGGACCTCTGAGAGACTAGGATTTACCATGCGTTCCTAATTCAACGGAAATAGACAGTGCAAATTTCGGTTTCCACAGTTTGGCGTTAGAAGGAGGGGGCCTCGGATTATCTAACTCGAAAACCCACCAAACCTTTGAGACATAGTATGCCTAACGAAACAGACAGTAGTGTCATCTCTTTCAAGGAAAGAGCAATGACCGACCCGGTCAAAACTCTCAACGATCTCCTTGTCATTGAGCTGACTGTCTAGATTATTGATGTCGCAAAGATATTAGTCGACACCGGAAGTTCGGCCAACATCTCCTTCAAGGAAACACTCGAACGAATGGAACTCGATTTATCCAAAATCGCGGAAGATCCAAACCCGATAGTAGGACTCTCAGGGGAAGCTACCATGATCCTTGGCACGATCGATCTCTCGGTAAAAGCTGGTAGCGTATCGAGAGTTGTGGAGTTCTGGTCATCGATCGACCCACATCCTACAACGCAATCGTAGGTAATCCATGGTTGAACTCAATGCAAGAAATCCCGTCGACATACCATATGTGCCTCAAGTTCCTGACTCCTCGCGGAATCGAGACCATCTAGGGAGATCGTGGGATCTTGCGAGTTTGCTTCGTTGTAGAGATGAAACGGAAGAATCCGTTAGCTGAGATTTCTCCTAAAAAGAAAAAGAAAGTGTACGATGTTGGCAACGCGCCATAACAAGATGATACCGAAATATTTTGGCAGTCGCGAGCAGCCGAAGCTTTGGATGGGAAACGAGAACCAACCTGCGAGCCCGTTATCTCGGTATGCCTAGACGAAGCGTTCCCAGATCGTTGTGTAGAGATCAGTGTTAACCTGACCGAATCTCTGATATAACTTATATCTTAAGAAATCACACATGTCATGAACGCGAGAAAATCGTACATTAATCTCACATCACGAGCGCGTTGACCGACATCAACCGTAACAAAACGAAATTACTAGCGCGAAGGGGTCAACTCGAGGTCGGAAAATAACTCCTCAAAGTGGGTCCAAACACGAGTCGCGGTATCCCGATTGTCTCGTAAACATGGTTGTCAAAAGAAGAAACGGAAATTGGAGAGCTGCCATCGATTTGACGGATCTCAATAAACGTGCCCAAAGGATAGCTTCCCGCTTCCACATATCGACCGATTAGTCGAAGCAACGACAGGGAACAAACTCCTGACCTTTATGGATGAATTCTCTGGGTATAATCAGATTAGAATGAATCCCGAACGATCAAGAGAAGATCGCATTCATAACTGACCGTGGCACTTACTGTTACAGGGTAATGCCATTCGGTCTGAAGAATGTTGGTGCGACTTATTCGTCAACCGTATGTTCTCAGAACAACTCGGAAAAACAGTGGAGATTTATAACGAAGATATGCTCGTAAAATCCCTCAAAGAACAAGATCATATTGCCCACCTCCGAGAATGCTTTGAAAGGCTAAAACTCCACAATATGAAACTGAATCCCGCGAAATCCAGGTTCGCAGTGGCATCGGGAGAATTTCTGGGTTACCTCGTGACCTACCGTGGGATCTAAGCTAACCCGAAACAAATCACCGCTCTGATCAAAATGGTTCCCCAAAAACGAAACGAGAGGTACAGAGATTGACCGGTAGGGTGGCAGCACTAAACAGACTTATCTCACGATCAACAGACAAATATTTGCCCTTCTACGACACTCTAAAGGGGAACAAGAGATTTGAATGGTCCGAGGAATGCGAAAAGGCCTTCCAACAGCTGAAGCATTACTTGGCCACTCCTTCGGTACTCGCAAAACCTGTAGAAGGAGAACCACTCGTCTTGTACATCGCAGTACCAACCACGGCATTAAGCGGCGTCCTTATCTGAGTTGAACGCTGCGAGCAAAACCCCATTTTCTACGTAAGCAAAACTTTGTTTGACGCAGAGACACCCTATCCAATGATGGAAAAACTGGCATTTTCAGTAGTAATGTCAGCACGGAAGCTGAGGCCATACTTCCAGTCTCATACGATCGCAGTGCTCACATCATTTCCATTGCGGGCTATCTTGCATATTCCCAGTCAATCTGGTAGATTGGCAAAATGGGCAATCGAACTAAGCGAGTACGAAATCGAGTACCGAGCGAAAACCTGCGCAAAATCACAAGTACTCACTGATTTCTTAGTGGGGGTGCACAGCCAGTGGAGAACCTGACCCGACCTGGACCCTCCACGTCGACGGATCCTCATCCAAGCAAGGTTCCGGGATTGGAATCCGACTCACATCACCAACGGGGGAAGTAGTGGAACAATCATTCCGGTTAATCTTCCACGCCTCAAACAACGAAGCCGAATACGAAGCCTTGATCGCCGGACTATGATAGGCACACGGCTTAAAAATACGCAACGTTCACGCCTACTGTGACTCCCAACTTGTAGCAAGCCAATACAGCGGAGAATACGAAGCAAGAGAAGAAGGAATGGACGCTTACTTAAAACTCGTTTGAGATTTAGCACAAAGCTTCGACCAGTTTGCACTCACTCGGGTCCCGAGAGACGAATACGCTCAGGGTGACGCTCTAGCCGCCTTAACATCAAGTTCGGATCCAAAGTTAATCAGAGTGATTCCCGTAGAGTTTATAGAACATCGTAGCATTGGACCACCCGTTGTCATAAACCTAATCGACTCTCCCGACGGCGATAGCAAAAAAGTCGACGACCAAGCAACGCAAGAGTCCGGGCGGATAAAATAAGAATTCAACAAACCTTGGACGAAAGCAATCCTTGCGTATATTGTCGACGGAAAACTCCCGGCAGAAAAAAAGGCTGCCCGAAAAATTAAAACCCAAGCCGCAATACGTTTTTGGTTGATGGAGAACTATACAAGTGGAGATTTTCAGGACTATTCATGACCTGCGTAGAAGAAGAAAAGGCACAAAATATAATGGAAGAGGTCCATTCTGGTTTTGTGGAAATCACTCTAGCGGAAGGTCCCTCGCAGTCAAAATAAAACGCCACGGACACTACTGGCTAACAATGATCAAAGATTGCGAGGACTTCGAGCGGAAATGCGAAAACTGCCAAAGGCACGCCCCAACTATCCATAAACCAGAAGAGGTCCTCTCATCGATCTCGGCAACATACCCATTCATGCGATGGTCGATGGATATAGTCGGACCCATGCATAGGTCGAAACAAAAAAAGATTCTTGCTAGTCTTGACGGATTTCTTCTCAAAATGGGTGGAAGCAGACTCATACGCAAGAATTAAGGACGCCCAAGTCGAAAGCTTCGTATGGTAAAACATTATTTGCAGGCACGGGGTCCCATACAAAATCGTAACAGACAATGGGTCTCAATTCATTTCGACCAGATTTCGAGACCTTCTGTAAACAATGGAAGATACGACTAACAAAATCAACCCCTAGATACCCGCAATGCAATGGCCAAGCCAAAACTATTAATAAAACTATCCTTGATGGACACAAAGAAAATTTGGACGCCAAGAAGGGTAGATGGGCCGACGAACTTCAAGGAGTCCTATGGTCTCAACGCACAACTCCGAGTTGTGCAGCGGGAGAAACCCCGTTCACCCTCGTATATGGAGCAGAGTGCATGATCCCAGCGGAGGTCGAGTTTCCCGGAGTACGCAGAAGGTTACTCCCAGAACAAGAAGACTCAAACAATCTGATGCTGCTCGACGTGATCAACGAACGCCGGGATCAGGCCTTTATACGAATCCAAAATTATCAACTGGTGGCCGCAAAGTACTATAACGCTAACGTACGAAGTCGCAGACTCGAAGAAGGTGACCTAGTCCTTCAAAAATTTTTCCAGAACACCGCCGAACGAAACGCTGCGAAACTCGGAGCAAACTGGGAAGGACCCTACAAAGTAATAAAAGTCGTATGACCAAGCTCGTACGAAATCGCGAAAATGAAGATATCAAAATTCCAAGAACTTGGAATGCAATGCACCTCAAGAAATACTACCATTAAAACAATTTTTAGAGTTGAACTACGAGACGGCATGATCCCCGAAAAGGGTACGTAGGCAGTTCGTCGCAAGACGAGCCCAGATGCCCCCCCCCCTCATCAAAAAAGGGGAGGAGTGGGTACGTATACGTATTCTCGTATACTCCCAAAAACTCAAAATTATTCACTTCTGGATTCGGTATTTTCGAAACCTTCTTCGGAAAAACTCCCTCCGCAACTCGCTCCACAAAATCGAGGCATAAATTTAACCTTCGACGTAGCGAGACATCGCTAACGTTTGAAGGACTCCTTGCTGTGTCGTAAAAACTTCCCGAAATAAAATACTCACACTAAAAACAGTCCATCTATGACTAAAACACGCACACCTTTTTAATATGTATCCTTCGGAAGAATCAGAAACAGTAACATCCACCAATAAGTTTGTTGCTGATCACAACAAACTCTTAACGTCCTAAACAAACTAAGCCATCTCGTAGAGATAGCTCTTGAACACCCGACACAAGGGTAATAGCGATATAAAAGAAATCCAAAAATTTTGTCAGCACTTTCGGGAGGCTTAAAAATTGTCCCCGAAGAGATGCTCGATTCCTACCATACGAGTCACCTAAGCCGAGAACATATCGCGGACTCTAAAGGGGGATGGAATCAGGTTGAAAGTGATACGAGAAACATAAGACGGAGTAGTCACCGCGCTCCCTAGACCGTGATTAGACCTAGGTCTTGCCCTAAACCCAGCACACTGGTCTCTAACGTCTCAAGGTATGATATCAAAAAGATACAAGATCCTAAAAGCATGTCCCTTTGCCCATGCCTAATCACTCTCAGAACGAATAGGACGATCAGCAGAAGAGTTGATAGCGAGATGACAAATCGTATCCTCTCCTCTATACTTAAAATCTCAATCTATTCAAACTCCTTCACCTATAACAATACTCGATAAAACCTTGGAAAACAAGGACAGAGTTCTTTTTTTTTAAGTCGCAGAAGCGACTAGGATTCAAAGCCACAAGCGGCCAGTCTCAAGATAAAAACACGGCCACAATCGGCCGGATCAAAACACAAACAGATAACATTAAAATAAAAAAAGTCTTATACAAGACTACAAACTCAATCGTTCTCCGCACACGGAGCCTCAACTTCACCATGGTAATGTGATCCCACTTCCATTCTGGAATGGTTAGACTTTGTAGCAATCCACTGGGAACCTGATGTTCAGCTTTCACGAGCTGACATGTGGGACACTTTTCCACCCACTCAGCTACATCAGTTTTCATACGAATCCAGTGGTAGTACCTCTTCAGGTCTCTATATATCTTGTTCAACCCTGGGTGAACAGAGAACTTAGACTTATGAGCCTGCCTCATAATCTCTTCCTTTAGCTCCCTGTTTATGGGAACACTGATCCTTCCATGGACCAAGATGGTACCATTACTCGCCATTTGGTACTCGGTCTGGTCATTCCTTGCAACCTTTTGTAGGTTCTCATCCATTAGTTGCGCTTGCTGAATCCTGGTAAGTAGATCATCCTGGTCCACTGCCTCCAACCCTAAAGGCTCATCATTGCTGGCCAACGTGTTGAGGTGCAAGGACCGTAACTTCCCTTCCAGTTCAACAGCTTCCTTCTCAGCCGATACTTCAGCTCTCCTCCGGCTCAGGGCATCTGTGACCAGATTAGCCTTGCCCGGATAATAGATTATGTCCACATCATAATCTGGTACAAACTCCATCCATCTCCTCTGTCTTAAGTTCAGCTTGGGCTGAGTGAAAATGTACTTAAGACTCTTGTGGTCGGTAAGGATCTGAACCTTTGCTCCATAAAGATAAGACCTCCAAATCTTCAAGGCAAACAACACAGCTGCCATGTCCAGGTCATGGGTTGGGTAATTACCCTCATGCTTCTTTAGTTGCCTGGAAGCATAAGCTATCACCTTCCCATGCTGGGTTAAAACACATCCCAGTCCCGTGATGGAAGCATCTGTGTATACCACATAAGGCTGATCGGCCTCTGGTAATACCAGAACTGGGGCACTCGTCAACATGTCCTTAAGGGCTGAGAAACTCTTCCCACACTCCTCGGACCATGTGAACTTCACATCCTTACCGGGCAGTCTTGTCATGGGTTGAGCTAAACTTGTGAATCCCTTAACAAACTTTCGGTAGTACCCAGCCAAACCCAGGAAACTTCTAACTTCCGTAGCATTCTTGGGTTGTGGCCACTCCTTGATGCATTTGATCTTCTCTGGATCTACAGACACCCCCTCATCAGAGACTATGTGCCCAAGGAACCCAATACTACTTTGCTAGAAGCTACATTTGCTGAGCTTGGCAAACAACTGCTGCTCCCTCAACCGTCCCAACACCAACCTGAGATGCTTCTCATGGTCCTCCTTACTTCTAGAGTATATTAGTATGTCATCAATAAAGATGATTACAAATTCATCCAGAAAATCTTGGAAGATACAATTCATCATTTCATGAAGGCTGCTGGTGCATTGATCAGACCAAATGGCATAACCACAAACTCATAGTGGCCATACCTGGTTCTGAATGCAGTCTTCTTGATATCACTTGGTTCAATCGGAATCTGGTGATACCCTGATGCTAAGTCAATTTTTGAAAACCACTTAGCTCCTCTTAGCTGATCCAACAGCTCATCGATCCAAGGTAATGGGTACTTGTTCTTGACAGTGACCATATTCGACCCTCGATAGTCAATACGAAGTCTAAAGCTACCATCCTTCTTTTAACAAATAGGACTGGTGCCCCCCAGGGTGATACGCTTGGGCGTATGAAACCCTTTTTGCAACAACTCTTATAGTTGCTTCTTAAGCTCGGCCATTTCGGCAGGAGCCATGCGGTATGAACTTTTAGACATTGGGGCCGTCCCTGGTTCTAGTTCTATTATGAACGGGTCCGCCCTGTCAGGTGGAACTCCCTGCAGCAGCGCCCGAAACACATCCTCAAACTCTCTGACCAGCGGCATCCCGTCTAGGTTACCACCCTTCACCATCTCCTTAGTGGCGATTGTGGCTATATAAGCCTCACAATCCTTCTCTAGCATCTGTTCCGCCTGGACTGCTGAAACCACTACAACACTGGAGGCAAGTTTTATTCCTTGGAACCTGATTGGGGGTCTACACCCATCCTCAAATTGCACTCGACCTCGGTGACAATCTAAGGTGGCCCAATTCTTTCCAAGCCAATCCATTCCCAAGATCACTTGATGACTCTTAAGGTGGACACAAATCAGATACGCAGGCATTACCCTGTCTAAGATCACTACAGGGATGTCCTTAACCAGACCCAGGGATTCCATCCTCTGCCCTCCAGCTGCATTAACAATGCAGGACTCATCCTTAACCCCAATCTGGAACAAACCCTTTCCGATCATATCTGGATTCACAAAACTATGTGTAGCTCCAGTGTCGAAAAGTACGTGTGTATTCACACCACCAATACTTAGGGTCCCTACATAGACCGTACTACTAAGTATCTAACAATTCTAAATTCCAGACCATGCAATGCTACTTAAATAAAAGAAAGACAAAAGTCAGAACATTACCAGTGATCGCCTGAAATGGTCCAGCCCCATCAGCATCCTTGGACAGCTCGTACACTTTAGGTGTCGAAGTCTGCCCACGGGTCTGGTTTGGCTTGCTAGCCTCACCACGACTCTTGTTCTGGTTTCCCTGCAGCTTAGGACACTCATTCTTCCAATGGCCTCTCTTTCCACAGTAGTGGCAACCCCCGGAATTACCTCCTGGTCCATGTCCCTGGCCCTGGTTCTGTCCTGGACAGTCCCTAGCTGCATGATCCATCTTGCCACACCTGGTGCAAGCTATTGAGAGGAAGAACCAGAAGAGAGGAAGTTATAATGATCATAGTAGACAAAGAAGAGAAGAAAATCAGATACTTGTGGAACAAGGCATTCCGTACAGACTTGATATTCAAGGCACTCAAGGGGAGACCTAACTTGACTTGGAAGACAAGTTACTCATTTGCCTGGTTCCAGAGACAAAGGAATACTTATTTAAATAGTATTCAGGTCAGCAAGAGAAGGGGAGAGACGTTGGAGAAGGTGGTCACATGCTGAGTTAAGTTTGAATTCAAACAATGGACTTGTCCCTTTCTGTTGGTCTGGACGAGCCTGCCTTGTCTTCTTATGGCATAAAGCTTCCTTGTCTTCTTATGGCAGAAGGCCAGAACCTTATTTTATTCTTTTATGTCTTCTGCCTTGTTTATTTATAGAATGTACCTAGGAACTATTCTAAGCAAGGAGAATCACCTCTCTCTTTCTCAGTTTACTCTCCCATCTCTCCTCTCTATGAAATCACTCTCTCTCTCTCTCTCTTCCTTCTGTGTTCTTCATGTTCTTGCTGTTCTTCAGCCTAATCTCCTCTAAACTCACTTAAACTTACATGGTATCAGAGCTACTCAAGCTCCTAAACCTCTATTCTTCTTCCGCAATATACTTTTCCTTCATCTTCTTTCAAGTTTCCAGCAAAACCTAACTATTATCCAGTGGATAATAGCAAGGGTCCTCTGTTTTTCCTCTGTTTTCCTCTGTTTTTCCTCTGTTTTCCTCTGTTTCTGTCGAGTTCTATCTTTTGCTCTTGTTTCTTTGGGTATATCATTCAGATTCCTGGAGTATACAAGTTGTTCTTGAGAGTCTTTCATTTCCAGTTTGCCAAACTCTCAATTTTTTCAGAAGCACTCTATTACCCAACCGTCCATAGCATCTAAGATGGAGCAAAACAAGGCTGTTGTGGTTCCAGTAACCTTGAAAGGGTTAAACTACCTTCTCTGGTCAAGACTTGTGAAGACTGCCCTTGGAGGTCGTGGCTTATGGAGTCATGTGACAGAAGGTCAAGCCCCAAAGCTGGTAACACAAGGTGAAGATGGCCAAGAGGTTGTAGCTGTTGATGAAACCAAATGGGTTCAAGAAGACTTTCTGGTGCTGTCAGCCATCCAAAACTCTCTAGACCCAAGTATCCTAGAGGCCTATTCCTACTGTGAAACCTCTAAGGAACTATGGGATACTCTGTATAAGGTGTATGGGAATGTCTCCAACCTTAGCAGAGTCTTTGAAGTGAAGAGAGCCATTAACTCTCTCAAGCAAGAAGACATGGACTTCAATCAGTTCTTTGGGAAGTTCAGGTCACTGTGGGCTGAGTTTGAAATGCTCAGACCGAGTTCAACTGATCCAGTGGTGTTAAATGAAAGGCGTGAGCAAGACAAGGTCTTTGGACTGCTCCTGACCCTTAACCCTTGCTATAATGATTTGATTAAGCACAAACTCAGAGCTGAGAAGCTACCATCCCTGGATGAAGTGTGTGCTCAAATCCAGAGGGAACAAGGGTCAGTGGGTTTGCTTGAAGGGAAGGGAGAGCTCACCATGGCACACAAGGTGGAAGTAGCAGTAGCTAACAAGGGATACTACAAGCAGGATGATAAGAAGGTGTGGGTATGTGATCATTGCAAGAAGAAAGGCCACATGAAGGACAAGTGCTGGAACCTTCATCCTCATCTCAAACCTGCCAAGTTCAAGGAGCCAAGGAGTCAGTACATGGATGCAAGAGCACACTTCTCCTCGGACACACCAGAACCATCCACACCATCTATGTGCTCAACCATGCGCTCTCATGTTGGCTCAAATGCATCTGGTGAAGCCAAAGCCATGACGACAAGTGTTCTGTCTACCTTGAGGACCACTCAGGATGAGACTATCAAGAGGTCAGACATTGATGCTCTCATCAAAGCCCTCAAGGAGAACTCTGGTATTGTTCTTGGAACCTCCTTAAATGCATTACACACTACTGGTCAGAATCCTAAACCACTAGTTGTAGATTCAGGGGCTTCTCACCACATGATTAGTGATGCTAGTCTAATTAGTAACATAGAACCTGCCTTAGGTAATGTGATGATAGCTAATGGTGAGAAAGTACCCATTAAAGGTATAGGGAACTTGAAATTGTTTAACAAAGACTCAAAGGCATTTTACATGCCTACATTCACTTCAAATTTGTTATTTGTTAAAAAGGCTACCAGTGATCTGAATTGCCTTGCTGTTTTTAGTCCTAATGATGTCTTCTTTCAGGATATTGAGACCAGTAGTTTACTTGGCAAAGGTGTGACCAAGGAGGGGCTTGTATCTGCTTGAAGGCACCAAATGCTTGTCTGATTTATCTTATGCTTTTAGTTCATCTCATGTTTTACCTAAAGATGCAATGTGGCATGCTAGACTAGGACACCCTCACTCACGTGCACTGAGCTTGATGTTGCCTAGTATTTCATTTAAGAATGATAGTTGTGAGGCTTGTATTCTTGGCAAACATTGCAAATCTGTTTTCCCTAAATCAGTAACCATGTATGAAAGTTGCTTTGATCTCATTCACTCTGATGTTTGGACTGCACCCTGTTTATCTAGAGAAAACCATAAGTATTTTGTGACTTTTATAGATGAGAAATCGAAATACACTTGGTTAACCTTGCTTCAATCAAAGGATAGGGTGTTAGAAGCCTTTATAAACTTTCAAAACTACATAACTAACCATTTCAATGTTAAGATCAAAATTCTTAGATCAGACAATGGGGGGGAGTACAGCAGTAATGTTTTCAAAGCACATCTCAACAAACATGGGATTATTCACCAGACAAGCTGCCCTTATACTCCACAGCAAAATGGTGTAGCTGAAAGGAAGAATCGACATCTAATGGAGGTGGCCAGAAGCATGATGTTTCACACCAATGATCCCAAAAGGTTTTGGGGGGATGCTGTGATCACTTCTTGCTACTTAATCAACAGAATTCCTACTAAGATCCTCCAAGATGTCTCTCCTTATGAGGTACTAAACAAGACATATTCATCTATTGACCATTTGCGTGTGTTTGGGTGTGTGTGCTTTGTCTTGATACCAGGTGAACTAAGAAACAAGCTTGAAGCTAAAAGTGTCAAAGCCATCTTCATTGGGTATTCACCAAACCAGAAAGGCTACAAATGCTATGTTCCAGAAACAAGAAAGGTTATGGTCTCTAGAGATGTGAAGTTCTTGGAATCAAGAGGCTTCTATGATGAGAAAAGTTGGGATAGCTTGAAGGATCTGTCTCAAGCCCCCTCAGATAGAGCAACTAATCTAAGGGTACTGATGGAGAATCTGGGAATCAGTTTTTCAAACCCACAAGTGGCGCCTAACACAACCTCTCCTTCAGCTGAAACTGGACCAGAGGGTAAAGAAGCCACTCATCCTGATCCTGCAGGGGGAAAAGATCATGAACCAGAACAACAACAAGGTTCAGAGACTCATGATCAGGAGAGTGTACTACATGAACAAGAGACTGCTCAAGTTCAAGATGAAGTAGAGCAGCAAGAAGTTCAGGTTCAACCACTAAGGAGGAGTACAAGGACCAGGAATCCTCCTTCAAACTGGAAGAACACAAGGGTCTACTACAATAGTCAAGCAGTAGCTCATCCAACATCAGCAGTATGTTCTCTTGCAAGATTTCCACTTGAGCATCAAGCTTTCATCACTGGGTTAGATCAGGGATCTGTACCAAGGTCATATGAGGAAGCTATGGAGAGTAAGGAATGGAGGGACTCTGTTGATGATGAAGCAAATGCCATGATCATCAATGATACCTGGTATGAAAGTGAACTCCCAAAGGGCAAGAAGGCAGTTTCAAGCAAATGGGTGTTCACCATCAAGTACCTACCAAATGGCAAGGAAGAGAGAAAGAAGACGAGACTAGTTGCAAGGGGTTTCACCCAGACCTATGGAGAAGATTATGTGGACACTTTTGCACCAGTAGCCAAACTTCATACAATTCGGATCATCCTATCTATTGCAACCAACCTAGAATGGGAATTGTGGCAGATGGATGTCAAGAATGCTTTCCTACAAGGAGAGTTAGAAGATGAGGTCTACATGCACCCACCTCCTGGTCTTGAGAAGCTGGTCAAACCTGGAAATGTTCTCAGACTCAAGAAGGCAATCTATGGACTGAAGCAATCTCCAAGGGCATAGTACCACAAGCTAAGCACCACCTTGAATGGAAGAGGCTTCAGGAAATCAGAGGCTGATCACACCTTGTTCACACTCCCTAGCCCAAGAGGAATTGTTGTCATTTTGGTCTATGTAGATGACATAATCATCACAGGCAGTGACCAAGAAGGCATCAAAGAAACCAAGGTATTCCTTAAGTCTGTATTTGATATTAAAGATTTAGGTGAACTCAAGTACTTCCTTGGGATTGAAGTATGCCGCTCTAAAGAGGGGCTCTTCTTGTCTCAAAGGAAGTACACACTTGATCTTTTAACTGAGGCAGGAAACCTTGGAGGAAGGCAAGCCAAAACACCATTGGAAGAGGGCTACAAAGTACTTAGAGAGGGGGAGTTTGAAGACAAGCAGTATGGTGATGTGAAGCAGTATAGAAGAATGGTTGGAAAGCTCATCTACTTAACCATCACTAGGCCAGATATATGCTTTGCTGTGAACCAAGTTAGCCAACATATGCAGACACCTAAGGTCCATCACTGGAATATGGTGGAGAGAATCATGAGATACCTGAGGGAGGCGCCTGGTCAAGGAGTTTGGATGTCTTGTAATGGAAGCACAGAGATTGTAGGCTACTGTGATGCTGATTGGGCAGGAGACAGAACTGATAGGAAGTCAACAACTGGATATTGCACCTTCATTGGAGGTAACTTGGTAACTTGGAAGAGCAAGAAACAGAAGATTGTGTCATGTTCTAACGCTGAAGCAGAATATAGGGCAATGAGGAAGCTCACCAGTGAGCTGATCTGGATCAGAAACCTTCTAAGTGACTTGGGTATAGAGACTACAACTCCCATCACTATGCATTGTGACAACCAGGCAGCAATTCACATAGCATCCAACAGTGTGTTCCATGAAAGGACTAAGCACATTGAGGTAGATTGCCATAAGGTCAGACAAGCTGTGGAACAACAAATCATCTTGCCATGTTACACGAGAAGTGAGGATCAGTTAGCAGATATCTTCACCAAGGCAGCTAGCACCAAGGTCTGTGAGTTCATTCATTCAAAATTGGGACTCATAGACCTCACCTCTCACTAACTCTCCTTGCATGGAGACCTCTACTCTTTTTCCTTGATGTGTTTTTCTCCCACTGGGTTATACACATTAAGGTTTTAATGAGGGAGGTTCTTCATGCTTCCAAGCTTGACCAGTCCCTATGGTCAAGCTTGAGGGGGAGTATTGAGAGGAAGAACCAGAAGAGAGGAAGTTAGAATGATCATACTAGACAAAGAAGAGAAGAAAATCAGATACTTGTGGAACAAGGCATTCCGTACAGACTTGATATTCAAGGCACTCAAGGGGAGACCTAACTTGACTTGGAAGACAAGTTACTCATTTGCCTGGTTCCAGAGACAAAGGAATACTTATTTAAATAGTATTCAGGTCAGCAAGAGAAGGGGAGAGACGTTGGAGAAGGTGGTCACATGCTGAGTTAAGTTTGAATTCAAACAATGGACTTGTCCCTTTCTGTTGGTCTGGACGAGCCTGCCTTGTCTTCTTATGGCATAAAGCTTCCTTGTCTTCTTATGGCAGAAGGCCAGAACCTTATTTTATTCTTTTATGTCTTCTGCCTTGTTTATTTATAGAATGTACCTAGGAACTATTCTAAGCAAGGAGAATCACTCCTCTCTTTCTCAGTTTACTCTCCCATCTCTCCTCTCTACGAAATCACTCTCTCTCTCTCTCTCTCTTCCTTCTGTGTTCTTCATGTTCTTGCTGTTCTTCAGCCTAATCTCCTCTAAACTCACTTAAACTTACA
The DNA here is from genome assembly GCA_905132765.1 of Moricandia arvensis. Taxonomy (NCBI): domain Eukaryota; kingdom Viridiplantae; phylum Streptophyta; class Magnoliopsida; order Brassicales; family Brassicaceae; genus Moricandia; species Moricandia arvensis. Next base: position 103,923 of record CAJHQP010000226.1, on the reverse strand, counting down.
CAAGCTCCCTTGACTTTCCAGCACTCCTCAGGGTGGCACCTTCCACAGTGAGAGCACCCAGGCTTATTGAGCTTGAGGTTGATCTAGACTTCACCTTAGCTTCCTCAGCTAGGTTAGTCTCCAACAAAGCCATGCGTTCCACCAGCTCAGAAACTGAATAGAACACACGGATTGAGGCATAGGTGTGGAGCTCGACCCTAAGGCCTCTTATGAACCGGCGCACCTGCACCTCCTCATCCTCCAGCTCTCGTCCAACATAGCGCCTGAGCCTGTTGAACTCTTCCTCATACTCCCGCACTGATCTACGGCCTTGGGTCAGCTCCAAGAACCTAGACTCCACTCGGTCCCATGCTTCAGCTGGAAAGTACTTGTGGTTGAACTCTATCTCAAAGTCTGAGAACCTTGTAATTAACCCATTGGATCTCTTGTCCACAGCTAACCACCAATTGTGTGCATCCCCTTCCAGGAAGTGGACTGCTATATCCTTCTGGTACTCCTCAGGACATCTGGTCGACTTGAAGTTCCTGACCAAGCGGCTCCTCCACTCGTCAGCCTCAATAGGATCCACACTTCCAGCAAAGTGCTTTGTTTTCAACTTTGAAATGTGCTCCAGCACACTCAGGTAGCTCACCTTCTTAGCTCCTCCAGCTGGTGAGTCCAGCTCAACCACTTCAGCTCGTGGTAGTACCCGAACCTCACTAACTGGTCCAACTCCAAGTCTCCTATAAGCTCCAGCTCAGACCCCAGATCCAGCTCTCACATCAACTGGTCTTCCAGCTCGTACGTCAGCTGACCCATCAGCTGGTCTAGCTGGATTCACCAAACCAGCTGGTGAGTTCACGAGTGGAGTGAACACCCGGGTCAAAGCTATGATCTGAGTTCCCATCAGCTTCACAGCATCAAGGACTTCCTTCATAGACGGCTCCGCTACCTCAGGAACCTGGTTCACCTCAGCCTGGCCAGCTCCCACGCCTAAACCAGCTAGGTTCCCAGCTCCCACATTGGATGGTTCAGCTCCATCCTCCTGCTCCTACTGCTGTTGCAGCTCCACATCGTCCACAGGGACTTCCAAAGAGGCCAAGGGTTCCTGCTGAGCTCCAGGTTCCTGGTTACCCAACTCCACCCGAGCTGGTAACACTTGGGATGGACTAGCCCCATCCTCACTTGATGTTCTGGATGACTCAGCCACATCCTTTCCCTTCTTTGTCCTGGACTTCTTGGTAACCTTATACATTCCAAACACAAAACATTAAGTTCCCGAGTGTACCTAACTTCCAGAACCACAAAACAAATAGTCCAAGTTATACAAAACTAGGACCAAACCGTGAGACCCAACCGGATGTGTGTGAACCAACCCATAACCCCCCAAAATCTTAGAATCAAGCATGCTCTGATACCAACTTGTAAGACCCGATCCTGGTCCATTGAACCCCAGCAAGATCCAAGTCTTAACCTAAATAATTCCAAGGTTGATTCCGGTTCTAAGTCAAATAATTTCTAAGTCCTTTTAACAAAACTGAGGTTAATTCATTTCAGAGTTAGAATCAATATCAAATAAGGGGCAAACATATTGTATAAATATAAATCAGAGTGATACAAAGTATTCATGTGATTCAAGTTGCACAATAGGCTATCATAAGTTCATAACTTAAACATATCTACCCCTTAACCCACACACACATCCATCCCAGCCTGAGTCCTCATGGTTCCTTGGCCTTGCCACGGTCCATGTATTTACCAAACCACACATCATAATATGTCCGATAACCTAACCACAAACCTAAGCAATTGCATGGTTCTGCGCCTAAGGACCATCTTGGACCAACTCTGACCCTTTTTCAAAAGTGGTCCAAAAACTAAATAAAATTATAGAAAATTCGTGATAAATCCTAACTAGAAGGAATCCATGGTCGTAATCACCAGAAACCGTCCCAAGCCCTAGGATCCGACCCAAACAGCCCTAAGACCAAATTATGGTTTTTGAGCAAATCAACTCCAAATTGTGTCTAGTCTTTTCCAATAATTCTTATAAATCCTAAAACATCTATCCACAAGTTTTCAATCCAATATAACACATAAAAAGTAGTTTGGGATCATGGAACTCATTTTTGGCCGAAAAACTGTCCAATGGAACCAGCCTCATGCTTGGTCCATTGGAAGGCCTTTATGATCACCAAACTCTCATAGGCTTATCAGGAGAGGAAGATATAAAAAGTAGACAAACAGAAATGGCCGTGATCATAGTTCCAGAGAGCATAAACCACATGCTTTCACACAATGGTCCATGCCTTTGGTTTACATGATCCACACCACTGACCTTAGAGGATCGATCCTTCTGGCCACGATCCTTCTCCTTCTCCTTCTCCTTACCACGACCCCTCTATCTGGTATCCATGTCTGTGCCTTTATCTTCACAGAACCCACACGGTTGGAGAGATCACACGCCTTAACACTCACACGGATTTAGCCTTCAAACTCGGTTCTTCTTTCTCTCTTTTCTCTCTGGATTTTGGCAGAGGTTTGCCTAATGTTTCTGACTGATTAATTTCGTCCAGAGGGCCTTATATTTATAGGGAAGGACATGGATAACTGTCTCTGGGCGAACAGACACGAATTGGGGCACAAAACTGCCCAAAACCGCCAAACTGCCTATTCCCACCCTTTCTGCCAAAAACCGCCCAACTGCTCTCTTGGGCGTGTGGGCTGCCTGGAAATAGGCCCATATGTCCTCTTGTATCCCTTATCCAATTATAAAGACCCACGGACCCTTGCTGGATCAGGCAAGACCAATCCGGACCCATAACCGCCCATGACCCGTCCACATCGGCCGGACCATAACACTTCACCGAGCTGAGATGAGCTGACCACTAGCTGCTCCAGCTGAGTGAGCTAGTCCATCAGCTCCAGCTAGCTGACCTTCCTGGAGTGAGCTACCTCTGAGCTACTTCTAGCTGGTTGAGCTTCTTCCATCTGGTCCGAGCTTCATCCGTGCATCGTCCAGCTGCCTATACTCTTGTCCAGCTCCCCTAAGCTTCCCGGAGCTACCCAGAGCTTGGTCGAGCTGCCTCAAGCTGTCCTGAGATGTTTTGAGCTCTCCTTTACACCTCCCAGCTGCGTTAAGCTTCATTTCCATCCCTTCCTGGTTAAGTCTTAGCTTTCTGATGCACTTAACTTACTTCCCGGACCATGATACTTCATGGTTAGACCCTAAGGCCTTGCAGGTACGTCTTCTTGTACCATGGTCCGTCCCAACGATCCTATCTAGGATCGGGGACATGACATAGACAACCTGAACCGGGGTCGTAGAGGAACCCAATTGATGAATCTCGGATGTCGGCGCATGCGCGGTGATCTCCCCTCCGGTAGGAACAGAATCTCCCATCGGGGGAAACTCCAGGGTCAAGGTACCGGCCAGAGCTACAGATCTCGGAGGCGTGACGCGTGCAGGGTTCACCGTCTCCTCGGTCTCACGACGAGCCAACTCGCTCTGGAAAGAAAGAAATTACGTAACATGATCCGGGATGGCTCCAGCGTTAGGAAGATCCAGGGATTCGCACCAGCAGCGTTGCTCATCTCGACATCACCACTCCTCTGAAAGTTGTTGGAATAAGACATTTTGGAAGAAGGAAAATTTTTCTAAAAAGCAAAACAAACTTGATAAAAGTAGAGAGTGTGGAGAAAATAAGAAGTGGGAGGCTATATTTATAGAAGAAACAAAAGGCTGAAGGATTTCTCGCATTAAAATAATCAGAAAAAACTTTTCAAACAAACCAATTTTTACCAAAGCTTCCGAAAAAACACCCTCACTCGCCCACAAGAATCGTGCCTGGAACTTACGAGCTGTGGGGCTAATTGTTGGGGTCAAATACGGTACTCTTGAAATCAGCATCTAAAAATCATGTTTCCATACAAATACATTGTCAAAACCGTCTCAACGAAAGTTTCTATGCCAAAACTCGAAAGAAAGGAACACGGACCGACCAACTTGCCCGTTCAGCGAGTTGGACGGCACAGAGCGACCAACTCGCCGTACGGGCTAGTTGGATGGCAAGGACCGCCCAACTCGCCCGTATGGCAAGTTGCGCGGCATGAACCAACCTACTCGGCGTATGGGCGAGCTGGACGGCACGGACCAACCAACTCGCCGTATGGGCGAGTTGGACGGCAGGGACCTACCAACTTGCCATACAGGCGAGTTGGACGGCACGGACCAACCAACTCGCCCGTATGGCGAGTTGGACGGCACGGACCAACCAACTCGCCCGTTTGGCGAGTTGGACAAGCACAACTCGCCGAATGGGGGAGTTAGATGGCATGAGCAGTCCGACTCGCTCGTTCGGAAAATCGGATCAGTCAATCCATTTTCACCTCGTCCTTGTTAACTACCTATTTTGATACTTGATCAAACATATCTTTGTTCCGTCTCAATCAGGATTGACAGTGGAACTTTACCGAAAGAACTCGTTTTCTCGAGAAAGGATCGGGTCGATCGTATGAGACGGTAACTATTAACTAAACACCTAGAGCCACATGCCTCGTACAAAAGATCCTAAATCTTGGAAGACGTCGTCTTAGCAATGCTCTTTCTATGAAATCGTAGAAACGCCTAAGTCAGAAAACGGCCCGATGAGGTCTAAAGCTCAGCTAAAGCCCACTCGCGATTTTATCAAGCCCAAACTTTTTGACGGTTTATTTTTATTTTACAGGAAGGGATAAATGTTTAGTTTGCAAGATAAATGTCAAGATCGAAGGATAAATGTTAAGTTTCCGAAGATAATCATTAAGATCGAGGAAAAAAATGAATATTTCCGCGAATCGATAAATTCGACCAAGGGCAGAAGGAGAAAGAGAAACCGCCTCTAGAGGAGTATATAAGGACTTCAATGGTGATGATGCAGAGGACACAAGAAAATCTCCACTCAGAGCAAACATAGCTTAGCACTTAGAGCATTTAGGCAACTCTTCGTTTTTGTTATTCGAGCTGTGACTCAACTAAGGTTTTGTAGTCTTAGGTTATTAGAAATAGGGATCTCACCAACAGCTCTCATAGTCGAGGCTCCTATCCTGTTATAAACGCTCATACACAAATTTGGAATAAGACATCTATTTTCTCTCTTTTCGATTCTTACTTTGTTTTTCGATATTTACTTCGTATTCTGACTGATTGGCGTGTGGTTTAGCAGATATTTGGGACCTTTGGGAAACTAGAGTTTACCCTGCGTTCCTAATTCAACGGAAATCGACAGTGCGAATTTCGGTTCCCACACCCAAGGGATCCTTGCTCCTTTTGGATTTTAGTACATACGTCCTCTAGATCAGGTAGTTTCCCAGCTCTCATAATGTGCTTGATTATATCATTGTAAGTAGGTTTCAATGTAATCAAGAGACCAAAGATCTTGTCTTGCTCCCTTCTCTCATTCAGCTAATCTGGGTCGGTGATATTTGGTCTCAACATCTCCAGCTCCGACCATAAAGTTCTGAACTTTCCCATGTGTCTTGTAAACTCCATGTCCTTCTGAACCAGATTGTTATCGCTCGTTTCACCTTAAATACCCTACTCAAGTTTGAGATATTCCCATACACTTTCTTGAGTGTATCCCAAAGGTCCTTTCCCTTTTCAAAGTAGCTATATGCCTCCAAGATTGGGGGTTCACCAACTAATTTTGGAGAATGGACATCACCAGCATGTCTTCTTGTACCCACTTGTTTCCTCGCTTGTGGCATCCTCCTCATCATCCTAAGTAATGAGCTTTGGAGCTTCACCAGACATGATATGTCCTCACAAACCCTTACTCCCCACAGCAGTCTTCACCAACCGAGACCATAAAAGGTAGTTTCCTCTCTTTAGTGTGACTGGAACCACAGCCTTGTTGTTTACCATCTTTGAACGTCTAGATAAAAAGATAAGAACCAAAGGTGTGATCTTGAGTCTTCTTGCGAATCAAACCCAGATTATGAGCAACTATACCATAAAATGTTTAGAGAATCTGAGATTGAATAAGTGTTTAGAGAGAGTTTAGATATTAGAAAAGAGAAGTGAATTTGAGACTAATGAGTAATCATGTCTAAGAGAGTAAGAGAGTTCTTAAGAACTGTCTAGGTATTATTGATGATGAGGTTACAGTATATACAAAGGGAGATTACAAGCTTAATGAACAAGAGGATAAGGTTAATCGTGTGTAGTCAAAGGTAAAAGAGCATCCCATTTGAAACCATCCAATGCGGTGCTTCACATGCTTTGGTATCTTGGAATCTAGGACCAAGATACCTTCCCCTTTCCAGCTTCTGACAGCCTGTCAAGGATTGGTCTCCTTTCCTTCTCAACGGTCGGATCAGTAAGATAACAAGGGTAAACCTAGCTAAGTTACAATTTTACCCGATTCTGGTAAAACTTGCCTTTGGTCGATGTACGGTCGACCCGTACGAATGGTACATTTGACCCGTACGTACTGTACGGCCTGGTCGACCCTAAACACAATCTTCTCCAAATGTTCCCAGGCTTCTCAACTCCAACTCTGATCATATCTTCTTTATTATATCTCAACACTTTCCAGCGCTTCAACAATCTCCTTGTGTTCACGCTTCAAGGATTCGATCTCGAACTTATGACGATGGTGGAAAAAAGGCCTTTTCATTTTCCAAGGCTACAATCCTCCCTTTTTGCCTCTCGACCGCTCCATTCGCCACTGATGGGCTTCCTTCTGAAGCAACCAAACCGGTGGAAAGTCTCGTGTTCTCGGCAGATAACTCCTACACCCACCGTCTCAACTCTTCATTCTCTAACCAAAGAGTAGAAATCACCTCGGCATCACCGGGCACCCCGCCGGCTTTCTCTTTGAGTGCGCCTACCTTGGCCTCCATATTTTTGACCGATCTATCTCGATCTCGAGAAAGACGCACCGCTGCCTCAAAGTCACGCTCCATATCCAAAATGCAATCCTCGTAACAAATGACCATATTGTTCACATAGGAAACATTCGGCAAACAAAAAAGGTAAATTGTAACACAAAATGACTAAACACATGAGATAAAGAAGAATAAAAATTTACGACAACGCCCATACTGGTAGTTTTTTGGTACAAACCCATGTTAGCCATGTCACCTACAGCTAGAATTTCCATTAACGCCGCCAGTTTAATCTGCCAAAGTAACCCTGCACAAGCATCCATGTCGTTAGCAAACAACGTCGTCAACTCGTACGAGCCGATCACAATGCGTTACACGACGTGGAGTCACTCAGAGTCGAACCGGAAGCAAGATTCGTCAGTGGATGCATTATCACCTTTGTCATCTTCCATTCCCTCGGTCATCTTCTCCCTCTTGCGCTTTGCACCTTTCTTCTTCTTCTTCTTCTTCTTCTTCTTTGCAAAAGAACTCACCTCGGCTACGTGGGGGCCTATTCCAAGGGTACCCGTCTCAGTCCGCACTATCGTCGTTCTTACTCCGCGAGCACCGATGGTATCATCCCGTAAACAAAATTTGAGATATCAGGAAAAGTATCCCTTTCCAGTGACCTCTTTGGCGGCGAGCGCACACTGGCATGATCGACGAAAGACGACGGATCTTCCAAATCATCAAGGATAACCTAAACCTTTATCTTCTTTGGCCTCGACTTCGTTGGAAAGGTCTCCTTCTAATCAAAATCCGATCCAAGCCGAAACGGATTTTCCAGATCGACGAACTGACGCCTTCTTTTTCTTCTTCAACCTCGGCTTGACTGGAGCAGGTTCCTCCAGTTCAGCATCCGACTGATGCAGTGAAGGATCATCCGAGTGGATAGCGAAGACCGGTCCTCCTTCCTCTTCTTTGATCTCGGTTTAGCCGAAACGCCCCCTCGCGTTCTGTATCCAGCCTGAGAACATCATACTCCCAATTCGGTTAAATAAAAAGGAATAAAACAGATATATTGATTAACCCTACAATAGTGGTGAAAAGATTCTCCCTAACTATTTTCATAAGCATGACCGAACTAACCTCCCATGATGAACGGAAGCACCTCCCTGACCCGATCCGTATTGAAACCGTCCCAAGATTCGATCCCGCTCCAACTATGGCCCGCAGTTCTTTCACTGTGCGAGTCAAGAATAAAGTAGGATTTGGGTTCCGAACTGCACGAAATCAAACCAAAAAAATGCAGTATAAGACATCGGCAAAAACGACGAAAAGTATACCTAATCAAGCAACCACTCTGAGGTTTACCAGCTTCGTACGGCCATAAAAAGCGGAGATTGATCAGAGGATCTTCGAACGCTTTCTTATCCAGCTTGGCATAGATATAGCGATGCTGCCAGTTGCATGTCTTGCTCGGATGCATGGTCACTATGTTCTTATTGACCTTCATCTTCGCATAAATATAACCGGTTGAATTCGTTTTGATCGACAGCGAACACAGTTCCTCATACGTTCAAACATTCAGAACAATCCCCAGTTCGGCAGCTTTCACCATCAACGCCACCGCGATCATAATAGACCCAGTCATCAATTATCATCTTCTCGGCACGACTAACCGTCAAGATCCCACTAGACTTCAACGTTGCAGAGCCACCCTCGATCCATTCTCATGATGGATCGTCAGATCTAAACACCAGAAGTCCCGCCGAACTACCGCCTTCCATCGCAAGAACGACACCCCCAGCTCGTCGTTGGCACTCGGCCAAAGCCTTGACTTGATCTTGTTCAAATTTCAGTGCGGCAGTTTCCTACAAATTCTGCCGCCGTAACCTTAGGTGCTCTGCCTCCACGAGTTCCTCATCGATATTTGTGGCCTCCTTTCCTTTGCGAGAAACCGCCCTGTCAATGTTCTCAGCACCCTTATCCTTCCGCGATTCTCCGATAACGAGACACATCGTTGACAATTCCCCGCAAATCAAGTCAAACAAAATAAAATGAGGATTAAAGAGAAAGAAACGGGTCAAACGAGGAGGCGCCATCATTAGCAACATGAAATTAATACCCAACAATTTCCCGAAAAAGGCCTAATTTGGTGCCACGTGTCACCAGCGATCACGACATTCACCAAAACTCGATATCCGCCAAACCCCTCTGAATAGATCCGGATTCAATATTCTTTGGACCCAATCTACGATAATTCGTTACAAACACCATGAATTCTTCGTAAAGAACTGGGGGCTTACGGTTAGAGGAGAATTACACTCCCTATCAAGGCCCAAAAATATGGACTCCGGCCCATAACGTAGGTAAGAGGGTACCTCATCACATACCAACTCGGCCCGACCGAATCAGGTCATGATCGAGTTGAACCCCTAGGAGTGTGAGGAAAAGGAAGGGGATCCAAATCATACAATCAATATTGAAGGCTAGAACTAGGGTTTATTTACTCTGGTCACTGTTCCGATCAAAGATTAGACCTTTTTTATCCGCCTTTCACCCGAAATCTTGTAATTTGTCCGCTTTGTCAATAAAACATCTTCCTAAAAAACCCATAATTGACGGTTTCAACCCATTCGGAAAGCGTGGAAGGAAATATTCACTGTGACCAGTAATTGTGAGACCTTAGAACTTACCACCAGATTTGTGCATGTGAAATGAGTGTTTAATCTGAATTTGGTTAAATGATCAATAGTCCAAGGTAGATATTTCTTCTCGCATACCCAAAGTCTTGATATTTTGATTGAAAATGCTTTCACGCATTTCACCATGTATTCAGTGCTCTGCATGCCATCTCATTGGTCATGCTATGCGTTTAGACTGATATAACCTCTTTAATCTTTCTGTTAACAGAAAATACGACATCCGCTTATATGGAACTTGAGCTCTTCCGCTTGTCTCCTGATATTGTGGTTTTCGACAAATTTTACATTTCTTCTACTTCTCATCCTATTTCCAATTAATCATGCAATTATCTATTCATACATTTATTATTTGATACAGTAAATCAAGATCACCAGCAACCAATTTTTGAAACTCATAGTATGAACCAGGGACAAAATTATCTCTACGTAGAACATCTCTCACAAAAGTCAACAATCGCATGGACACATTCTTCAGCCAAATTATAATTTGTCTTTACCGCCATTGATGTACTTGCAAATGATGAAGGTGAAAGACCAAATTTGCATCCATTGTAGAATGGTTGCTTAGCTTCATTTAACATATCAAAAACCCCTTGCTTCTAAATTGGGTTATTCTCGTTTATCTTTGTCCTTTACACTTGAAGGTAAATTTTCTCTATATGCATCATTTACCATCTTCACAGTACATACACCATAATTTACATTCGTGCTAGGTTTATCTAACCAATCAACAGTATGGAGTTTGCTACTCTCTAAAGATACCAAATCTTGTAACTGGGCATAAACCTTTTCAAATATAAATGGTTCCAAACTTTCATCTTCTTAATATTCCTCTTATTCTTACAACTAGAGTAGGGCCATATTAACTTACCAGTTCTTGCTTCCGGTTGTCGCTGAACTAACCTCATGAATTCAAGAATACCTTGTGCATATTCTTACGTAAGTAAATTTATGTTTGGATCCATATGAGGTTGATTCATCATGAACATAAATAATTAGGAGAATATATGATTTTTTTCCTTTGTTGTGACATGTGAATGAACGAGGGGGAGAGATGGAAGTTATATGGAAATTAGAGCAAACTTTTGATGGATTCTTGATGAATTCCCGAAGGATTTTTTCATCAAAAATCTGTTAGGAAATAACTTTTCAGATGCCTCCATAACGGCTATAAAATCTATCATGAATTTTTGAAAATTCCCAATGTATTACTTACAATTTCAATGATTTCTCAGGAGTATGTCCAGAATTCCTGATGAACTCAACTCGGGAAGTTATGGAGTGTAATTGGCTCTTCGGGTACCATGTTAGGGATTCAGAAATTCGTTTCGGTTGTAGTGACTGGAGGTGGGGAAGGGTGGAAGACTAGAAGCTGCCGTGGTGTTCAAATAAAAGAGGTACTCAAGATAATACATTCTATATCTCCTCCAAATAGTTCTGTTGGGTCTGATGTTTTTTGTGCAAGCAAGGGGACGATGACTATAATCACCATTTCTCAACAAAAAAAGACTTGGCGACAGCTCACATCATCCACCTGTTACATGGAACTTGATTGTCTGGTTTTCTCATGCCCTACCCAGACATGCATTCTTTCATTATTTGGCTTGCAATCAAAAACAAGTTGGCTACTTGAATAAGAAGAAGGCAATGGGGCATTGATCAACCATATCTTATGAATGGAGAGCTTGATGAGACTCGTATAGTTTCACAAACTGATTGTAGAATAGGTTTAATAAGAACTTGCTCTCTTATTAATCTCTTGAGAAAATCACTCAAAACTCAAGAACCCTAAAAACAATCACCAAAAACTCGCACACGTTGCAACAAGTCTGCAACTTATTTATATAGGGTTATAGTTTTCCTATTTTAATAAACTTAATAAATATAGGATATATCCTAATCCTTTAAAAACAAATCAATATAGGATTAGGATAGCTTGATCTCCAAGTTATTTCAAGCTTACTTTCAACAATCTCCCTCTTAAGCTTGAAATGCTTAAGTCTTCAACTCCGATCAACGTCTTCATCTCCTTGTGTCGAGTTCTAGCAAGTCCTTTAGTTAATATGTCTGCTCTTTGTTCATTCCCTGATATGTGCTGAACTTCAATCAAGTTGTTGTCAACACATTCTCGAATAAAATGATAGCGTCGATGTATGTGTTTGCTTCGCCCATGAAACATCGGATTCTTTGTCAAGGTTATGGCAGATTTGTTGTCAATGAAGATTATTACTCTTTCACACTCTTTCCCTATAACTTCTCCAAACAGTTCTTGTAACCAAATGGCTTTTTTGCTGCTTCTGTTGCAGCCATGAATTCAGCTTCACAAGATGATAGAGCTATTGTTTCTTGCTTTTGTGAACACCAAGTTATAGGTGAGTCTTGGAGATAAAAAACGTGTCCTGTGGTGCTGCGTCCATCATCTTCATCAACGTTGTGGCTGGCATCACTGAAACCTATCAGTTTCACCTGAGCTGCACGTTTGTACTCCAACCCGTGAGCAAGTGTTCCCTTCAAGTACCTTAATATCTGTTTTACGGCTGCAGCATGCGATGTCTTAGGATTCTGCATGTATCTACTCATGACGCCAACAGCAAACGAAAGATCCGGTCGCGTATGAAGTAGATATATGAGGCAGCCAATGGTTCTTCTATACTCTTTCTCATCAACACTTGTTTCTTCTTGTGCCTTGGACAACTTCAAACTCGGCTCAAAGGGTACATGAACCATATTGCAGTCAAGCATTCCGGTTTCTTCCAAGATTTTATTCGCATATCTCTCTTTCCTTAAGGTAATTGCTCCATCATGTTGATCCACCCCAATTCCCAAGTAGTAAGTTAGTTTACCCAAGTCACTCATCTCAAACTTTTGATACATTCTTTCCTTCAACTCAACAATACGATCAATGCTTGTGCCGGTTATCAAAAGGTCGTCGACATAGACAGCTACAAGCAATAGGTGTTCCTGATCGTGGTGATGATACAATGGTGGTTCTTTTGTGCATTTCTTCAGCAGAAACTCGCTTAGAACTTTATTAAGCTTTTCATTCCAAGATACCTTATTCTCTTGTCCTTTGTTCTCAAACCCCCTCTGGTTGAGAGACATATACTTCTTCCTTTAGGTCCCCATGCAAGAACGCAGTTTTGACGTCTAAGTGGTGTACTTGCCATCCACGTGATGCGGCTAAGGCTAGTAAGAGCCGGACTGTTTCGATGCGTGCCACTGGTGCAAACACCTCATCGAAGTCAATGCCGTATCTTTGAATGTATCCCTTTGCCACTAGCCTTGCTTTATACTTATTGATGCTCCCGTCTAAATTTCGTTTGATCTTGAAGATCCATTTGAGACCAATTGCCTTTGCACCAGCCGGAAGCTCCATTAGATCCCATGTTTTGTTCTTGACAATTGATTTGAGCTCATCCTCACAAGCATCTCTCCACACCTTCATCTCCCTTGCCTCATTGTAACTCCATGGTTCATCATTTATGATTAATAACAACCTTTCACCATCTAGTTCTGCTAATAGTATGTAATCTTCCAAGTAGCTAGATTCTTTTCTTTCTCTTTGCGAACGTCTCAAAGCTGGTTCACTTTCATCTTCACCATTACTTTCCTCTTCCTCTTCGTTTTGTATCGCTGGTTCATGCGTATCATGAGTATCTTCGGTATGATGAGTATCATTGACTTGATTAATGTCGTTATATAGCTCATATACACCGTGATTTCCATATTGAGCGCCGTTGGGACTGATAATGATACGAAATATTCCTGTCTCTTCGTCTTTATTGCAGTTCGTCCAGTCCCACCGTTTAGTTTCATCAAATATCACATCCCTACTTACAACTACCTTCTTGCTTAAGGGATCAAAGAGTCTGTAAGCCTTTGAACCGGGTTCAGTTCCAAGGTGCACAAGCATCCGTGACCTACTGTCTAGCTTCTTGAGATGTTGAGAGTCAATCTTGACATAGGCGACACATCCAAATATTCGTAGATGCTCAATATTCGGTTTCCTTCCTTTGAACAACTCGTATGGCGTCTTAACTTCAATCACACAGTTTGCAACTTTATTTATTAGGTACGTAGCATGCCTTACTGCTTCACCCCAAAGGTAGTTTGGTAGTTCCATGTGCCTCAAGATGCTTCGTGTCATGTTGAGAAGAGTTCGGTTACGTCTTTCTACAACCCCGATTTGTTGGGGAGTATATGGAGCTGTTAAGTGTCTCAAGATGCCGTTCTCCTCACAGAATGAGTTGAAATCGTTTGACACAAACTCACCTCCTCTGTCCGTTCTTAGTACTTTGATAACAGCTCTACTCTCCTTTTCAACAATCATCTTGAATCTCTTGAATTTCTTGAATGCTTCCTTTTTTCTCTAAGGAGTATTGTCCACATGTATCTAGAATAATCGTCTATTACGACAAATATATACCTCTTCTGCGATGGTGTTGGTGGTGAAATAGGACCGCAAAGGTCACCATGCACGAGACTGAGTATTGTATCAGACCTATATGATGTTGTTTTTGGAAAAGGATGTCTAACTTGTTTTCCAAGTAAACATGAAGAACAAGTATCGTTGTTGCTTGTGATCTTTCGTAGTACGAATACGAGTTCCTTGCTTATCATCGTCCTTATTGTCTCCTTTCCCACATGCCCTAATCTTGAATGCCATGTTGTAAAGTCATTATTTGACGTGATTTGATAACAACGATCATCTCTGTCAATGATGACTTTGTAGAGACGATTGCGTGATCGTTTTGCCTTTGCAATGAGTTTTCCATCTCGATCCTTCAAAGTAAGGTAATCTTCTTTCATTCTCACGTCGCACCCACACTCTGGAGCTTGACCTAAGCTGATTATATTACTCTTCAAGTCAGGAATGTAATACACATCAGCGAGTATCTTCTTGCTTCTGTCTTTTGTGAAAAATAATATTGGTCCTTTTCCTTTTATGTTGATACGGGAATCATCACCAAACCGTACTTTGCCGCTGATAGTCTCATCAATGCTCTTAAAATATCTCGATCACCCGTCATATGATTGCTTGCCCCATTGTCAAGATACCACACTTTGTCACTGTCCATACTTGTCTCGAAGTTTTGCGGGTTTACGTTTTTTTCATTAAGATACACTACCTCAGGAACCATTAGCTCCTCTGCTTCAGTTGTATCATTGTCCTTTTCTTTGGTTTCAGTTGCTTCTTGTAGTTTGAGCAGACGATCAGGGCACACACTTGCAAAGTGTCCCATCTTATCGCAACGGAAGCACATAATTTTAGACATATCAAAAGTGTCTTGGTACCGGTCTTGATACCGATCGTTGTATCTTCCTCTGCCCTTCCTCTATTATAGGAACGATTACCTCTTCCACGGTTCCTAGAATTATTGTTGTTGTAGTCTCGTCGATCAGTGTTCGAGTAGGATGCCGTGTTCTGCAGTTCCGTGTTCGCAGCATACATGAGTTTGGTTTGAGCTTCGTTCGTTTCTTCTTCCTATTCAGCAACTCTCTCCTCATATGTCTTTAGTCGTCCAACGATGTCTTCGAAGCTAGTATTCTTAAGATCAAGTACTTGCTCCAACGAGGCCACAATGTGAATGTATTTGCGTCGTGGTAGACTTGACAAAAACTTTTTAACAAGTACAGATTCATCCATAGTTTCTCCTAAAGCAGTAGACTTCGATGAGAGTTCAGATAGCTTTCCCACAAAGTCATCGATTTTTTCATTATCTTTCATCTTCAACCTATCAAACTCAGCTTTTAGGGTTTGTAATCTTGCCTCCCGAACTCGTTCTGCCCCCATATGCCTTGATTTAATCGCTTCCCAAACCTTCTTAGCTGTGTCTAACTATCCTACTTGAAGTATAAGAGATTCGGGAATTGATTGGAAAAGTAGGGCAATAGCCATGTCTTTCTTCTCTCCGTTGTCTGGTTCATTCTCTATAGCATCCCAGACTTTGTGTACCTTCAACACGATTTTGATCATGATTGACCACACAGTGTAATTTGTTGACGACATCATGGGACAATGTATGGTCGATGGTCCTCCTCCCTCTCTTGATTTCACTGGAACAATTTCTCCCATGGTTTATAGAGATCGTTTCTTGTTAGCTCTGATACCAAATATAGTTTCACAAACTGATTGTAGAATAGGTTTAATAAGAACTTGCTCTCTTATTAATCTCTTGAGAAAATCACTCAGAACTCAAGAACCCTAAAAACAATCACCAAAAACTCGCACACGTTGCAACAAGTCTGCTACTTATTTATATAGGGTTATAGTTTTCCTATTTTAATAAAATTAATAAATATAGGATATATCCTAATCCTTTAAAAACAAATCAATATAGGATTAGGATAGCTTGATTTCCAAGTTATTTCAAGCTTACTTTTAACAACTCGGGGTCACCTTTCTGCGTATATGTACTTGTTTACTCTATAAATATGAGGCCGGAGTGGGATGGAACAATTAGGTCGCTCTCCAAACATCGCTTTCGTCGAGCTAAAGCATTGATTCTCCACCTTGTCTTCGAAGCTGCAGTGTACTGGATATGGAAGGGACGAAATGGGAGAAGACATCAGAAGCAACCTCACTCATGATTCAAAATGAAACCCGAATGGAACTCTCAAATCTTTCATCACAGCATGGAGAGACAGTTGAACTCCTTCCATTTGAGACCTCACTTGCCACGTGAAGTGGAATTATTAGAACCTCTGTTTTTTTTCTCTTTGAAACAGTTTCAAGAGACCATTGTAGGTCTTCGTAAATAAACCACTTTTTTCTTTGTTGATTAAATACAATTTCACATTTCAACGAAAATAAAATAAAATTTTCTATTTCACTTTTTATTTTATATAAGTTTATAATACAAATATGAGACTATATTGTTTCTTTAGACATGAACCGCAATGCTGTTAAACCTTAACCTTGAAATATACGGTGTCTGACCTAGGAGCGACATGCTATTAAACAACAACAAAAAAAATAAACATTGACTTATGTATCTAGAACATGTGCATTTTTCGCTATAAAAACCATGGTTTTGAGCTGACTGGAATTATGGAGATCCCATATCTGCCACTGGAGTTGTTGCTCTGATCATGAGGCTTTGGATAAAAGCTATTGTCTACCAAAAAAATTACAATTGTATGATACTGGAGAGATTGATAAAAAAAATTATTGTTTTAAACAGAATGCCATTTTAAACTTATTTAATTTGTTACACAGAGTTATGATTAAAAGTATTGGGAAAAATTAAGTTTCAAAAACAACTAGAGAAAATTAAAAACAAAAAAAAAATTATCAAGTAAGATTTAGCTATTTTCTTGTGTTTGTGTTTTTGGTGTTTAGATTTCTTATTAAGGTTTGGATCGTTATGGTTTGTGCAGTTTAACTTTGTTCAGTGTAGCTTTACTGAAGTTAACACTTAACAAATTTGACATAGGAAATTGAAGAAGAAAATCTATCTAAATTATGAGAAGTGTTGTTGTGCCATTGTAAAAGATATTAAAAGCCTCTTGCTAGTGTGGGTACGGGAACATCTAGTTATTTACAGTAGACTTGAAATAAATTCTTCACGGGACTACGAATATGTCACTAAGATGATTATCTCTGCTATTTTTAGTTTGGAAACAACCATTAATTTTCTTTTTGTACTTCATATTTCAAAAGATTTCTATGATGAATCGGTTTTAAAAAAAGTTTCATTAAAATAAAATGTTAAAAATCAATGTTCATTATAGGTATTACTTATTGTGAATATCATGGTAACAACTTTAGTAGTATGTTAACGGGGGCATATGCACATGGTCTTATATTTTTTTACTAACGTTTCTTTTTATTTTAGGGTTCTAAATCTAAAAACATTTGAAAAGGTCATATTTGATCAATATGAACCTTGCATTTGGTTTAAAAGAATGAGCATGCACGTGGTCCATGTTTACTTTGAGATTTAAATTTAAAATGTAGAATGGCAAAAGTATATTACCATAGTAAACCCCGCGCACGTAAGACTGAACCCTGGGAAATCAAATGGTGCTCTTTCAGACAGAAACCAGTCTAGAGGAAGCAAAGAAAATAACACTTGGGTCAGTAGCAAATATTGTCTATTTTTTCATACAAATTTTCCTGTATTTTTAATTCATAAGTTTCAGTAATTACTGGACCTGTTAGAGGTGAAAATGCCAGCGGAGAAATGACGTTTGCAAGAGAGCATATGCTTGAAAAAAGCCCTTGGGTCTTACCCTGAATTGAGTCAGAGAAAGATTTTTAATGAACTGATAAAAATCGACGTCAAACGAAACTCTCAAAATAACATAGGTCTAATTTCATTAGAATACCATACCAATTAGATTTTAATTCGCACTACCACAAAATTTAACTATCTAAATATTTAAATTTATAAAAATGATAATATTTAATTTTATTATATTTATAACTGTTTGTATTTTTATAATAAATTTATGAATAAAACTAAAAGTTTTAGTTTGTATGTTAAATATTTAGTGTTTGGTTGGTAAAGAATAAATTTTAACCCAAACTATAAAATTTAATTTAAAAGTTTTTTAAGGAATATTATAATGCGAGATCATCATTATAAAATAGTTTATAATATTTAAAAAAATTGAAAATGTTATATACATAAGTTTAATATGTATACATTTAAATAAATAATATTTATTCTTTTGTTTATAACAATGTCAATATGAATTATATTTGTATTTACTATATCAATAATAAAAATGTAAAATAATTACATTTTAATAAGATTCAAAATAGAGTAATTTATGTATTTAACCTTTTCGCATTAAATTTTTTGATGTTTTCTATGCTTTTTATTCAAATAAGTTAATTCATTTTATTGCATTGGGACGATGAACTATTTCTTCATAAGAATTATCATATAGCATCAGATTGTCACCAAACTATGACTTAGTGTCAAATCTACAGAATTTGAAACTTATAAACTTATTTCTCCATTAATTAACAATTTCGAACATATATCTCTCTGAACCGATACTTCAAAACTTAATAACTCATAGACCATGGTTTTAATTGGTCTATTATTATCCAAATAGTTTAAACCGGCTAAACCAAACTAAAATTCATTTTTAAACTAATTTTTATTAAAGAATATTGTTTCTCTTATTGTTGAAATTTCAAAATATATATATTTTGAATTCAAAGAAGCTTTCCTATAGTTTTTTTATATTTTTACATTTAAAAATATATATATAAAAATTACATCAAGATTTTATGTTTACAAAATTTAATAAAATTACAATGAACAAATAAGCTTATTAAATTTTTGTGTTTTTTGAACCTTGAAAGCAAAAATTAAATTTTGATAAAAGTATATTTCTAAATCTATGTTTTGTTGAATTTTGACGTAAATCATTTTTTATCAATAACATTAAAAAGTTCTAAAATTATGTATATTTATTGATAAAAATTGATTCTCGTCAAAATTCAACAAAATTAGATTTTCTGACATATATTTTTATCAAAATTTGATTTGTTTCTTTGAACTTTCAAGAAAAAAACACATATTTAACAAGCTTATTTGTTCATTGTGATTTTATTAAACTTTATAAAAATGAATTCTTAATGTAATTTTTTTCTTTTAAATTTCTCAAAGCACAAAAATATAAACATAAAACTTCCTTAAAAATATCTATATTTTAAAATTTCAACAAGAAGAAACAATATTCTTTAATAAAATTATTTTTAAAATGAATTTTGATTTGGTTTAGCCGGTTTAAATTATTTGGTTAATAATAAACTAATTAAAGCCATGGTTTATGGGTAATTAAGTTTCAAAGTATCGATTTAGAGAGAAGTACATTCGAAATTGTTAATTTGTGGAGAAATAAGTTTATAACTTTCAAATCATAGAGATTTGACACTAGGTCATAGTTTGATGGAGATCTGATGATATATAAAAGTTTTCGTGGGAAAATAACTTGTCGACCCTATTACATTTTACAATGATCAAAGTTTATTTTTATGTTTTTATGACCAAAAATTGAATATGTTCTTTTAACTAGTTTACAAACATAAAATTATCAATAATAACCCAAATCATCATAAAATAATATATATAATTTTCCTATTTCCTATTTTATGATTTATAAAATTAAAAGTATTTCTATAGAATTTAATACTTCTGAAATTAAACTACTAATAGGATGGGTATTAATACTTCTGAATTAAAAGTATTTCCTATTTCCTATTTTATGATGGCAGACGCGAATTAAATGTATATTATAATATAATTATTGTGCATATTTTTAATAATATTTTATTAAGTTTTTAACTATATTATCATTTGGTTGAATAATTTAATAATACTTTTTCTATATATAACAAGATTTGTATAGTTTAAAAAAAATTTTCTGAATTTAAAATAAGAAAAAAATTGATAGCATTTTATTATATTAAATAAAATATTCAAGGTTAAAGAATATTATTTAATTGGTAAAATGATGTTATTTGTAATGGTGCATCTTATTAAATAATCTAATCTATAAGTAATAATCAAACAACCTTTAATGAATTTTGCAGGTGTATTTTTAATTTCAATTGTATTTTTCTAAATACCACGTCAACAAAAAAATAATTCCACATGGATTCGATTTGGAAAGAAAATATTCTATTAATTTCTTCGAAATGATTTCTTCAATTTTATCTTATATCAGGGCTCTATGGTTTAGATTATTTTAAAAGAAAATTACAAATACGTACATTTATTGTGTGTGTTTATTATCACTTTTTCAGATTTTAGAAAATTTACTATTTATTTAATTGGTATAATATGAGTAATATTTTTTCTACACGGCGTTTTAAAATGGGCATCACATTTATTATACAGACCCTAGTGCTTAAGATTTTGGATTAGTTTTATTAAAGAGTCCATTCATAAAAAATTAAAAATCATCTTTCTGTAAAAGTTAAAATAAGAATTTAAAGTATCAAAAGTTCTACATGACTTCAGTTCTGTTTACATAACTTGATGCCCTAAGATTGTCATTTCTTCAATTTTTTTCAGTTTTCCTTGCGCCATTTATCAAATAAACCAAAAGTAATGTAGCATGTTTTAAGCGAAGAGTTTGTTACCTGTTCATATGATCTTACTTGTTTGGAGACAATGCTCCGCATCTGCAAATTTGAACTAGTAATAATGAGAAATCAAATAAAATTGGGCTATAAGAAAAGATGTTGAAAGGTTAGATTATAAACACAGAATCAACGAGCGTATGATCCAGTCAATTCATATGTGATCCGCTCCAAAACCTTTATTTCTAAGGGCATCTCTAACAAGTCTTTTATTTTTAAATGAAGTCCAGTTTCAAATAAAGGGACGAAGAGCTTGTTTTCCAATAATCACTTTTAATTTTTTTTTAAATAATAATTTATATTTTAATCCTCAATATTATTAATAATTAACTATAACCACTAAATTTTTAAAAACCAATAAACATGCTATTTGAAACATATTAAAATAAAGCATCTTTGAGAAAATATAATAATATGTAGTCAAATATAACTATAAATAATAAAAAAGTGTTAATAAAATAATTTTAATTACAATAATTTAAAAAACATAACGATAAATACTAAAATATAATATCTAAAAAGTTATTCAAGCAATTATGAACATATGTAGTTGTAGAGAATAAAATAAAAAGTAAATAGTGTTTTAAAAGAGTAAATAGTACACTTTCAAATTCACCCTTTTAAAAAATGTGGGGATAAAAGAAGGTTTTGTAACATCCCGAGATGTTATATATGGAAAGGCTTAAGAGAATTGATTTGGCTACCTATGTCAGCAAAGTTGACTTACCTTTTTCGGAGCACATCCTGAAAGATCTCCAGAGTTAAGCGTGCTTGAGCTGGAGTAGTGAAGGATAGGTGACCTATCGGGAAATGATTCGCGATAGCGTGCGAGTGAGGCCAAAGCACGGGAAGAGGTCGGGTGGTGATTGCAGGGTCAGTAAACAATGATTTCAAGCCTTGGAAAAATTAATGCACGACCGTCGGACGGGATGGGGCTCACGGGCCGAGAGAGCGGGCGTGGGTGGCCCATTAGATGTGGGCGGTCGAGGCGTTACAAGTGGTATCAGAGCTGGTTAGCCATCTCGGTTCTGACCCGAGAGGCGTCTTGAGACCTGTCGTGGGGCGCAACGAGGGCGTTATGGTTTTTTGAGAGGAGGTGAATTGTAACATCCCAAGTTGTGATATATGAAAAGGCTTAAGAGAATTGATTTGGCTACCTATGTCACCAAAGTTGACTTACCTTTTTCGGGGCACATCCTGAAAGAACTTCAGACTTAAGTGTGCTTGAGCTGGAGTAGTGGAAGGATGAGTGACCTATCGGGAAGTGATTCGCGATAGCGTGCGAGTGAGGCCAAAGCACGGGGAAAGGTCAGGTGGTGATTGCAGGGTCAGTAAACAATGATTTCGAGCCTTGGAAAAATTAACGTACGGCCGTCGGATGGGATGGGGCCCACGGGCCGAGAGAGCGGGCGTGGGTGGCCCATTAGCCGTGGGCGGTCGGGCGTTACAAGTTTTTTGTAAATTTGACTCAAAACTCAAAGTCAAACACAAAACTAACTTCTCTTTTGTCTTTTCTTTTGTCCTATTCACCTCCACATGTTCACATTATTTACTAAAATGCCATTAAATTTTTGTTTGTTTTTTTTGAAAATAAATTTTTTACTCTCTTAACTTCATCATCTTCAAGTATTTACAAGATTGTCATTTTCATCAATACCCTAACCACCATGAACAACCAATTTGAAGCTCTTAATGCACCTAAAATCGATTTACACTATCTCTTTCCTAATTGTTATGAACTAAAAACAACATCTCTTTTACTTTGTCTCCATATTCATCCAAAAAACTCAAGCTTTTAATTCAAAAGAATTTATGGTTGGTAGAGCCATTCAAGCATACTATTCTTGGTGGGTTACTTTCGTTTGAGGTTCTCGGTGGTTGGAGAAGACTTTGTGTACTAAGGAAGTCATCTCACTAGTTTAAGGTATAAAATTGAATTTTTTTCAGATTTTTTCGCGTTGAACACTTACCCGTAAGTCTTATGGCTGTAGAAGACTTACGGGTAAGTCTTATGGGAAAACAAACGACTTATTGTAAGTCTTCCAGTTTTTTGTTAAAAAAAATCTAGAGAATACCATAGACGACTTACATGGTAAGTCGTCTAGGATAAACGAGTTAGTTTTGCATTTGACCGAATTGTGTCAGATATTTGACTTTTCCTAGACGACTTACCAGTAAGTCGTCTCAAGGAAAACAAAAATTTCAATATTTTATTAAAGCTAGACGACTTACATGTAAGTCTTCTCAGGTTACTTTTGCAATTGGATAATAAAAATTAAATATTTAACTTTTCCCAGACGAATTACTTGGAAGTCGTCTAGGTAGACGACTGCCGAGAAAGTCGTCTAGGATAAGCAAAGTCGTCCAGATTTTTTTCGGGATTCTGGTCAAACCTTGCTTATCTAGGACGACTTTCTTGGCAGTCGTCTACGTAGACGACTTTCAAGTAAGTCGTCTAGGAAAAGTTAAATATTTAAGTTTTCTTTTTGAATTTCAAAATAATCTGAGACGACGTACAAATAAGTCATCTAACTTTAACAAAATATTGAAATTTCTGTTTTCCCAGAGACGACTTACTGGTAAGTCGTCCAGGAAAAGTCAAATATCTGACACAACTCGGTCAAATGCAAAACTAACCCGTTTATCCTGGACGACTTACTGGTAAGTCGTCTAGAATTTTTTTCTTAACAAATCTGGACGACTTACAAGTAAGTCATCCCATTTTAAAGTCAATTGGAAAAATGAATCGTTTGGACGACTTACCAGTAAGTCTTCTATGTCTTCCAGACGACTTAACCGTAAGTCGTATGCGTCAATTTTAGTAAACTTTCATTTTCTCTATGTTTACTAATGTGTTTTATTTTGAATTTTTGCAGATGTCGCATAAGTTACATGCAGTGTATGGAGAATGGTTGTTGAAAGATTGCTATTGGGATTTTGTGGTTGATAATTTCAAAGGAGCGAGACTATTTTTGTTGAGTGAAGGTCCGACACATGCTGAACTTGTTGCAATAGCTCAAGAAGATTATAACCTGGACATGAGCACATAATCTGTGGAGATAACCTACTCATTACCAACAGAAATGATGGAGGCTCCAGACACCCCTCCTATTCATGTTACAAGTGATAGACAAGTTCGAAACTTGCTCGAGATAACCAAAATGCATGGAGTACGGCTTTGTGTATCAAGTCGTATCAAGGTGGAAACGGTTTCAGAGGAAAGGGAAGAAGATGATGAAGTTGATGAAGGTGATGAATGTTTTGAAGAAAATGATGATGATTTGGTGAAGATGAAAATCATGATGGGGAAAAGGATGATGGGGATAAGGATGTTGATATCTCTATTGTTGTTGAAGCGGACAAGAATGGTTAGGATTATAGTGTTTTTGGAAAGGTTAAAGATGAGGATTTGGAAGAAGATGATGATATGTGTTTTGAAGAATTCAAAAAGACATATGCTATTGAAGGAGAAAGATCGAATGGTAACAATATCTACGTCAACCAGAGTTTTGTTAACAAGGATGCACTGCTTTCAGAGCTGCGATTGACAGCAGTTAGGTGTAAGTTCTCCCTCAGAATATACAAGTCAACGAAAACTCTCCTTGTGGCAACTTGTCGGATTAGTGGTTGTGGATGGAAGATCAGAGCGAGTGTGAAACATGGGACAAACACGTTTTGGGTAACAAAGTATGTGGAAACACATACATGCTCAGTGGGAGACCGTATCGCTCAGCGGAGACACTGTACTCCGAAGTATGTTGGTAGGCTTTTCATTGATCATGTTGGAATCATTGATGGGTTGAATCCACAGCATATCACTGATGCAATGAAGAACATGTTTGGCATGACGCTTGATTACACCACTTCATACAGAGCACTGTTATATGCACAAACATTGGTGAGAGGATCAGCAGAAGATGGGTATTCGCGTCTACCATCATATCTCGAGCAAATCTCCTTGGCAAATCCCGATTCTATCACGGCTATAGAACTTGATTCTAGCAATAGATTTAAGTATCTATTTCTCTCTTTTGGAGCTTCTATCAATGGTTTTAAGTATCAGAGAAGGGTCATTGTGGTGGATGGGACTCACCTAAGTGGGAAGTATGAAGGTACTATGTTAGTTGCAGCCGCACAAGATGAGAATTTTCAGATATTTCCATTGGTTTTTGGGAACGTAGATGCTGAAGATGACCCTTCTTGGGAATGATTTTTCACAAAATTGGCTAGTTGTGTATCTGATGAGCAGTCTCTGGTGATAATCTTTGACCGTCATGCGGCCATTAAAAGTGCGTGTGATAAGGTGTTTCCCTGGGCAACCCGAGGAATATGTTATTATCACCTTCAAGATAACATTGTCAAAAAGTATAAAGGGAAACATCTCTTGTACTTGGTGAAAGGTGCTGCTTATGCTCATATGGTTTCAGATTTTGACCGGTACATAGCTGAGATACGGAGTGCAAACCCGGACCTTGCAACGTATTTGGAGAATGCCAATGTCAGCCTATGGTCAAGGGTTTATTGTCAGGGGGACATGTACAACATAAAAATAAGCAACATTGCAGAATCTATTAATTCTGCACTGAAGCGAGCTATAGGATTTCCGATTCAGTTCCTATTGGAGTACATAAGGGAGAAGCTATGAAAGTGGTTTTGGAAAAGGAGAGAAGATGCTTTGAGTGTCCCAAGTCACCATAGTCGGGGTGTTGAATACTTGCTTGTTGTTCGATGGGAGATAGTGGATACGATGAGGGTCCAACTAATTGATGGATGGTAATTCTTTGTGAAAGGTGGCAAAATGGACAGTGTGGTTGATTTAGAACATCGAAAGTGTGAATGTGGTGTCTATGCAGTAGAGAAAATACCTTGCTCTCATCCTATAGCTGCTTGAACACATGCTGGTTTGCATATCTCCACACTTGTGTGTCCAGTACTCAAAGGATTATTTGTTTGCAGGATACTCGGAGAATATATATATCCTTGTGTTGGAAAACAAGTTGAGGAACGCAATGCTTTCCTCCGGAGGTAAAGCGTGGTCTGGGGAGACAGTATCAAGATGGCAATCTTGGTTGGAACTATCCAGGATGAGAGGACGCAAACCCCGGAAGCAACACAGGGTTTATAGATGCTCAAAGTGCAAGGAAACTGGTCATACGAAACCACAATGTAAGGAAACACTAGACGGCTAACTTGAAGGTCATCCAGAAGACCTTCAAGTAAGTCGTCCAGAGTTTATTCTTCCAGAAGACCTTCAAGTAAGTCGTCCAAAGACTTTAAAGTTAGTCGTCCAGAGTTTATTCCTCCAGAAGACCTTCAAGTAAGTCGTCTAGAGACCTTAAAGTTAGTCGTCCAGAGTTTATTCCTCCAGAAGACCTTCAAGTAAGTCGTCCAGAGACCTTAAAGTTAGTCGTCCAGAGTTTATTCCTCCAGAAGACCTTCAAGTAAGTCGTCTAGAGACTTTAAAGTTAGTCGTCTAGTGTTTAGACTTCCAGAAGACCTTCAAGTAAGTCGTCTAGAAGACCTTAAAGTTTGTCTATGTATTAAGAATTTATGTTTAGTCTATGTATTAAGAATTTGTGTTTAGTCTATGTATTAAGAATTTGTGTCAACTTCTTTGTCAAATTGCACTACCAGTATTAAAAATTGCACTTCTGTGTCAACGACTTTCCAGACGACTTATAGTTAAGTCGCCCAACATTTCAGCCGACTTAACTTTCAATATTTTTTAAGTCGTCCAATATTCTGTTAAGTCGTCCAACATTTCAGAAGACTTTCCAGACGACAACATTTCAGGTTACATACATTAAAAATACAAATCAAGCTCAAATACACATCAGGTTACAAATACAAATACAAATCCTAATCTATCATACATCATATGTTCCAAGATTTTCATCATTGTCCCGGTTTTCTTTCTGATTGGCCAGTAAGCTCTTAAATATATCCACCGCCATCTTATCCCTCATAGACTTCCCGTTGGCCTTAGCAAAGTCTTTTTGGTTAAATGACATCTCAAGAGCATGACATTCAATGTACCTTAGAGTGTACACGCCACAATCACTAGCTCGGGCCTGAGGGATATTGGTTGGTCTCTCCTACGGGAATGGCTCCGGGATAACTAATCATGTTGTTCGATGTAAGCGCACTCAAAAAGCAGATAAGGGAGCATGTGGAGAAAAGGCTCCATTATCAGATCGAGTTGTTCTGGGGAGATATAGGAACGAATGATGTCCCAGATGAATATATGCATCTTAGGGATCAATATCCACATAGCAATCCAATGAGTGTCGACGTGGTTCACTGGCGCATAGATATCATCAATATATGTCCCCCACATCTTGTTCAATCGACAAAATAATGGTAAAGCGCCTGAATAATAATTCCACACCCCACCAGAGAGTCTTCTTCCTAAACCGTAGACATCGGGCTCCAAGTCCTTAAAATCCTTGTAGTTGAATCTCCATTGTTGAGCAAAGAGATGATCAAGGAAGTACATTATCTCGCTTCTGAAATGTTGTGGGGTCTTCCCGTACCTCTTCCTCAAAACATTAATCCAAGCATCCATATGCTGCATATAAATAATACAAATCAGAAGATAAAATAATACAAGTTAGAAGATATCAGACGGCTTATGGTAAGTCGTCTACGAAGATATGAGTAAGTCATCTAGTAGTCAGTTTTGTCATAGCAGAAGACGTAAATAATCTTCCAGCCAAGATACGGAGGTCCGGAGGACGTGATACCACCAATTTGGACTTGTACGTGGTTTCTTGTCGAGAAGTGTTTTATAATGACTGCAACATACAAAATATTGAAAGCAAGCAGTTTTTATAGACTAAAGCAAGCTATTATGGGAAAAGCAATCACTTATGGATCGGTTTTCAACCAATCGGCAAGCTCCTTCAGCTTTTTCTTGTCAATTGGTGAAAAGAGGTTATAGCCTCTACAAAGATTTTTGTTTGGAATGATCACTTTGGCCGTGATGTTTGCAGTATAAGGAGATTGATGTGAGACAGCAAGTTTCCTTGTTCGCCCAGTCTTTACACGGACAGGTGCCAAAGCAACTTCCCTCTTTTCCTCATATCTAGCATCCTACTGTTGTTTATCTGCTGGAGTGGGTTTACATTTGGCCAATAGAACAAGGCTCCCAGATGCGTACTCATCTTCAGCTCTAACACTTTCACTGAGAGGTGTTTTATCCTTCTCCCCATTAACACTTTCACTAACCCCGGGAGAGGCTTCTTTACTAATCCCGGGTTCGTGCGAGGATGTCCCTTTAGGTTGAGAGGTAGTGTGTTGAGAGGATGTCTCTTTCCCTTGTTTGGTGATACCAACCTTCTTCTCCACTGCTTCCACCCTTTCCGACAAATGCTTGATCTCCTTAAGGCACGTCCCAAACCCTTCCCTTATGGCATCAACTATGTCCTTGAAATTTCTTTCAAAGTCCTCTTTTGTCATCCCAAGCACAGTCGTATTCACCTCTGAACGTGCCTCTGTGCGAACCTCTTCACTAGCCTCTACAAATTTCCCTTCACTCTCCTCTGCAGGTGCCCCTTTACTAGCCTCTGCAGGTGCCCCTTTTTAGCCTCTTTACGAGCTTTCTTCCTTCACCACAACTATCGCTTTCTTCGATGGACTCACAACCGCCGGCTTTGTATTGACCCAAGTACCGGTGACTTACAGCAATACATGGTCCACTTCCACGGTCTCTGATTAAACATGATTTTAATTATGTTCTCTGCAGCAAGGTCCTCAGAATCAGAGTCTCATTGTGAAAACATTTCACCATAGTCCTTCTCAACAAAGTTCATCACCGTAGTCTGCAGTAAATATAAGATATGAACTTAGATATTTGACGGATTAAGAAAGATGGAAAGAAAAGTCTTCCCAGACGACTTAATTATGGTATTAAAGGACTGAAGTAAATACATGTCTGCAGATAGCATCTTTAAAGCATTTGCGTCCTTTGCCACCCATGTAAGCCAGTATCGGTGGAGACGGTCTGTTTGGTATGGGATTACCATAATTAGCACCCAATTCCGGCAGAGCTGCGTACACCCAGACCTGGAGAGCCTGTATAAACTCATCAACACTGTAACAGCCCGAAATATCTTTGCCCTTCACAGAGTCCATCAACACCTTAAACACGACTCTCCCCCATGGATAATTCTCAAACCATTCTAACTCCATTACTAGCCTTGCCAGACTAACCCCTGTGGCGGTTGAATACTTTCTCCCTTTAATGTATCCAGTGAAGATGGCAAGGTACCCGAGCCGCTTGCGATCATCCCGAGACCACCCTTTGCATCTCTCAAGTGTTGTTATTATCTGCTTAGTAGATGGCCCATTTTCGACATGAACTCCCAATATCCCCTAAAAAGAGTCATCTCCTTTGTAACAAGTCACTACGGTCTCTCAAGGTCCTTGATGTACTCGCAGTTTAGACCAGTGAGGTTTTCAAACTCTAACAGTAAAAACATCACAAGTTTTGGACCAACAAAACTCCACAGCTCACATTTTTTTTATGTTGAGCTGAAAACCGAGCATGTAATGAATCAGCCTTGAATCCCAAGCAAATCCCAACTCTTTAAACAGATGTAGGTTTATTACATGAACATTGTATCTTAAACGTTGAGGACAAACTTTAGGCGAGCCTCTTTTAACTGCTTAAAGTAATACTTTTTATTTGGAGTACCCAATCTGATTTTTTTTGTTGGACTTTCTTTTGTATTTCTTTGAATATCTCTCTTGTTGATTCCATCACAACTTCGTTTCTTCAAGGGTTTATTGCTATTAATTGGTATCAACAAAGTACTAACTGGATTTGTTCCCTTCTTTTTTTCATGGAACCATTCTCTTAAGTCAAGGAATTTGTAATCACAATTTGTAACATCTAAAATTTCACTGATATGATACTTACCATTTAGCAAAGAAAGTAACAATAAAAATGATAGGTAAGAAACTTACACATGACTGAGGAAATATAGAGACAAGTGAAAACATGGCCGCCATATATGGAACCTGTTTCAAATGCCAAATTATATGATAAAGAAGAGAAACCGTCGAAAGAGAAAGATATTCTTGAAAGGATAGAACTAATACCCACGCGGACCATGCCATACTGAGGAGGAACATCTGGACAGTTGAAGATTAAAACATAAGAAACAAAGAAAAGAAAAACGGAAGTCTTGTTAAGTCTCATAAATATATATTCCAAAATCAATTTTGAATTGGTCTATATTCCAAAATCAATTTTGAATTGGTCTATATTCCTTATATTGATTATCTTCTAATTTCCTATTTGAGATCCTAGCAAGTTTAGAAAACAAATAGAAAATTGTAACACAGTAAATAAGAGAAGCTGCTTACGTGCGCACAACCGAAGAAAAGACCAATTGAGAGCAGTTTCTCCTCTTTTAAAGCAGGGATTAAAATTGGCATGAATAGCAACTGTGAAATTTATTTTTTGTAAGTTAAATAATGAGGATTTGTGACAAAAAAAATAATGAGGATAAATATAATATTTCGTAATTCCCTACAAAAGTAAGCATACAAGTTATCCTCTACCTGTGAAACAGACCCGGCAATGCCAAATATGATCATCAAGTCTGCAAACTGGTCTTTGTTAAAGTGAAACTTGGCCTTTAAATAGTACTGCGTGAAACAATTGACAAACGCGAAAACTCTTATTCTTATATAAGCAGCTTTGAGAGTTAGATCATGCATATAATAAAGCATATGCAATGGGTAAGATACCAAAAAAACGTTTTTTCAAAAATTTAATATTAATATTTTACTATAGTTCAATTATATAATTAAATTTATTTTCAAGAAAATTAACCTACTCATAAAGAGACATGAGAATAATTCATAGAGTTATCATAATTTTTCAAATGAAAACTAGTTCTTGTGTTTTTCTCCAACTTTTGTTTTAATTTATAAATTATGCGATACTCTAAACACTAACTTTTGAGATATTTTAAACGTTTCATGGAAAATAACATCAAGAATTATATTTTCATTTACCAGCAAGTTAAGTTGGAAAATAAACAATGTTTCTGTGTAGCTAAAAAGAAACTATTATACTTTTATAATAAACAATTACATATGAATCCTTAATGAGTCAAAATTATATGACTAACTATTTTTATTAATATTTCTATTTTAGTTTTAAAATTAATAACAACTATTTCAAATATTTATGGTAATAAAAAGGGAAAATAACTCCATTCTTAAAAACTATTGGAGATATTTATTTTCTTACAAATCATGTTTAGGATAATTTTCTCCAGACCATTATACAAATATGTATAAATTATATAATTATTTTAACATGATCATTGATATTATAGTTCTTCTATAATCTTTGTTTTGTATGTCATGGTGATATACTTTCAAATAACCAATTAGAAAATGTGATGTGATCTAAACCGTGAAGGCAAATTGATGGCCTTTGATTGAAACTTCAATGTTCTCCAAAGCTGCAATATTTTGTTTGACAGATAAATTTTGGGAGTTTACCAGTTATAAAAATTAAAAAAAAGAGGAATTCAATGTAATACAAATTATAATATATGTGGAGCAGATTCATGTATTCATTTATCAGTCATTCAAACTTGGATTTTGTCTAAGATTACCTTGACCACTGAGTAGTTCCAACTACATCAATTTTCAGAAATATAAATTATGTTTTCTAGAAAATTTCGAAGAATTTTGATTTTAGTTATTTTCCATAGATTATGTGGTACATTTGGAAAAGTGTAATGGAAGGATTTATAAACAAATGGTAGTCCTCAAGAGAGTTTGCGTGTTGCAGAAATAAAGGCTGCATTATGGATAATTTTATCACTTCAAGAGGATGTTGGGTGGAACAGGAGCAAAAGGATGCATGATGGTGTTATATAGATGGTTCATGGAAGGAACACAATAAATTCCAGGGACAAGGATGGCTCTCCTCTACAGGGGAGTCAAACATGAAGATCATGGGGTCAATGGCTATCCGACAGACTCTATCACCTTTACATGCTGAATGTGAAGCCTTGATTTAGGTTATGGAATGCATGAATATCCTATAATTTTTGGAGTTGATGTTTGCAACAGATGTTCTTAATTGATGAAAATGGTGGCTACACCAACATAATTGACAGTTTTCGCGTTTCTCATGGAGAAAATTTGAAAACGTAAGATGTTCTTTCATCAATCCAACATATCCCAAGAACAAAAAAGTTTTCAAGAACAAAAAACACAATGCTGGAAAAACTTGCACGAAGTGTTCAAAGCTCACCCCCTTCAGTAGTGTATATTATGTTAGTTCTACTACTCCAATTTTCCTAATTGGTGACCCTATAGTTTCAAATTTTGTTTATGTTTTATTGTTTAAAAAAACTGATGGAATAATTAAAATTTACTAGCTATTTTCTATTATCACATTTTAACATTTTAATAGATCGTTGGACTTTCAAAAGCTTACAAGTTAGATTCGTTTGTGCAACCTTTACCAACATTTAGCCTTAAACAATATATATACCTAATGTCATGTAATTTTTAAAAATATACTTACAAATATAAGATGAAAAATAACTAAATGAAATTAACAAAATTAATCAGATTTAACCTAACGAAATCCCTAAAACACTTGTAATGCAGTTCAGAGAATTGTTAGAATTCAGTTTGTTTATAAATGAATATTCATATATGTGCATCAAGTTATGAAATAGTTATGTATGTTAATGCCATTCTAAATTCATTAACACTTTCTCTTTTTTTCTATTTTTCATAAATATCCTATCAAAATATACTAAATTTTATAAAATATGTATATAAATTTAAGAATATAAACAAACTTAAATCAATTAAATAATCATATTTTAATCTAGTTATATCAAAAATATGATTCAAGTGAAAAGAATATACACATCCCACAATATAACAAAAGGAAGAACTTAACATATCTGAATTATTATATATAGAATCAATAATAATATTGTAACAACTCATCCCGTAGAACCCGACTAGCGCTGCAGCGCATCGACCCTAACCTCTTCCATGTGATATAACCTACCCGAATTCACGCATAGGCCTCGGCTCACAGGTGAGTTATTGGTGCGCTTGGCGCTACTCGAACCCAAGATCTCACCCTTTAACAACCTCCTCACAGGACAAGCTATCACCAATTGAGCTGCATGTCAATTGGTGACAGCTTGTATTGTGAGGAGGTTGTTAAAGGGTGAGGTTTTGGGTTCGAGTAGCGCCAAGCGCACCAATAACCCACCTGTGAGCCGAGGCCTATGGGTGAATTCGGGCAGGTTGTATCACAGGGAACGGGTTAGGGTCGATGCGCTGCAGCGCCAGCCGGGTTCCACGGGACGGGTTGTTACATAAAAAGTCGACTTTTATGTAATGGCCTACCCCGTCAAACCGGGGGATCAGCGGGCTATGCAGTGCACCGACCCTAACCCTTCTCCTATGATACAACCTGCACGAATTTACCCATAGGTCTCGACTCATAGGTCGGTCATTGATGCGCTTGGCATTACTCGAACCCAAGACCTCAACCTTTTTCAACACTCCTACAGAGAAGCTGTTACCAATTGAACTGCACTTGTAACACCCCGACCGCCCACGGCTAATGGGCCTCCCACACCCGCTCTCTCGGCCCGTGGGCCCCATCCCGTCCGACGGTCGAGCGTTAATTTTTTCAAGGCTCGAAGTCATTGTTTACTGACCCTGCAATCACCATCCAACCTTTCCCCGTGCTTTGGCCTCACTCGCACGCTATCGCGAATCACTTCCCGATAGGTCACTCATCCTTCCACTACTCCAGCTCAAGCACACTTAAGTCTGAAGTTCTTTCAGGATGTGCTCCGAAAAAGGTAAGTCAACTTTGGTGACATAGGTAGCCAAATCAATTCTCTTAAGCCTTTTCATATATCACAACTTGGGATGTTACAATTCACCTCCTCTCAGAAAACCGTAACGCCCTCGTTGCACCTCACGACAGGTCTCAAGACGCCTCTCGGGTCAGAATCGAGATGACTAACTAGATTTGATACCACTTGTAACGTCCCGACCGTCCATGGCTAATGGGCCTCCAACGCCCGCTCTCTCGGCCCGTGGGCCCCATCCTGTCCGACGGCCGTGCACTAATTTTTCTAAGGCTTGAAATTATTGTTTACCGACCTTGCAATCACCACCCGACCTTTTCCTGTGTTTTGGCCTCACTCGCACGGTATCGCGAATCACTTCCCGATAGGTCACCCATCCTTTCACTATTCCATTCCAAGCACGCTTAACCCTGGAGTTCTAAACGAATGTGTGACGGAAAAGGTAAGTCAACTTTGGTGATATAGGTAGCCAAATCAATTTTCTTAAGTCTTTCCATATATCATAACTCGGGATGTTACAATTCACCCCCTCTCAAAGAACGCAACGTCCTTGATGCGCCCCACGACAGGTCTCAAGACGCCTCTCGGGTCGGAACCGAGATGGATAACTAGCTTTGATACCACTTGTAACACCCCGACCACCCATGGCTAATGGGCCTCCCACGCCCGCTCTCTCGGCCCGTGGGCCCCATCCCGTCCGACGGTCGTGCGTTAATTTTTTCAAGGCTCGAAGTCATTGTTTACTGACCCTGCAGTCACCACCCGACCTTTCCCCATGCTTTAGCCTCACTCGCACGCTATCGCGAATCACTTCCCAACAGGTCACCAATCCTTCCACTACTCCAGTTCAAGCATGCTTAACTATGGAGTTCTTTCATGATGTGCTCCGAAAAAGGTAAGTCAACTTTGGTGACATAGGTAGCCAAATCAATTCTCTTAAGTCTTTTCATATATCACAACTCGGGATGTTACAATTCACCCCCTCTCAAAGAACGTAACGCCCTCGTTGCGCCCCACGACAGGTCTCAAGACGCCTCTCAGGTCAGAATCGAGATAACTAACCAGCTCTGATATCACTTGTAACGCCCCGACCGCCCACGGCTAATGGGCCTCCCACGCCCGCTCTCTCGGACCATGGGCCCCATCCCGTCTGACGGCCGTGCATTAATTTTTCTAAGGCTCGAAATCATTGTTTACTGACCCTGCAATCACCACTCGACCTTTCCCCGTGTTTTGGCCTCACTCGCACGGTATCGCGAATCACTTCTCGATAGGTCACCCATCCTTTCACTATTCCAGCCCAAGCACGCTTAACCATGGAGTTCTAAATGGATGTGTGACGGAAAAGGTAAGTCAACTTTGGTGACATAGATAGCCAGAGCCGGCCTTGGAGAGAAGCCGATGAAGCTTGTGCTTCCGGCCACACAATATTAAGATGTAAACCGGTCACATTTGGACCGAAAGTTCTCAGGTATCATAGTGGTTTGACCTGATGCTATAAGGGTTCAAGGTGACGGGTTCGAATGTCACCGGCCACATTTTTTATATTGGCTTCTAGCCACATAATTACTAGGGTCGGCTCTGTAAATAGCCAAATCAATTTTCTTAAACCTTTCCATATATCACAATTCGGGATGTTACAAATATAGTGATATTTAACATAAACATATCTATATAAAAATTAAAATAATTAAGACTAATAAAAAATAAATTAAAATAATAAAAGTTATCATGATTTGATTAATTTGTAATTTCTATATCCGTACATAAGTAGGAGAGATCACATAGTTATCACAATAAAAATTAACGTTTCTTGAAATACTTGAATGGATAATAAATAAATTTACTTAGTTTATTTTTTGATGCTTTGATATTGACCTAATATCTCTCCTACATATTTTCATCTACCCTAATTGGTTAGGGGTTTGAGACAAACTAAAAATGAAGAGCATGTTTAATTAATATCAAAAACATAAATTATGGATGAAATAAAAAAGATCGTGAGAAGATAAAAGCAATAAGACTTTCAAGTCTATAAAACTGGATATGGTATGACAATTTTAAATAAGGTTTTTACTATAAATTTTTCTTTTCAACAAAATATTAGGAAGTAGTACCCAAGTTTCATTAGGATATGCCCAAGGTGGTCTTATATGATTAATAGTTAGATTCTTATAACATACCATAGATGAAGCATGTAGACCGGCCTCACTAAGACTACTGAAGAAGGACACCATCGCAACTTGAAAAAGTGGAACGCTGGAAAATTAAATTAAACTCAAGTGATTTTTCTTTTTCTAAAAAGTGAATGCTGTTTAAAACTAAAATGAAATCAATCGACTTTAGTCAATATCAAGAGCGATGAAAGAGAAGACGCACCTGCTCCTCATTAGGGAATTCATTTCATGTATAGAATGTACAATTCTAGATATTTGATTTCTATCTCCAGGATAATCTTCGAGTAACGCATAACTCAATTTCTCGCTTGAAACAATAGAAGTAACTAAGCTATTATCTCGGATCGAATCTGGTAGAAAAATTCTCATGTACACTGTTGATAAAATTGCTATTGTTGTCGCAACCTAAAGACAAAAAAATTGAATATAAGAATTTGAAATTAACATTGTTCAGTACAACTATAAGTACAACTATAAATGCACATGTCTATATAAATGAATGGAAATGAACCTGAAATGTAGCCGTGGTGGATAAGAATCGAGCACAAAAAGTTGCACATACAAATGCGCAAGATCCAATTCCGGTAAGTATTCCAAATGAAAAGGCTCGTTGATTTTCAGATACATTATCAGCCTATAAATAAATTTTATAAAATACTGGAATTAGCTGTGAAAAAAATTAATGAAAACCCATATTGAATGTTATATTTACACTCTTGAATAATTTTAGCTTGGAAAATAAAACTTTAATAATATTAAAATTGAACTTCTGAAAACTACATTAGGAAAAAAAAAGAAATTCATAGTTGTGATGTTTTGCAAGAAAACCCCGATAAGTACAACTACAAACAGTCACTTATCGATTAAACCGAAACAGAACTCGTATATATATATATATATATATATATATATATATATACTGTTTTGAGAACAGATTTTATTAAAAGAAAATCAAACAGAACCGATTATGCCAATCAATTTTAATGTAAAGTAACAAACCAAATTTAGCGGTTCCTCTTCTTGCTGGGGTGTATTTATATTTTACAAATCAGAAAATTGGAGCTTAAGAAACACACTTACTCTAAGAGCTATTCGTAATTGATTTTATCCTTTGTTACTCATTGATTTGTATAATTCTTAACCGCTTAATAAAATATGAAAAAGAAAAAGAAAAAAGAAAAAGAAAAGAACGGAAGGGGCATACCACATAGGCAAGGGCAAGACAGAAAACACTTCCTTCACAAAAAATGGACGTGAAAGTCTTGAGAACATAGTAGATGTAGAAGATAGACGTTTCTCTGCTATACGCTAATATAGCTGTAATTTCAACCAAATAATAATCAGATTATCCGTTGATATTTTCTATTAAAAAAACAAATAACATTATCGTTGTTTGATGTCCTATGCCAATATTTTACAATATAACAAAATGAGAAGTTACAAAAAAAACAATGGGGGGGGGAAGGGGACGATTCTTTAGCTAATTTGGATGAATACAGAGAATTGTTATTTTGTATAAATGGATATTAAAATATATGATTTCGGTTTACAGTTTAGTTTAGATGGCAATCTATTTGAAAAATAAACACATATTTAAATAAATAACTCGTTTATTTTTATTTCCAAATTAAAATTTATTGTATAATAAATTATTTCAAAACTATTAATATTATATAGATGACAAACTTGAGAGGATATCATACTAATGCAATGTTCTATCATTCACTTGTCTTCAATTTTTTTAAAATATATATATATACTAAGTTATCGCGTGAAAGTATGCGAAAGATATATGTTGCTTTTGCTTTTGCTTTTGCTTTGAAGCAAGGCATACTAGACGTGAATTAAAAAGCTTATGAAAGCTCCAAATGGGGACCATGAGGAAACGTACCAAGAGGCAGAATGTTGAGTACCATTGGAAGTGTGAGTAAACTTTTTCTTCCATGCTTATCTGACAAGCTTCCTACCAACGGCATCATCATCAAGGACCCCACACCCGTAATCTAATAACAGTAGATATTAAAGAAAATTGTGAAGATACGATTCCATTTGGGCAATCTTTAGAATAGACATTTTTAAAACTTTTGTCATGAAAAAAGAAAATTGAATTCAAAAAGAAAAATTTTAAATAGATTTTTTTTATAAATTTTAATTTATTTTTTATTTTTTCTAATTTTAAACACCACCTCCAAAACTCCATCATATAATTTTAAACCTTAATTTTTGATTAGTTAACCCAAGAAATATAAATTTATATATACACCTTTTAATAAAATTTATTTTAATTATTTTTCTCTTTAAAATCTACTTGGATGACAAAAACTAATTTAGATATATTTTAGGGTATTTTTTATTCTATTTTGTTCGAAACTATGTAACTAGGCATAAAATAAAATTTACAAATGGCAGAAATAAAATTACGTGGTAGAAAACCATAACCAACCAAGTTACTTTATTTTCTTACTTGTAATTTCAAATTATATGTTTTTCATAGGACTATGTGTTTGTAGTTTCAGTCACTTTGTTTTTGAACATGAAAAAAATCACTGAAACAACAAACATAAAGTTTCAGTCACTTTATCAAAAATTATTAACTTTGTTAGTTTTTATATCTTTTAAAATTTACTATTAATTTTAGATGAAAGTATAATTTAAAAACTGTTTTTTTTGTATGAACACCCTCAATTTAACTTTTTTTTCTCTTAGTATGTGTGATCGTTTTTATTTGTTTGGGTAAATTAAGTTTAAGAATTTATTTTTAATTGCAACTTTACCCAAAATGTATATATACATTTTCATTTTTATATTTTAAGATTACATCTGAACCATGAAGCTATTAATTGGAGTTATATAATAGTTTGTGTACATTGTCAATTACATGCTTGCAAGAGGGTAAAAACCTCACAAAATTTCCTGAAGAATATAGTATTATTATTTTCAATAAGTTTAAATTATATAATTAATTATTATTGTTAAAAAAATGGATCAGTAACATTTATCAACTGTTACTAGATTGTCTAATGAGTATTTTACATATGAAAAACCGTTTTTCATAAATTGTTTTCTTCTGCTTTTTACTTTAATTTAATATTTATGATATACTTTTTTAGATACTCCCATTAGAATGGCCTCAGATGTAAAGTAGACATGATAACTTGGTTTCATTGAAAGAAAGTGAATATTTTTTTTTTCGTCTTCATTGACTTACAGTAATTGATGCCTTTTCCACATGTTGTACGGTAAACTTAGACAATAAATCCAAACTGAAGTAAACTAAACTACACATAATTTTCGCACAGTTGTAAGAGCATTTCTCATATATATCTCTATATTTTTCTTTAAAAAGTTATTTATCATAGAAGTGGTTTTATTTCAATGTATGAATTTATAATATAATTTTTTGGAGAGGAACACTTTGAAACTTCAAATATAGAGTTTGTGAAACTTTAAAATAGAGAGTCTTTTTGGAAATGCTCTAATAAAGACTTACATTAAAGCAAATCCACCTATATAATAAAATTTCTATTTTAAAAGAATATATAAAAATTAAAATAGAGGTAGATTATAAATGGTTAAGTCTTTTAAAACCGTTAGACTGAAAAACCAAAGAAATTGACCCAAATTAAGCAGTTAATCGAAATGCTCTTTCTACTTTAGTGTTTAGTAACTGACTATAGAAAACAGAAACAAAAACAAAAACAAAAGGTTATACGGATGGATAAATATGAAGTAGTGAAATTTTAGAAGTAAAAAACGTAATTGGAATAGATATCATCATAATCTAATACGTACAGCTTGTTGAAAACCCGAGAGGTAAATTGCAAGGGAACACTCTTCTTTTCCAGGACATAGCGCCGCCATGCTAACGTCTGTAATGACCGGGACTACAATGAACGACGAGAATCCGTACAAGAAGATCGTCATGAAAAGGTGTCTTAGCCCCTGAAACGTCGTTGTTTCCTCCATTGTAAGAGATGTGCTGTATGCAAATGATAAAAATGTGGTGTGCAGATAAATTAAACATGAGAGAGATTAAATATAAGAATAAATAGAGGTTGCTTCCTTAGACTTCTCATTCGCTTTCAATATTTACTTTTTATGCTCTTACTTCTTGTTGGAGCAACGCCGAAGGCAGACTTCTCACATCTTTTTTTTTTTCTTGAAAGACGTATCAGATCTTACAGCATTTACAAAAAAATAATTTCGGACTGATAATTTAATTCAGTTGAGAGAGCTTTTTTCACCTCTCGATATACTTAGTTACAAAATTGGAGAACCAAATTTCAAATATATGGAGAATGTATCAAAATTAATTTCATAAATCTCTGAATTCAGTTTGCAATTTAAGATACAAGCCATGTCCAAATAATTAAAGGGTTTTTATTGGCTGACAACTAGGGCTGGACACTTTATCCGTTACCTGAATCCGTACCCGAACCCGATCTGAAAAAACCGAACCAAAATAGCAAGATACCTGAACAGATATTGAATTAGGAGAGATTGGATATCCGAACCCGAACGGATAATATCTGAACGGATAATCTCCAAACCCGAACGGATAATATCCGAATCCGAATGGATATTCGAAGATAACTGAACATATGTATAATTAACCATATATTTCTAGTTTAGCTCTCTCATTTTTTTAAGAAAATATTTATATTGATGTTACATATGATTTATGATTAGATAATATATATATATATATATATATATGTATATATAATTTTGAACAAAATAATTTATTACTCACTTAAAATGCATGCTAAGTTTTTATTTCATGTATTAACAAAAGCTGCATCCAAAATTTCAAAAAAAAAATAATCAAGTTAATGTCTTTATGTTCTTAGATTTTTGTCTCCAAACCTATTAATCCTCCTATTAAAAATCAGTTAAATTAAAGATATATTTTTAAATACAAACAAATTTAAGCAATGAATAATTTGACTTTTTTTAAAGTTAAATATTCGAACCCGATCTAAAATGACCGAACCCGAACTAAAAATACCTGAACCTCATACGAAGTGTAGAAATACCCGAAGTGTAGAAATATTCGAACGGATACTAAACCCCTATACTGAAATACCCGAAAATTTGAAATATCCGATCCGAACCCGAATGGGTAACCGAACGCCCACCCCTACTGACAACTACTCGACGACCTAATTTTTGTTGTTATTTATTATCTAATTCTATTCAAAGTCAAATAATCATCTAAGTCCAAGTACAAACCTTTTAAGGATGAAACAAAGCATAAAACCAAAAGATGAGAAACACTACACAGAGGCAACATTTCGTTCATCGTTAAATGTCTCACGTAATCATCTCAGATAGCATGTAGCTACATATGATTGACGGCTGTTTTCCACCATAATATACTGACTTATGAGAAAAGTGTAACT
The DNA here is from genome assembly GCA_905132765.1 of Moricandia arvensis. NCBI lineage: Eukaryota > Viridiplantae > Streptophyta > Magnoliopsida > Brassicales > Brassicaceae > Moricandia > Moricandia arvensis. The sequence continues at coordinate 62,820 of CAJHQP010000226.1, read as the reverse complement.
ATACATTTTTGAAATAACTTTATTAAGCTAGAAGGGAGGGAACGTTGATTGAATCAATATACACATTCAAAAGTTCACCCTACAAATATAAGTGGGATCAATCCACATATATAAAGAGATCAGACTATCAAATTCAGTTAATATAGCCACACAAGTGTTAGTCTGAGTAGTAAGACAGGTTTAGAAAGCTGATAAATACATTGAAACCTACCATTTCAGATTTATTTGTTTGGTTACTTAGGTGATATGGGTATCTAATTTCTATTACAAGTAACTAGGTCTATTTGGCTAGTTAATAGACCCCCGAAAGATTATTCAATGGGGCTTTGGCCAGCGAGATATCCCATATAATCAAATAAAAACAAATTCAGTTAAGAGTAAAAAAATAAAAAAAATTGTAAACTATGAACAGTGATAAAATAACTAAAATTTAAAACCAAATAAACAAGCAGTAAAGAGATGTAAAATCAATGTAGACAAAAATATGCATGATTTATGGATATTAAGATAAAATTAGATAAATTAAACATGTTCAACTTTGACTTTGTTCACAAAACTTTTTAATTCCACAGTCCCGTTTATCACCTAAATTAGGTCAGATATAAATTAATGTTATTGAAGAGTTTATTTACTTAATAGGCAATGGGGAGGGTGTTTAATTTATAATAAACAATAGGTAAGAATCTGATTAGAACTTTAAAGAAAACCTCAAAATCTAAGAACTCAACTGATATACAATACTTTAATATTGCAAATTATAATAGATGCACAACAAACGATATAATATTTGACAGTCGAATTCACATATCAAGCTTAATGACTACAATTCTTTTAACTGAACTAGATAAGTAAATAATTTCTTTTAGTAGCTATATATTAATGTAAGAAATAAATTTAAATCAGTTAAAACATGTGACAATTCTCGGCAATTCATATTTCAAAGAATCAGATAGTTATTTAGAGACAATTTGCTCACATATGTTTTTCAAGCAATATATCACAATTTCGATGATAGATTAATAAACCATAGTTCAGAGGCTAAATATCAGTTTAACCTGGGAACTAAGCATCTAAAGATGAAGACACCAAATCATAGATCCCTATCTATATCAGGTTGCGTGATTCCACTGAAGATGCTAGACGGCTAAACATAACTATAAGACTACCAAACATATCAATAGAAAGTACCAAAGCATTTGGTCAAAACAAAAATACCAAAGGATGATGGAGAAAATTCATAATAGAATAAAAAAACAAATAGGGTTCCAAAATCTTCTCCCAAGTATGAGAAATTGCTCGAGGGAAACCAAAGGATTAAGTCTATGTCCTCTACCAGCTTTCACTTTTTGATTCCTCCAAGTCCACTATTTATGTTTTCCTAGAGTTTTTGATTCTATTAGACAATGTAGATTGTCTTGATTCATTTTCCCTTTTATTAATGGGGTCCTGAAGTAATATAGGATAACCGATCACTACAAATGTCTTATTCTGTACAATGTTCATGAGAAGAAGAATACGATATTCTGAGATTGGTTGTTTTTTTGTTGAAATCGTGAATGCAACATATGATATGGTCCTATTTTATCCATATTGCTACTTTTTACTTTTGCCATAAAAACTTTAAATAATCAAAATACGAAAAAGTACCTCTAAAAGCATAACACCACCTGTTCAAAAATGTGAGTGCATAAACCGTTGTATCGTTGGTTATACGCTCATGGAGGAGAACCGTGGTGATTTTTTTTTCAAATCGAAAAAAATACGGGTTAAAAAAAACTTGAAATTTTGTTGATATTTGGCTTAAAAACATGTTATAAACATATGCTTTTCTGCGCGGGTCGCGGCAGGCTGTTCCGCACGGGTCGCGATATCCAAAAATCAGTGACAAAACCGCCCCGCTAGATCTACAAGCTTTCATGGGACAAGCCGTGGGATGGCTGATCTTTCATTGCGCCTGCTCCAACCGGATGGCTGAGCATTTCATCCTCAACTCATTGTCTGGTGTTGATTGTTCGACTTGTTTCATTATTTCATGAATGTCACGTAGTCTATGCAAATAAGTAAATGCAAAGTTCAAAGCTGTTAAATCTTAACCAAATATATTATTCAAAAAACACCATAACAAAGTCATGAATCTCGAATGCAAATAAAAATAGAAACCAAACAATCTCAAATGATAATAAAAGTTAATACCAAATCAAGATAACATATCAAGCTTCTTTGTTTTCTTCTTCAGCATTGACAATGGACTCGAATGATGGTAGTGTCTCATCTTCAGCATCAACTCCATCTTCTGTAAGTATCAGAAATATAAAAAAAATCAGTCACGATACTAATAAATAGTGTGAATGGTAATGTGAACAACTTACAATGTTCATAAGTTTCACATCCTTTTAGCCAATTCATAGTGCATATCAGGGCTTGCACATTCTTTGGAAGTAGACGATTTCTATATTTGTTAAGAACTAGCGATCCAATACTAAAGGATGACTCTGAAGCCACTATTGTTATAGGAATACTAAGCAGATCACAAGCTATTGCAACCAAATCACCATACCGATGAGTGTTATCTTTCAAGAATTTGAGAATGTCAAGCTTCGGAAATTATCAATGTCCAAAGGTAGTTCATCAAGATAAGCTTCTAGATTGTCTTTCCACTCTCAATGCCGCTGACTATGCGAAATGCAAGAAGTTAAAAAAATCAGACACGCATTTTTAGAAAAATAGGGTGACCAACGATTTTTTGTATAAGGTGATAAAAGGAAAAAAAATCAGACAGTCATATCATAGTTTTCAAACAATCCCATTGATCCTTCAGCTCGACGGTTTGTGGAACCGTCTCACGTGGCTCTGTAGAAGGTGAGTTAGTCTTTGATTGTTTGTCGTAAGACTCAAACAGAGTACTGAGCTTCTTGCGCAAGTTCTTCAACTTTGCATCACGTGTACTCATGTTAAGCTTCCCTAAACAACATTACACAATTGAAAGCTTAAAATATGGATGAAAGACTGATGCCATTGCAAAAACACCACTAAATTTATCCTAATACTTATCAAACTTCTCTTTCATCTGTGGCACCATCTCTCTGACAATCTCATCTTCTCTTTCCTCATTCATTCGAAGCCAATCATGAATCTTCCAAACCTAATAGAAATACAAGTTCGCAGTCGGGTAATTAGAACCTGACATCAAACATGTGATCTCAGCAAAATACCTCAAAAACAGCTTATCTACTCAGCTCGTGTCCATTTCTCATCAGTAGACGCCATTTTATAACTTCTCTTATCAAATGTCTCCAACTTACCAAATGCTTTGCAGTACTTGATGACTCTTTCTAGCATATAGAAAGTTGAATTCCATCTTGTATGCACATCCATTATCAGATCCGCATCTTCTTTTATAGACGCAACAACAAAATATTTTTGGAACAATACTTCAAGCGTTTACGATGTTGTTACATACTTAATACTCTCTCTTACTTTATGCAAAGAATCTCCAATAACCTTCAAACCATCTTGCACTATTAGGTTAAGTATGTGAGCTCCACATCTTTCATGAAAAATTCTCTTAAACACAACAAATCATCCCTCAACATTATCTGAGATTTGACAATATCTTGCATCGAGTCATTACTTGTAGCATTATCTAATGTGACAGAGAACATTCTTCTTTCAGTTCCCCACTCAGTCAATGTTGCAAGGAGCTGCATCGCAACATTCATACCTGAATGTGGTGGTGGTATAGCACAAAATGTCAGGACCTTGATGTCCAACCTTCAATTTTGATCAATAGAATGTGTTGTCACAAACATGTATCCTTCACGTTTCAAAGAAGTTCACAAATCAGACGTGAAAGAGACTCTTCCAGGAAGACTCGCTAAATCCCTCTTCAATGTCTCTCTCTCGCTATCATACAATCAATACACATCTGCTCTCGCCGTGTTTCAACAAATGAACTTGAAATCATCATTCAAATACTTCCATTTTTTCACTTTTTCATACTACATGTAAGAGTATGGTAGATCAAGCTGGACTATTGTCTTAGCAACAAGCTGCCTAAACACAATATGATCATACTTGCAAGATACTTTCCCCCCAGCATTGAGTTGTTGCTGATTTCCGGTATTCCTTGGATACTTTTTATATTTCACACGATGCCTTCTCAACCCAGTTGTTCCATGTGAGTGGGAATGCCATGCATACTCATGGTTACAATGATTGTATACGACTTTCATATCTCCACTGTGTTTATGAACCACATGAAAGTCAGTCCACACACCTGATCTTTGCATATTCTCCCTATCATCTGAACCGTTTTCATCCTCATCCAACTCATCCTCAGCCAATTCATCATCAAAATCCAGTATCTCCTCTTGAATCTTCTTCTTCTTTTGCGTCTGACTAGATTTGTGGCATGGGCTTTCTTCTCCCTCCACAAATCATAGATTTCAATGGAACCAACTTCTTCTGACTACCCGCCTGTGAGGACGAGCCAATACCACCATCTATAATGGATTGGAACATGGGTTTCCTCGAAGTTGTTCCGTAACTGGTTTATCTCAGAGGCTTGCTTGTTTTGGATGGTTGATTGATTTCAAAATCAGAAACATCTTCATCATCCTCTATACTGATGAGCTTTCTTTTGCTTCCATGCTTCTTTCCATCATTACCGCCATCATCTATCTGATCAGCGACAATAGCAACTGCATCAAGTTTAGCTAAGATATTTTGAGTCTTCAAGTCACAAGTATCCAACGGCAACCAGTTAGTATCCATTTCCTGATCTCCTGAGTCGCCTCTTGATCCCATGGTCCTCAAGTTTTTTTGGTTAGTTTTTTTTCTGCTCAAAGCACGTCGGTATACTTTATGTAATTCTGTTCCGTGACCTAAGCTAATTATAAGTGGTTGAAATTTTTAAATTTGTTAATTATTTTAATTATAATTTAAATTTAAAAATTTCCAAAAAAATTGCATGAGGATAAGCAACATAAGCAATATAGGGAAATCTATCATATATACTAAGAAAAAGAAACAAGAAAGTGGTCTATCATCTATAAGCAAGGAGCATACTAACCTAAGGCCTTAAAGCTGCTATATCGTAATGAAACGGCTGGTAGCAACTGGAGAAGCTGGTTTGTGTACTCGTCTTCTGCCTCCTTATTCACCATCACTCCATCATATGGACACAATCTCACATAACACAAAAAGCAAGACAAAAGACAAGTTACAATCTAAGTTCAAGCATTGTAAACAACTAGAAAACAAGATAAGACACACACAAGTAGACAGAACACGAGTCATGTCTTAACTTTGCAGGGAATTTGGCCGCATAACTTGTGAAAAATCACCCTTCATCCTTAGAATGATTTTTCACCAGCTATGCTGCCAAAATACACTAAACTGTAATAAAAGTCAACCAAACACAAATTCATACAAAATTTGTAAAACGAGTACATAAAATACAATGAGACAGAAGACGAGTCTTGTCTTAACATCACAGCGGATCTTGCCGCATAGCTAATCAACAATCACCCTTTCATTCCTTAGAATGGTTTTTCATAACCTATGCGGCTAAGAGCTGTTGAACTTGTCAAGCCAAGTAATACAAGTCAATCAAAACCAAACTTAGCTAAACATCAAACATGAAACGAACTTAGCTATAAATAGAGTCAAGACAAGTCAAACTTAGCTGTCATTACTAGTTGCCTCCTTCTTCATCGTTCACCATCAACTCGAGACAGAACATATTCATATACATAAGACAAACAAAAACAAAAGATGTATCAGTAAGTGAGATCAAATAATTTCAGTACAAACTATAAACAATATTCAAGCAATTAAACGTGTAACACTCAAGAAAAAGATGTATAAGTGAGTGAACACAAGTAATATTCCAATAAAAAATCAATTAAACGTCTAAGAAACAAGGAACAAAACATCAGACACACCGAGACATAACTAGGCATACATATCCTCCTCGTAGTTGACCTTTCTCGTCCTTGTTAACCATCAAATCAAGAAACACATGCATTGAAAAGACATCAAATATAAATTTAGTACAAGCTCTAAACTATATTGAAGCAATCACAACTTCATTAGATTGTTACCTTAGATTATATGCATGTCGATTTACACTATTGTTACCTGCAAGCAAAGACACATTTAATCAAAGACATAACCATATAGACTGTTAATAACAATGAGACAGAAGATAACTCTAAGAGGAGAAGAAGACGACCATGCATGCGGCGAAGGAGAAGCTCCGGTGGTGGATCTAAGAAGAATGGAAGCTCCGGTTGTAGATCTAAAAAGAATAGAAGATCCGGTGGTTGATTGAAGAGAAACCACCTGAAAAATATGACTCGTGATAGTTAGACTCAAACAAGGAACATATATATAAAACGACAAGAAGCATAATAATCATTCATTACCTCTGAGTCACGGATTTGACATGCATGGAGAGAAGGAGAGACTAGAACCACCGTCGCTGAAGATCCCATCACCGGAATTGGATCTCCTTCTTCGGTGGAAAGAGCAAGACAGAAGTTTGCAAACATCATCTGGTCGCTCAAGAAGAAGATCCAGCACCGGCGACATGAAGCATCAACGAGCCTTACACAGCTGTCACCAGAGCTTCAAAACGCGTCGGTGCAGAGAGGCCGCCAAATCACCTTCCTTTCTCTCACTCTCTCTCGTTTTGTTGCAGGTGACATGAAGAAGTGAAGTGAAGCTAGGGTTTGTGGGATTCTGAAGACCCGCAAGTCAACTTGTGACTCATCACGCTTTCGGCCTGTTACCGCACAGTCTTTGCCCACGAGGCCCGCTACTTTTCCGGCCTAGAATATTCTGGCCTAAACCCGCCCCGCAACAATCCCTAATGGGCCAGACCCGCGGTCCATATACAAAGTTGACATTCCTAGCCATATATTAACCCCAAAAAATTAGGTATGTGAAGAAGATGATTGCCAAAATTACGTTTTTACTCTTATTTAATATAAATTAGTAAAAATTAAAGTTGGTGTATGAAATGGGGGCTCGAAGCCATCACTGGTTTCAAAAAGACATTAACCACCCTACCGTTAAGGATCATTAATTTCTATTGAAAACATAAATATATATATATATATATATATATATATACATATACATAAAACCCGAAATTTTTGATATTAATTAAATATACAATTTAAAATATCTAAATTAAAATCTCCGATTACTTCCTAATTTCTTTCTATATTTTATTAACTCGGTAGGCCCTGATGAGCACACGTTTAACAAAGTTTTGAACAAAGTAAAAAGCTAAGATTTATTGTACAAAAATGTAAGAATTACTTATATGATAAATAAATTGACATTCTGAAATTTCACACTCCCTTGACATTCTGAAATTTCACACTCCCTTGGGGAATTTCAGATTGGAAAGACTTTTGCTGGATATTATAGTTATTAGACGCTTAGTCTTGACCTCAATGTTTTTTAATCGAAAGTGTTTGATGAGGGAATGACATTGTCATTCAGGAGTACTTATCCCTTATTTACCATTCTCTGATACTGAATGATGATCTCATTATTAGTTGAATGCCACCTTAAACCCTTCCTCTTTTTAAACGTCCATTTGTTTGTTTAAATACCAGAGAAAATAAAAGAAAACGTTTTGCAGTAACTAAAGATTCATAACATGGAAAACAAAGAGGAAAATATCAAAGATGACCAGAGACGATTTTACTTGGTTCTCAAAGAGAAAAATATCAAAGATGAATATTACTTGGTGAAGTCCAGAATGTCATCTTCACTCGGAGCAACATGAGGCAATTAAAAAACAGCTTGCGGTACTAGCTAATGTAATTTGTTTTCATAGAATTTACCTTGAAGTCTTCTTTTGTTTCCCTGTTTTCTTTTTCTACTTTTTTGCCAAGATAACACAGAATTATGATTAATTTGTAAATCAGGATTTTATTCATCCTTATAATATTTACAATTTAGCAAAATAAATTATATTAACACTACTAATTTGGATATTATATTGATTTTGTTTTTTTTTTCTCAATCAATGAAGCAAGATTATATCATTAAGGATTCATGACTTCTTGTCCCTTTGTACCATTCTTTGATCTTGAATGATTGTGTAACATCCCGAGTTGTGATATGCGAAAAGGCTTAAGAGAATTGATTTGGCTACCTATGTCACCAAAGGTGACTTACCTTTTCCGTCACACATCCGTTTAGAACTCCAGAGTTAAGCATGCTTGGGCTGGAGTAGTGAAAGGATGGGTGACCTATCGGGAAGTGATTCGCGATACCGTGTGAGTGAGGCCAAAGCATGGGAAAAGGTCATGTGGTGATTGCAGGGACAGTAAACAATGATTTCGAGCCTTGGAAAAATTAACGCACCGACCGTCGGACAGGGGTGAGGCCCACGAGCCCGATAGAGGGATGGGTGACTCACCGGTAGGGGCGGTCAGGGCGTTACAAGCAGCTCAATTGGTAACAGCTTCTCTGTGGGAGTGTTGAGAAAGGGTGAGGTCTTGGGTTCGAGTAACGCCAAGCGCATCAATAACCCACCTGTGAGCCGAGGCCTATGATTCGGGCAGGTTGTATCACAGGGGAAGGTTTAGGGTCGGTGCACTGCAGGGCCGGCTGATCCTCCGGGGTGGAGTAGGCCGTTGTATAAAAGTCGACTTTTATGTAACAACCTCTCTGTGGGACCCAGCTGGCCAGTACGTCGACACAACCTCGGCTGGCGCTGCAACGCATCGACCCTAACCCCTCCCATGTGCAGTCCGTCGCACAGGTAGGTTATTGGTGAGGTTCGAACCCCCGATCTCACCCTTTAACAACTCTCCTCCAGAGAAGCTGTCACCAATTGATCTGCAGGTCAATTGGTGACAGCTTCTCTGGAGGAGAGTTGTTAAAGGGTGAGGTCGGGGGTTCGAACCTCACCAATAACCTACCTATGCGACGGAATGCACATGGGAGGGGTTAGGGTCGATGTGCTGCAGCGCCAGCCGAGGTTGTGCCGACGTACTGGCCAGCTGGGTCCCACGGGGAGGTTGTTACAGATTGATTCACATTGTGTTCCCACCTTAAAACTTACCTCTTTTAAGACACCATCATTCGTTTTTTTGTCTCATATGCAATTATGCATATATGTGTAAAAATGTTGGAGTGAGAGGAGAACGACACAAAATTTACATTCACCCAAGAATGGAGGACTGTGGAAATTAATTTGGACCATTCAATCTTCGAGTTTTGCATTATATCTTCAGTCGCCTGATAAGATTTTGATAACTCTTATACACTTTTAGCCTCAACACTAAAATCATCCTTGAACATTCAGATTTTTTTGTCCATCTTGAATACTGATTTTGATGTGAAATCACACATTTTAGTGAATGTAGTGATGTTGCTTATTTGAATGTAGAATTTATTTAGTACTTTTGTGAATCTGTGGAAAAAAAACTTTGATAATAGTAGAATAAAGTAGAAATAGAAACAAACACATTTTACGTAGGAAAACCTTTTCGATATGAGAAGAAAAAACTTACGAGACCGTTGTTCATTCGAAAATCCATTATATAAAAATGGGTATGCGTACAATCACATCCTACCTGTTGAACAAAACATAGACTATAGCTACAAAGAGCTATCTCCAAGACAAGATACTACAATATCAAGAGAGCAACACAAAAACTTCAAAACAGGTATCCCAAAACAAACTCATCTCACTAGTATCTCGACAACTATAGACTAATCCCACCGAAAAATTGAAGATGAACAAGTCAACAACAGCTGTGAAAAATTTCAGCTCAATTAGAGAAGAACTCACAATCAGATTTACCAAACACTCAAGACAACACTGATGAATAATTGTTATGACAAGCTCCACTAAAACCCATATAACAGAAGATTCAACCTTTCAAATCAAAATTCCTTCAGTGATCCTCTAACCAAGAGGAAATTTTACCCCTAAAAGGGATCTGCGTCAAGGAGATACTATGTCTCCTTTCATCTTCTTATCCACGGAAGCGCTCATTAGCCTTCTTAATTATGCAGATAACCAAGGTAAGATAACGGGGATGCGTGTCTCACGCACTAGCCCTCTGGTATCACACATTCTCTTTGCTGATGACAACCTTTTCTTTTGTAGGGAAGAGTCCCGTAAATGCGATGAAGTCATGGAAGCCATTAAGACTTATGAGAAATCTTTGGGGCAATGTGTCAACTATGAGAAATCATCTTTATTCATTGGTAAAAAGATACCCAGACATGCAAAAGAAATAGTTAAAACATCAACTAGAATATAAAATGAGAGAAGGATGGATATTATCTTGGGATCCCAAAATATATTAGTGGTTCTAAACGGAAAACTATTTGTTTTACTGAAAGAGAGATTACAGAATTGGGTCAATGGCTAGATAGGGAGATAGTTGTCAAAGGGAGGAAATGAGGTTCTCATAAAGTCTATCTTAATAGCTCTGCCTACATATGTGATGTCAACTTAATTGATTGCTCTACAGACTTGTGACAAGTTAGCTATTGTCATTGCACAGTTCTAGTGGAGCTCAAACCCACCAAAGAAAGGTATTCATTAGACAAAATGAAAAAATCTATGTAGACCGTAAGAAGAGGGAGGAATGGGACTCAGGATGATACATGAGTTCAGTCCTGCTCTATTTGGTAAAAAACTGTGAAGATTAATTCATTTCCCCGATTCCTTACTAGGAGGGTCTTGACGGGAAAGTATTACATATGGAGTTCGCCTTTGTGAATAAGTTTGGTTGATAATCCCTCATATGGACGAACAAATATTATGGTTGCAAAACAATTAATACCATTGAGAATTATACAAAAGGTGCACTCTAGGAATTAAATTAGATTTTGTGAGGATCCCTGGAGAACAACTATACATGCATGTCGTACTAGGTCCATTGCCCTAGTGGTTCATCCAATGATGACAATAAGCGGTTTCTTGAAAAGGAAACCAAGAAATGGGATATGAAGCTATTAGAGAACTAGTAAGTCAGAAAGAGATCCCTTTGATTGAATCTTTGGCCATAAGTCAAGCACACCATCGAGAAAATTATTGTTGGCTATATGAAGAGTGGTACACTATCAAATCTGGGTATTGAGTGGCTACAAATTTGCTTAACAAAGATACACTAGAGATGTATTCAGAACCGAGTATTGTAAATCTCCAAGCCTTTGCTTGGAAGATCAAAGCACCACATAAAATTTGTCATCTTATATGGCAAACAGTTTCAAGCCAGCTAGCTGTAACTAGTAACTTAGTATACCATCATACGCGAAGTGACAACCATTGTCCCATATGTGGAGCAGAGAACGAAACCAATAACCATGCCATTTTTGAATGCCCACCAGCTATACAAACATGGTATCTAGCAGCAACCCCATCTCCGCCTTTGATATTCCCTAGCTCAAGTCAATACATAAATATGGATTATCTTTTATGGCGAAAGAATAATATTGAAAATCCAAATTGTGATAGAGATCCATATCCTTGGATAATCTGATATATTTGGAAAGCGAAAGATGAAAAACTGTTCAAAGGAATAAACAAGGACCCATTAGAACTGTTATACATGCGGAATCAGAATGTCATGCTTGGTTCGAGGCTAATTATAAAAGAGATGAAATAATAGAGGATCGACAATCTTCTAGAGAAACTAACCTTAGAGATATGTATAAATGATAGCTCATGGACACATGAGGCACTCTTTAGTAGTTATTGATGGGCATAAAAGAATTATGGGAAATAAATACAACTTATGGGAGCAAGAAACAAAAGGAGAAGAGTTTCATCTTGACATACAAAACTTAAGGCGCTTTCTTGGGCTATGGTTTGAATACTACAACTGTCGACATGTCAGACATTTGGCACCGATTTTAAAGACATAATCTCAATAATTCAAGATTCAGGAGCATGGTCAAACTTCTTCACTGAATTAAGAGGCACTCAAAACTGAAGAATAGATTTTTTTACTGATTTATCTATTGTGTTTCTTCGTCATTCTGAAAATGTTTTTTTTTTCAGATTCATTAGATAGATAGCAACAACACATAAGAGAAATATCATAGGATAACCCTAAAAAATATTTTGTCACAAAAATAGTTTCCAAAGAGAATAATGATCAAAAAAGTTTTATTAAAGGGTGTAAATATACATTTATACCCATAGGATTAACTAATCTAGACTTAGAGTTTAGAATTGGAGGTAAATTTAAATTTTTAAAAATAAAAAATATAATAAAATTTTCAAAATGAAAAAGTTATTTCGTTCATTTTCATTTTTTGGGTGAATTGAGAGAATTTTTGTTGGAGAGGAATTTTCAATCCCTCCACAATGCTCATCTAATAACATGACTTGGCCCGTGACCGCTGTCAAGCCCAACTGAAGCCGGCGTACTGAACCGACAAGGAAGCCGGCTAAAGACGTCGATCGAGTGGCTTAGTGAGGCTGTTGGTCGACTCTTCCGTTCTTCACAGCTCGCCAAGATTAACGTTTGGCCCAAAAGCCCACTAAAACTAAGACTAGGTTGGGCTTTTAGGGTGAATGATTTTTAGGGAAAACAAAGAGATAGTAGATTGCGGCTATAAATAAAGAGGGGGATGAACAAGGAAGAGGATCCGAAAAATAAACATTTCAACTGACCGACCATGGTCGGTGATTGCAAGGCCTACGCTCGGAAATGCGACAAAATCCAATGACACGCATGAAATATACACACTCCGATCGAGATTTTAAGGACAATCGCGGCACCTTATCCGTTCATACGATGGGCGATGGACATAGTCGGACCAATGCCGAGCTTAAGACAGCGACAATTCGTCCTCGTCATGACGGACTACTTCACCAAATGTCTGGAAGCAAAAGAGCTAGTTCGCGTAACTGGCAAAGAAGAGAAAAATTTCGTCTGGAAACACATTATTTGTTGGCATGGTCTCCCTTACAACATCATCACCGAAAACAGCTCCTATTTCATCTCGAACAATTTCCACGGGTTCTGCGAAAGATGGGCCATCCGCCTTAACACATCGACGCCTCGCTATCCACCGGGCAACGGTCAAGCTGAAGCCACTAATAAGAATATTGTTGACGAGATCAAGAAACAGGACATTGGGCAGATGAGTTCGATGGAGTTCTTTGGTCCCATCGAATAACTCCACGAACCGCAACAGGGCAAACACCATCCTTTTTAGCTTACGGAATCGAGGAAATGGCCTCAGCATAAGTCAGTGTCGCTAGTCTACGCCGAATGAAGATGCTCTGGAATGTCGAGATCAGGCCCTACTCCGGATCCAAAACTACCAACATCTCGCCGAGGCCTACTACAATAAGAAGGTCAGAGCAAGGCCATTGGAACTCAACGATTTAGTCCTGAAGAAAGTGTTTGAAAATAGAGAGAGTAGAAGGCAGGAAAACTAGGATCCAATTGGGAAGGTCCGTATAAGATAGTCGAAATCATCAAGCCAAGGGTCTATCGATTGGAGACTTCATCCGGAGAATCAATACCGAGATCGTGGAATGCCTCAAAACTCTGGAAGTATTATGACTAAGCAACATAGTCGAACGAGTGATTAACATCGCATACAAAAAAGGGCCGAGCGAATGATCATGCGTCACTTTCGTCTAACCCAAGGGATGGCTGCGCGTCACTTCCGCTCTATGCCGAATGAACGACTATTCGTCACTTTCACTAAGTAACCGACATCGAAGTGGATGACTATACGTCATTCTACACAAACTTAACTACAGATGGCTTGACCATCCCCCCCCCCAAGGGTACGTAGGCAGACTTCTACCAGGCCCAACTATAAAAAAAGGGTCGAGCGAATGATCATGCGTCATTTTCGTCTAACCCAGCGGATGACCATGCGTCACTTATGCTTTATGCCGAGTGAACAACTATACGTCACTTCCACTTAATAACTGACATTGAAGTGAATGACTATACGACATTCGGCACAAAACGAACTACAGATGGCTTGATCCCACCCCCACACCCCCCCTCTGAGGGTACGTAAAACGAATGACATCACATCACTTCCTTCCAACGTCGGGTGAGCGACCGTGTGCCACTTTCATTTTACGTCTTCTGGTCCCGAAGTGAATAAATATACGGAAATCCCACACAAAACGAGCGAGCGATTGGTTGTCCCACCCGATCATGGTATTCTTGGTTCATATGTAAAGGCAATCAAAGATAAGGAACAACAGCACATAATTTAGGCTCAGTCTAGTGATGGGCGAATCTTAATGAAACAAAACACCTTGTCAAAGATAAAGGGAGATAAGAGTTCGAAGGTACAACAAAAAGAAAAAAGGGAGAGTTTAGAGGTTACAGCAAAATGTCCGCAATAAAAACACAACAACAAGTAATGGAAACAACAAAAACAACAACAACAGATAACTCGATTCCGCTCCTGAAATTGGCTCTCAAAATTCGGACTGGTGAGGCGCGGACCTGAAGAGTTGACGTGAGATCCTCTTTTTCAGGTTCCAATTCCGCTGATCTCGCTGAAGGAGCCCCTCGTTCTTCAGCTGGAAACTCCTGAGTCTGAGCATCAAGTATAAGCCCTGAGGGTTTATTTGGGACGGATTTCTCGCCTTCCGGAATAGCAATCTCCGGAAAAATGATAGTGCTTGAGTCCGAAACGGCAACACGGTCTTCAACTTGAGGGGGAGGAGATCAAAGGGATGCTGCAACCGTAGGATCAACCAGCTCTAGGTTCAACCCAAATTTGTCATAGCCGTGAAGTGACTCAGGACGAAGAGGAGAGAGAACAAAGTCCTTCTCCAAAATATCTTCGACTTCAATATCGCCAACTTCCTTCTTATATTTGATCTCGTTGGCAGCCAAGATATCCTTCAGCTTCTTCGGTATTTGTAACCCCCACTCTTCCAGAAAACCCATGGAATCCAGGGTCCCCGAAGCTTGGCTGTGAAGGAACAACTTCTCTTCCTGTCTGTCCCGATCGGCCATATGCTTCTGGAACTTTTTAAATCACTTAGTACACTTCAGTAGCAGCTCAGCCTCAACTCGTTTTCTCTCAATCATGACCTCGTAGTCGCACGGCTTTTGTAAACGATTCATCTTGCGTTTCGCCTTGTCGGCCTTCTCATTTTTTTCCTTCTCCATCTGGTCAATAATCTCTCGGCCGGCTCCTTTTTCTTACTTGAGATCTGTGATCCCTTGCTTAGCCAGCTTGCATTCCTTGTGTAGACGATTCCTCTCGGAAACAACCTTGTTAGCCCTTTAAAGAACGTTCGCTTTTGTTGCTTTGAACTCAGCATCCTTTGCTTCGATGGCCACTTCCGCTTTGTTAAGATTGGGCTTCGCCTTTCGAAGAGCCATTTCATATTCCAGAATCAGGATGTTCGAACGAGAGACAGCCTAACAAACACGTAAAATGCAGTTAACAACATATATGAAGAAAAAGAGGAACGTACAATCAAGTCTACGCAAGCCTTCTTGGCAAACTTATATGGGAATGCAAGCTCGGAAACCTCAGGCATCACCCTCACTACACCACTAATATTTCTAACTAGATCGCCACAGGCCTCAAAGTCATTAACGATAGTTGTTTCCTTATCGTGGAGGAATTGAACGTGCTCAGACGTTGATAACGGGGGATTTTTTGGTCGGATGAACCAAACCTCCCCAAAGCACACGCCAAGAGGGTGGCCGTCCATTGTCTCGAGGAGGAGAGGCAACATGAACCCCTGTCCCATCTCGTTCCTCTAGGTCAAGCAACGATGTGCAGGTCGACGGATTAATTGTCCCCTTTTTCCTCATGTCAATCATCTCCTCGCTCGTTTCGTCTGATAATATCTTTCGCTTGGCCCCCCCATTTCTTCTTCTATTCCTCACGAGGGATCTGCTTGGGACTATAACCTTGGAAGTCGCTGCAGTCATCGATCGCTTTGGCAGCCGAAGCGGTCCGTCTGATCGTCCTCCCGATAGAAGGGTTTCCGATTTCCTTCTTGAATACTTGTTCTTTTTTCTTCTTCTTCCCAAAAAGTATTTTGGGAGCACGATCGATTGTCGCTTCCTCTGCGAGGTCGGCCAAATTTTCCGAAGAGACCTTCGTTTGGTCGCTCGGCTCACCTGGCGGATCACTTCGTTCTACGCCTTATCTTTGTTCCTCATTGAATCGAGACTATCGGTATCCAGCTGAGCGCCGTGGATATCAAGGTAATTGGGGTACACTTTTTAGAACTTTTTCCATTAGCAGAAGCTTCAACCTTTTCCACTTAGTCTCTTCATAAGAAATGTTTGACACCCAGTCAACGAAGTTGAACAATGTCAGCCGAAGTTAACCATGCATTGAACCTAGCTAGCTTAGTCGAACGACCATCGGCATACCGAAGGATACTAAAAAGAAAAAAGGAAAGGGGCATCACCCTTAGCAACTCTTTCGATGACGGCAAATTCGCTTTCGGTCGAAATCTCTCCACTTCTGCTAGCCAAGCGCAACTATCTTTTTGATGTCTTCCCAAAACTTCTCAGGATATCCGATTGTGTTTGGATGAGTAACTGCAAAAAACAAAATGTAAAATCAGAACCTGCAGAAAGAGATCGGTCTCTCGGCGTCGGCTAACTAACAATGCGATAGTTCCATAGAACACGTAAACATTAGCCCATCGGCTCTTCAAAGGCTGCTTCGCCCGCTTTAATATAAAAGAAAAAGTGTTGCCAATGTTTGGTTTTTGTAGGAGGCCCGTCAAGATGCGGAGACTCAATCGAATCTGCACCCCGTACAGACCGTTCAGTATAGGTTGGGTCTGCGTCAGCTCCTTGAAAACGCGAACGGACATCGAGACGTCTATCTCTGCCGCCATCACCATCAATGCAACAACAGTCCTCACGGCTCCATTCATGAACTAGGTCATAGCGATGTCTCGATGTGATCAATATGAAGTAATCTAACGAGGGACCAGGAACCACAACTTCAAATCCTCCCCAAAAAGGGACTCATAGGGATCAAGAATGTCACGCCATGCGCCTTACATTCCTTCAACAATGACAACACACTCTTCAATGAGGAGCGGGTCGGTAAGACATCACCCCAATTTTGTCATGCAACGATAGAAGAATGGGAATCTTCTTGAGGCAGATCAAGAAACTGCTCAATCGACCCATCCCTACAAAACAGTACAGACGTAACCGCCAACAGCCTCTTCCCATAACCTCAGACCTCTTTGAGCGCTCATCAGCATCTCTCGCGGCAGGAACGGGTTCGATTCCCACTTCACCTAAGGTGGCCTCTTCCTCTCCGTCTGCCGCAAAGTCACCTCACCCGTAGAAATTGTTCCTTGGCGTTGTTACCCAACCTAATTTGGTCTGAGTTCAAGCCATCCACATCGTCCGAAGATCCCGATAAGCCCTCTTCGCCGAATCTTACAATTTTGGACCAAACGATGGGTCCTTTGGCGGATTCAAATCGGTCGCTACGTCATTCCCCTTTGTGGACCTCGAATACTTCGTCTGGGAAGATGTCTTCTTTCGATCGACTAATTCTGGAAGCAAACATGTTAAGCAATCGAGCAAACCCGGCGGCAAATCGGAAAAAACCAAACAGTGGCGACGAAAGAAGAGTGAAGGGAGGAGAAAAGATATATAAAGAAGGTACCTTTTGGATCCAAGAAAAAGTGAAGAATAATAGGGAGGTGCCTATTTATAGCAAAGGACACGAGCTTCGAGGGCTATGTAATTATTAGGTTTATTAGGCCTCGGCAAACTTTGGTTTTTTGGGCTGAAATCGACAAATCAATTTGACTCCCTAGAGTAAACCAAACCGGTTTTGTACACAATACATTCGGTTTCCTCAAACCAGGTCCCCAACCGGCCAGCCGATCGATTGATTGATCTCTCGTCAGGATTCAAATCTCCACGGCGCTGCCAATCGATCGATTGGAGTTCAAAAAAAGAGGGTCTAAATCGAGCTCATCATGCTTATCAGTTTTAGCGGACCTCAAAATCTTGTGGTCAAGGGTAAAATACATGGTCCGGTTTTCTCAGACCAGGTCCCTAACCGGCCAGTCGATCGATCGATTGGAATTTTACCGAAAGACAAAGATGCAGCAATCGATCGCCCAATTTCTCAACTTAATGGCCGAACGACCGAGTTACCCCACACCAATGCCATTTAAGCCCAGTGGACATCGTGCACTTTTTTGGTCGTAGGTTTGAATCTAGGCTAAGATCACCACGCTGATCAGGTCCAGTGGGCCTCGAAAGTCTCTCTCAGCTCGTCTCAGTTGCGATGACCTGTCGAACGTAAAAAATGTGACAATCGATCGATCAACCTCGCACCGATGCTAGTTAAGTAAAATGGACCTCAAAAGCCTTTTTTGGCTTCTACCCGCCAAGTAACACATGTGCACAACCGATCGTCTGAACACGACAGAGACGAGCCAAGTCCTTTATTCTCAGAACCAAGTCTTGATAGTCCACTCTCGAAGAACAACCTTCATCATGAGCAAACTAGGGGGCTTACTGTTGGAGAGGAATTTCCAATCCCTCCAGAAGGCCCATCTAACCCGTGACCACTTTCAAGCCCAACTGAAGCCGAACGAGTCGACAAGGAAGCCGGCTGAAGACGTCGATCGAGCGTCTTAGTGAGGCTGTTCGTCCAAAAGCCGCCAAGATTCACGTTTAGCCCAAAAGCCCACAAAACTAAGACTAGGCTGGGCTTTTAGGGCGCACGAGTCTTAGGGCAAATGAAGAGATAGTAGATCGCGACTATAAATAAAGAAGGGGATAAACAAGGAAGAGGATCCGAAAAAGACATTTCAACCAATTGACGACACAATCTAGGGTTTCCAAAGAACATTAGATCTAGTCAATCGCTCGTAACTTTTCCTTTCATTCTCTTTCCCTTAATTTGTTTTGTATTCTCATACTCATCAATAAAACATCTTCGAATAACCCACAATTCAAGTTTAGCGTCTTTCAATCGAACTAGCTAAACTCAAATTCAACAATTTCCCTTTCCATAAACAGTTATACTAAATTGGTTATTCTATTACTGTAGTTGTGAGACCACATCAAACTTGAGTAGTAAAATATTCGTTTGGTATGAAGTTTTTTTGTTGTATACATATCAGATTTTAAACATAAAATAACCTAAAATCTCAAAGTGACTAGGGTCCGGTCTCTCTTTATTTATAGCCGTTACTCTATTCTCACAAAGTTTTCATTCACAACCACACCCTCTTTAACATTTTTCACAACTTTCTGGTCTAAAGCAGGAATATAACTTCTTTTCTCTTCTCCTTTTTGCTTTTTACAATTTTATAAGAAATTTGAGCCTGAGAGAGCGAGAGACGGTGTAGGATGCACTACACACACATCTCACCAATTATATTGCCTTCTCCACCACCCACCGTCACCGCCACCGTTGAATCCGGTGGTAGAGGAACCATGTTAGCTACCCTATTCATGGCCCTCCTCCTCCCTTGCGTTGGCATGTGCATTGTTTTCCTCATCTATCTCTTCCTCTTGTGGTGCTCGACACGGCGCCGTATTGAGCGACTTAGATTTGCTGAACCGGTTAAGCCGGTCATCGCTAAAGGTCTCTCTGTCTCGGAGCTCGAGAAACTCCCAAAACTCACCGGAAAAGAGCTTGCCTTGGCGGCGAGATCGACGGAGTGCGCCGTTTGCCTTGAGGATATCGAGAATTGCCAATCGGCCCGTCTGGTTCCCGGTTGCAACCATGGGTTTCACCAATTATGTGCTGACACATGGTTATCTAACCATACGGTGTGTCCTGTTTGTCGTAGCGATCTTGCTCCGAAGGTTCCTCAACTTAGTGACAATCATAGTCCATGTTGAAAAGCAGATATTCCCCAAATACTCTTCTTCTTTATTCCTTTCCTTCTACTCGTCTTCTTTTTTTTCTGTTCACATTTCATTTTTTCATATTGTGCCATCGTAGTTGCTTTTAGTTGTACAGCAAACTGTAATAGGGTCGATTCCAAAATTTCCTGTTTTGTCATTATACTTCTTACCTGTCGTATATGTACAATAATTATCACTAGTTAAAAGGATGGAGTTAAAAAATTTGATATAAAAATTCATTTCATTACTTAAACATCAAAATAGATTGAATAAATAGATTGAATAAATAGAACTGAATAAAATACCAATAAATTATAAATTCATACGAAAAGAAGTATCATCCCTGGCAAAAGATCAACGGTTGAGTTACCTATCCTAGATGTATAAAAAAAAATTGAAGGCATGAAAACAATTTTTAGCATTGCCAACTACTTAAATTTTGTTGAAAAGTTATGTCTTCTACCCGGATGTGGAATCATATCTATCATCTCTTTACTATTAGTGGTGAAAGCTTGAATTGTGGAGTGTTGAAGCATGCATTTCGTGGCCTAAATTAACGTGTCAGTCTCAACATGGAAATTTGAAAGCCTGCGATATTGACTATTGGCACCTAGAAGCTGAACATTTCCTCTTGAACCCATCCATACCCCTCCAGGCTCATCCAGATTCACTACATGGTGAATCCAAATGCCAAAAATCGTCACAAACTCTATTTAAGCTTAACACTTGGCATCGTCTTGCCATTGGCTGTGAATCTGAATCTTCTAGGCATAAATTCCCATTATTCCATGATTGAATATTGGCCCTCTGCATGCTGTATATTTTCCACTGGATCTATATTGATACCCATAAAGAGTTTAACATTTTAAGTTTTCCATATGAACCAGATTAGCTAAGCATAAGATCTCGATCCCCACCAAGGTTATCTATCTTGTTATTTATCCAAAAGAGAAAATCCATATTCGTGTAGACACCATTGGCTGAAAACACTGTCGAAACAAAAATAATTGAGGCAAGAGCCCAGGTTTGAAGCGCAAGTAGACATTTAAATATCGTGTGATTAACAGATTAATCTGATTTTCCACACTGGAGGCAATGATTATCACATCTCCTATATCTATTATTGAGGTTCCTCATGACTGCCAGATGCCCTAACAACATCTATTAAGATGAAATTTCTTTTGTGGTGCATTCACTTTCCAAACATGTTTTTAGAAGTTCCTTGATACTTGGCTGTGAACAATCCAATTTCTTATCCTTGTAGAAGCCGTTTCTCGCCACCCATTATCTGGACTTGACAGTTTAGAGACCGTTCTTCGTATAGCTTTATCAAAATTCATTCATGTGGTTACAGCTGACTAATAGCTAAACTTCGAATCATTAGTATATCCTCTAGCATTATATGTCTCTAGTGCGGATGGATTCTATCACTTTTCTTCCCCTGAAATCAAGTCGTTAACAGTCATCATAGGATGAACAATTGGTGCCAATGATCTTGTTGGCCTAGCTTAGAATGTTGGGATCCATGAGTCCTCCCACACTCTAGTATCATATCTCGAATGCACTTTCTGCCTGATAGAGTATAAAGGCTTTGCTATGATAATACTCTTATATCCATATGATGGATTATCAGTCGTAATAAAACACAAAATCACACTATAAGTGTAGTATTTACCTTGTAAAATACATGCCACAAGGGTATTTGGAAATTAGACTAATCTCCATAACTATTTAGCTAAAAGAGTTAAAATAAATTAATGAATTTCTCGGAATTCAATGTCTTCTAGTTCCTAAAAGAACACATCCTTTCCCATACATACTAAATGAATCCCCCTCTTTGGTGGGTTAGATTTTTACTATAATTTTGCAATTACACTCGTTAGATTATTTCACAAATTTCTAGTGGAAGTAAAAATGTAGACATGACATATATAGGAAATGTCTCTAAAATAGATTTTATTTCATTAGATAGCCATCGTGTAAACCATCCATTCACTTTGTTTTGAAGTCGCTTCTTAATGAAAGCAAAAAACTTACATTTAAATTCATTTATATCCTCATGGTGCCTAAGTAAGCTCTCATTCCTCCCTCGTTCTGGATTTTCATATATGTTTGTATAGTTGTATTTGTCACACCGAAACAAATTTTCCAGACAGCAAAGTAGAATTTTCAAAGTTGATGCATTGTCCAATCGCTCAACAATATTTTTTTAGAATAGCCAACACTGCATCGTATTCACGGGTCTCCGCCTTGGATAAGTACAAGCTATCGTCAGTTAAAAAGGTGAGAAACCGGGGGACTTTTGCGAGCAACATATATCCCGATAATTTTACCTTGATCTTTCGCATGTTTAAGAAATGTAATGAGCACTTTCGAGCATAAGATGAAACGAAAAGGACAATAATAGTTATAGATTAAAACAAACAAAATGCCGCCTCAATATAGTATTCATATAATCTTCACTTTGAAGTTAATAAACAAAAAGAATATAAGAATGTCTTTTTATGTTTAATGTGATAATAGCGGTGAACATAATAGCCATAGTTCAACAAAAAAGATCCTCCAGATCCTGCCACATGAAGGAAGAAGATAATAAAGGAGAAGAATGTGAGTGGTGAGTAGCCGAGAAGTTAGTCAGAAATTTGATTAGTCTCATAACAAATAAGAGAAAACTTTGTAAAGGCTTAAGGCAAACATGAAGAAAGTATAATTCTCGAATTGAGAATAAGATCTATTTATGGAGTTTAACTCACCCACTATTGTATCCTGCCGTCTTGATGGCATGATAAGTGTTGCGTATGGATCCTCTACCTTGATCAAGTATAAATAACTTGAGTTCTTTTCACCTACTTCTTTTACCATGTATGCGAACTATCCGGTAAGCCCTTCCTTGCACCTAGATGGTAACATGTTTGTACTAGCAGTGTACTTAGGACAAGAGAAGTTGGCAAGAGTTCTCCATACCTTCGTCATGTAAATGTCTATTAACTAGGGTCTTTTATTTATCACATGTTGAAAATTACTTATTATTGGCTGAACTATCCTTGATGTGAAAGTAAAAATGAATACCAAGATAAAGAGTTGGCTTGAAAATTGAAGAGAAAATTTTAAACTTTTGAGAATGGGATGTATCCCTAGAGTGGAAGTGCCCTAAATGGAATTAAGACCATCATCATGTGCTTAGTTGACCTTTATATCTCCTCTTGGTGGTTACTTCACAACGTTCTTGTATACCCCCTCATCCGTTAATACCATTCAGTCCAGAAAATATGAACATTGACGGTTCATGTGAGGTGGCTTTGTTTTGGTTCAGTTACTAGATAGACTTACAATTAAGTCCTTAACGAGTTTTGAATCTAGCTTTCAGTCGGACCAAAATCTATTATAGACCAAAAGGACAAAAACTAATCTACAACAACAAAAATAAATCTATCATGGACCAAGGATGGTGAAAAGACCATATTACCTTTAATGAAGGTTCAATGTGAACCATTAGATCAGATAATGCGAGATGTAATCTCAGCCGTCCAATTTTCTTCATTTCTCCTTTTCTCCTCTCGCCTGGGTCCCACCCGAAAATTAACTTCCATCTTCTTCTTCTTCATTACACCATCAACCACCTCCCACGAAAATTCATTTCCTTCACCAACCAAAGTTCTCTTCTTCAAGTTTTCATCTACAGACCTCTAATTCTGTTTCTTAGGGTTCTTCTAAACAACTAATGTGCCTCGTCCTTGGTCTTCAAATTGTTTGGTAAGTCTATACTCTCTCCCCTCCTTCTCTCTCACTCTTCCCTGCCTCTTTTTTTCTTTACTTGTTTTCTGTTTCGTTTTAGTCACATAATAAGTATGTTAACGTCATGAGTCAGATTCCAATGTTTAATAAATGTTGTTAAAGTATGAATCTTGATATTGTAGATTAAATCGTTTTTGACATTGGTATAACTGGTACAACTATTAAGTCGAAATTCATTAAAACACGGTTACACTAGTACAACTGACATAAAGTAAACTAATAAAACTGATAGAACTAGTATTAGTAATATTGATTATACGAAAATGTTAAACTAGTAAACCTGGTACAATTGAAAAAAGTAACACTAGTACAACTAACATAACTAGTATTAGTGATATTGGTTATACGAAACGTTAAACTAGTAAACCCAGTACAACTCCAAGTAACATTGAATAAGAGTATGAGTAAAACTAGTATAACTTAGAATTCATGTGCCAAGTCAACTTTGTTTAACTAGTATAACTTATAATTAGTGTTACATGTAAACCAGTCTAACTGGTACTACTAGTATAACCAGTATTTTAGCGACAAAAGAACTCGTATAACTGGTATAACTTTTAAGTTGTAATGTTGGTTTTAACTCCTTTTCAGGAACTATGGATGGTAGTGGAGCTGTGGTGATACATTTTGATCATGGTGGAGACCGAAATATTTCTACATTAGTGATAAAAGGAAAATATGAGGAGATTACTTATTCTCGCTTAGTTGATAGAATAGGCAAGAAAATGAATATCGATGTAGCTATGACGAAGCTTCAACTGAGTTACTATCCCCTGGTCGTGGATAATAAGAGGCTTTGTTATATTTTGGATGATGAAGATGTTTTAGGATATTTACTGGAGGTGGATAGGAAAAACCGGCGTAGTGTCTTGCATGTGGAGCTTTCCAAAATCATCTAAATAAATCAGAGTAACAAGCAGTTTTCTATGAATGAGGGAGTTCTGAGTGATGCCGGAGCTAATGATGGTATGGTTGGAGTTGAGGAGTTGGAAATTGTTCCTCA
Source organism: Moricandia arvensis (assembly GCA_905132765.1). Lineage (NCBI taxonomy): Eukaryota > Viridiplantae > Streptophyta > Magnoliopsida > Brassicales > Brassicaceae > Moricandia > Moricandia arvensis. The sequence continues at coordinate 38,163 of CAJHQP010000226.1, read as the reverse complement.
AAAACAATCAGATGGGTATGAGCATGAGGAATACAATGAAGAGGGTGATGAAATGGATGATAGGGAGGAGTTGCCGGCTGTTACACCATATGTAGAAACAATTGTCAATGCTGAGTGGGATGAAGGTATTGATATGCATTTGCATCAAGAATTTGCAACTAAGGATGAAGTGAGGGATTTAGTGGAAAAAGGAGTGCATTCGAATTGCATTGAGGTTGATATAGTGAAGTCGAATCGTGTGACCTACGTATTGAAATGTCGTGGGGTTGGATGCACATGGTATTTACGAGCTGCAAAGCAGAAAAACTCAGCTTTTTCACCATCAGAACGTATAGAAAGATGCATACGTGTACTCAGGGAGAGGGAAGTGTAACCAAGAGGGGAAAAAGAGGCACACCAAGCTTGGTCGCATCATTGGTGCACACTGATTATCTAAGCCAATTAAAGACTCAGGATCCAAAGACTCTCATAGATTTGGTGAAGAACAAAATAGGTTTCACGGTTTCATATTCTACGGCTTTGAGAGGGAAACACCAAGCTATCAGTGATCTGCGTGGTAACCTTGAGGAGAGTTTTCTAGACTGCCATCGTACTTGTATATGTTAGAGAGGATGAATCCTGATACCATCACCCGATTAGTAGTGGATGAGACGAAGGAGTTTAAGTATATCTTATTTGTGCTTGGAGCTTGCATTGAAGGGTTTAAGGTGATGAGGAAAGTGATAATAATCGATGGAACTCATCTGAAGGGTGTGTACAAAGGAGTGCTTCTCATTTCCACTGCTCAGGATCCAGATCATCATCATTATCCTCTCGCTTTTGCGGTAGTAGATGGTGAGAAAATGCAAGCTGGGAGTGGTTTTTGACTACATTGAAAACTTTGATACCAGATGACCCTCAGCTTGTATTTTGTACTGATAGAAACCAAAGCATCATCAAGAAAATACAAGAGGTGTACCCATTGACGATCCATGGATATTGCAATTATCACTTGTCGAATAATGTCAGCGGACCATGCAGCAATGTTAACAAGAAAGGAATTGCCAAAAAGTTTAGAAAAATTGATGGTATGTACACAGACATAGAGTTCAGAAAATGCTACAATGATTTCAAGAGCATGTATCCTAAAGCCGCCGACTACCTAGATGACAGTGTTCATGAGACCAAATGGGCTAGATGTAAATTTTCGGGAGAAAGGTACAACATAGATACAACCAACATTGTTGAATCTATCAATGGCGTTTTAAAGGAACCAAAAAAATATGCGTTGTTGCCACTGATTGATGTGGTGGTGGGAAAAATGATAGAGTGGTTTAAAAAATATCGACAATTATTTTTACGCGTACCAGAGAGGCAGATACTAGTTCCGTACGTGCATGGAATATTGCATCACAATTATCCAAAAGCAAAAAAGCTCAAGGTAATGGAGCTAAACATATTTGAACGTGAGTACAATGTGATTGGTAAGGACGGTCAAGGTTATTTTGTTGATTTGATCGACAAAACATGCTACAGTATGTGTTTTGATATTGATTGGTATCCTTGTGTGCATGCATTTGCTGCCATCATGGCGCATAGAGAAATAACTGAACATTATTGTTCTAGGTATTACTGGATGGAGCATTGGACTTTAGCATATTACAGGACAAGATATCCAGTGCCTCTTCATTCATCATGGGAAAGTTACAAAATTCCTGAGGAAATCCGTTCTCAAGTTGTATTTCCTCCCTATGTTGAGAAAAAGGAAGGAAGACTACAAGTTACTAGATTCCCATCTGCAGGTGAATATCATAGGAAGAAAAAGAAGAAGTATCCACCATTAGTTGGTGAGAATGAAGGAAGTGACAGCGATGAAAGTGGCAGCGAGGGAAGTGGAAGCGAAGAAAGTGGTGATGAAGGAAATGATGAGTGAGTCTTGATTATGTGTTATTGAACTTATTTATGTGTTATTTGAACTTATTTATGTGTTCTAGAACTTATTTCTTTGTTGTGTACTTATTTATGTAATGTATTGTTTATGTCAGGTAGTACTTCATATAACATAACAATCATGCTTCTGTGTTGTAATACTGGTAATACTGATATAACTATTTATCGTATTACTAGTATAACTAGTACAACTATGTTATATATACCATTAAGAACATACTAGTACAACTGGTATAACTATTTATATTCTGAAATTTAAATATTCTATTAGATATTGCATATGAAAAAAATAATCAGCTGGCCATACTGATAAGTTTTTAGACTAGTTTATTTTAATATGTAATATTTTTTGATAAGTTTTTAGACTAGTTTATTTTAATATGTAATATTTTTTGGCAAATATAAGACAATCACATAAGTTTGCATGATCTACCTTATACTTTTAAGGTTTGTTAACTTATTTGTCCACATATTTTTTGGAAAACATACATCAAGTGTATTTTAACAAAATTGATGATTTCATTGTATTGGGGCAAAGATATGTACAGATAAAGAAGTTGTACAACTGAGGTAAGTTTAACTCTTATGTGGTATAACTGGTGTTTTCGATTTCACGGCAAAAGTACAACTTTGTACAAATCGGTATAACTAAAAAACTAGTACAACTATGCACAATTTTTTTCGTTTTCGTTTTGTATTGTGTTTAATGTGGTGCATTACGTTTTACATGTGTTTCAGAAAATGAATTTGAACACTAGTTGTACTAGTGTTTCTAGTTGTACTAGTTTTATATTTTTTTGGTGTAGTTGATGTTGTTTTACTAGTTGTTCCAATTTTTCCTTATAAATACAATCTGTTTGGCCTAAATAACATAATTCAACTACCAAATCAGTTTTAAAACACACACATACATAGGTTTTAACAAGCATAAGTAATAAGTTTTAACAAACATAAGTCATAAGTTCTAACTTCAAAATAAACATAGGTCACAAGTTTTAATAGAAACATAAGTTTAAGCTTTCAAAGCTATTCCAAATAGCTATCAGTTTGCCTGATATGGAGACCTGAGCGGACGAGAAGGTTTATGTGACCTCTTCGGCCTCGTCTCCTCCACAGTAGCTGCGTTTCCAGCAGCAACCATCTCAACTGCTTCTTTCTCAAGTTTCTCCATAGCTTCTGTCATCACCTCAAGTGTAGATGGTGTCTCCTCCGCATCATCATCTACAAGAAAAACAACGAATTAAATTATGTCTTCAGGAGAATACATCTACAACATATCTTTACCTTCAATCACTTCATCAGTCTTTGTTTCACCCTCCTTCTCACCTTCCTTACCATCCTTGGCAGCCTCTGTCTCGGCCTGAATCTCACCTTCCTCACACTCCTTAGCAGCCTCTGTCTCGCCCTCCTTCTCACTTATCTCACCATCCTTGGCAGCCTCTGTCTCGGCCTGCTTCTCACCTTCCCCCCCCATCCTTAGCAGCCTCTGTCTCGCCCTCCTTCTCACCTATCTCACCATCCTTGGCAGTCTCTGTCTCGGCTTGTTTCTAACCATTCTTATCAGCCTCTGTCTCCCCCTCTTTCTCCCCTATCTCACCATCCTTATCAGCCTCTCTCTCGCCCTCCTTCTCAGCTATCTCACCATCCTTGGCAGCCTCTGTCTTGGCCTCCTTAGCCTCTACAACACAAAAAAGTTTACAACAAAACCAACACACAACACAAAATTTATATCACCGAGCAAAATCTAAACAGATACCACATCTAATGACTTCTTCCCAAGGATTTCCACTCTGATTTTGGTTGGATCTACTTTGTAACAGATTGAATGATGAAGGTTTTGATGGATATTGGTTTGATGGACAAATTAGAGTTGATATATGGCTAGGTTGAAGGGGAATCGTTGGATTGATACACCGAGGTTGCGGAATGGCCTCAAATACTCCTCTCTCTCACTCTGGATCTGACACACCAGTCAGTTTGAGAGCTTGTTGATTGTTTTGGGTTCACAGACCTCACAATCAAGTTGTTCAAAGAACAAATAAATCACCAAGAAGAAAAGAGTTTTTGATAAAAATGATGATTGAGTTCAGAACTAAAACAAAGCAACAATTTAAAGGGAAAATCAAGAGCAACTCGTGCATGAGGGCCTTGAGAGTTGTAGTTTCATGCATGAGCACCTAGGGAAAATAAATAAAACAAAGCATAAATAAACAAGATGTTATAGGTAACAACAGAATAATTGAAGGTGGTTGGGCTGGTGGTGATTAGCCGGTGGTGATTGGGCCAAGGATCTCTTTTTCACTTTCTTGGTTCTGAATAAGGCCAACAATCTTCTTAATTAGTTTGTTGGACCTGGATCTCGTGATGGGCCCAATAGATATGACAAATGGATCTTTTTTCTGGTATTTGGACTTCTTTTGGGCTGAGAGAGAGAGAGAGACATCTTCATTGTGGGCCAGATCCACGCCATCTTCTTCATAATAACTTGGTTCTTGCATCCATTCAGGTTCATCATCAGGTTCCTCTAAGGTTGGCTCGTCCTGGATTGCATCATCCCCTCCTCCTTTGAAAGGATTTGTCCTCAAATCCAAATGATCTGCATGAAAAAGAGCCAAGTTAGACACATTGAAAGTTGAACTCACATAATACTTACCTTGAAGATCAATCTTGTATGCATTGTTGTTGATTCGCTCAAGGAATTTGAAAGGACCATCTCTTCTTTTCATTAGTTTGGACTTTCTTTCATTTGAGAATCTATCCTTCCTGAGGTGTATCCACACCAAGTCTCCAGGGTTAAATATCAGTTCACGCCTTCCTTTGTTGGCATACTTCTCATACTGCTTTGTCATGGCTTCAATGTTCTCCTTAACCTGTTTATGCAAGGACACAACAAACTCGGCCTTCTGCTTGCCATCAAGCTTAGCTTGTTCTTTTAAAGGCAAAGACAACATATCCAAAGGAGTCAAAGGGCTAAACCCATAAACAATCTGAAATGGAGAAAACTTAGTAGCCCTATGAACAGAATGGTTGTATGCAAATTCGACATGAGGCAAACAATCCTCCCAAGTCTTAAGATTCTTTTTAATGATTGCATGCAAGAGAGTAGACAAAGATCTATTAACTACTTCAGTTTGTCCATCAGTCTGAGGGTGACAAGTAGTAGAAAACAACAATCTGGTTCCAAGTTTAGCCCACAATGTTTTCCAGAAATGACTTAAGAACTTAGTATCTCTATCAGACACAATGAACCTAGGCATTCAAAGTTTTGTCAATGCCAAAATGACCCATTAATCCTCCTCCATGTGCTTCCCTGACAAAGAGATCTTTGAAAGAATAGTTAGGAACACACAGTCTTGATTCATAAAACAGAAAGCCATCATTCTTGAAATGTTTTTCTACAGCAATCTTGTCACACTTAAGATAGACTTCTTTGAAATCAGGATCAGTGGCATAGTATGACTTAATCTGTTCAAAACCGAGGAGTTGAGTTTCCAAAGTAGAGAGAAGAGTGTACCTCCGAGAAAGGGCATCAGCAACCACATTCTCCTTACCTTGTTTGTACTGAATGACATAAAGAAATGTTTCCAAGAACTCCACCCATTTGGCATGTCTTTGGTTGAGCTTTTGCTGACCCTTCAATTGTTTCAAGGATTCATGATCAGTATGAATGACAAACTCCTTGGGCCAAAGATAGTGGTGCCAAGTCTGGAGTGCGCGGATCAGGGCATAAAGTTCTTTATCATAGGTTGGATAGTTCAACGTTGCACCTCCAAGCTTTTCACTGAAATAAGCTATGGGTTTCTTCTCCTGCATTAGAACTGCCCCAATACCTACACCAGAAGCATCACACTCTATTTCAAAAGTTTTTACAAAATCAGGAAGCATAAGAAGTGGTGCATTAGTCAACTTCCCTTTTAACAGCTTGAAAGCCTCTTCTTGAGCTGGACCCCAAGTGAAACCCACAGTTTTCTTGATCACTTCAGTGAGAGGTGCAGCAATGGTGCTAAAGTCCTTCACAAATCTCCTATAGAATCCAGCAAGACCATGAAAACTTCTCACTTCTCCCACCTTTTTAGGAGTTGGCCACTCTCTTATAGCTTTCACTTTCTCTTCATCCACCCGTATTCCCTGAGAAGTAACAACAAAACCTAAAAAGACAAGGTTATCTGTTCCAAAAGAGCACTTTTTATAGTTGGCAAACAAGATTTCTTTCCTTAGGACATCTAAAACCTTTCTCAGATGCTCAACATGATCAGACAAGGTTTTACTGTAAATTAGGATGTCATCAAAGTAAACCACAACAAACAACCCTATGTAAGATCTCAAAACATGATTCATGAGTCTCATAAAAGTGCTAGGGGCGTTTATTTAACCAAATGGCATCACAAGCCACTCATACAAGCCATGTTTTGTTTTAAAAGCAGTTTTCCATTCATTCCCCTCTTTCATTCTGATCTGATGATACCCACTTTTCAAATCAATTTTAGAAAAATAGCAAGAACCATGAAGTTCATCTAGCATATCATCAAGACGAGGAATGGGATGTCTGTACTTTACCGTGATGTTGTTGATGGCTCGACAGTCTACACACATTCTCCATGTTCCATCATTCTTTGGAACAAGCAGCACATGGACAACACAAGGGCTGAGGCTCTCTCTGATGTGTCCTTTATCCATAAGCTCAGTAACTTGTCTTTGAAGCTCCAATGTTTCTACAGGGTTGGAATGATAAGATGGTCTGTTTGGTAAGGAAGCTCCTGGCACGAAATCAATCTGATGTTCTATGCCACGAATTGGAGGTAGACCTTGTACATTCTCCTCTGCAAAGACATCACCATACTCCAGCAAAATAAAGTCAAACTCACTCGGAATAGCCGGTGCACTGTCAGAAGATGAGGTTAGTGTTCTCTTGTAAGCAAACAAGATCATAGCCTGCTGAGCATACATGTTTCTCTTAACCTCAACATTTTTGACAAATAAATTGGAGTTTCTTACCTTCTATTCCTTGTCAGCCTCTCTGTTGTTTTTCAGTTGTACCTGGTCAAGGTGAACTTCGTGAGGTGACAGTGGGACTAATGTGATCTTCTTTCCTTGGTGCTCAAAGGAGTGGCGATTTGTGAAGCCATCATGCAACACCTTGTGATCATACTGCCAAGGTCTCCCTAAGAGAATATGTCCAGCATCCATAGGAAGAACATCACACAATACCTCATCTGCATATCTTCCAATGGTGATAGAAACCTTAACTTGCTTATGAACTTTCAAATATCCATCTTCACTAAGCCACTGCAATGTGTAAGGCTTTGGGTGTTTCCGAACCTTAAGATTAAGCTTCTCAACCAGGGATGAGATTGCCACATGGTGCAACTTCCTCCATCAATAATCAAACTGCAAACCTTGTCTTGAATCTGACATCTAGTATGGAACAGGTTCTCACGTTGGTTCTGCTCTTCTTCCTTTTGCTTCACACTCAAGGTTCTCCTTGTAACCAGTAGCTCTCCGTTGACTAGATAATCCATGTTTTCTTTTCTTCATCAGTATCATTCAAGAGTTTATTTTTCACTTTCTTGGTTCACACTCAAGGTTCTCCTAGTAACCAGTAGCTCTCCTTTGACTGGATAGTCCATGTTTTCTTCATCACTATCATTCAAGGATCTCTTTTTCACTTTCTTGGTTCTGAATAAGGCCAACAATCTTCTTAATTAGTTTCTTGGACCTGGATCTCGTGATGGGCCCAATAGATATGACAAATGGATCTCTTTCTGGTATTTGGACTTCTTTTGGGCTGAGAGAGAGACATCTTCATTTTGGGCCAGATCCACGCCATCTTCTTCATAATAACTTGGTTCTTGCATCCATTCAGGTTCACCATCAGGTTCCTCTAAGGTTGGCTTGTCCTGGATTGCATCAACATCAATTAAAAAAACAAGAGTAGTGTTTGCACCTGCAATGTCTTTATCTGCATCAAGTCATGTCTCGGTAAGAAGAGGACTGTTTAAATCTGCATTAGCTAGATCTTTTTCTGCATCACCTAATACACAAAAGCATTTACTTCATGCATTAGCTGAATTTTCCTGGATCACCTAATACACAAAAGCTAATTTCAAAATCAATTACCTCTTCCATTGCCTCCTGAAGCATAACCAGTTCTAGGTGCACCAAACTGGAATGACCAACTTTCTCATTGAATCTTGTCTTGTTCCAACTCTTTTACTCTTGCTGCCAGAAGACGAATTCTTTCGTCTCTCAATGCAAATTTGTCGTCCATTCTCTTGTTCAACCTCAACTCCAATTCTGTTACACTCTCACGACCTGCCTCGCCCCTCGCCACGCCTCCTGCCTCGTCCCCTCTATCACTCTCTACCTCGCCCTCTACCTCAACCCCTGCCTCGGGTTCCTGTTGTGTGGTAGGTCGGGTTCACACATCCATCTCGAATAGATCCGGCCAGAAAATTTTACCCCCTGGTTCTGAAATGATCTTGTTCCAATTATCAACGGTTGCGTCTGCCTTATCCAAATCATCTATCAGCTGCACGTCTTCCCAAGTTCCTTCATCCATGATTTCATACAAAAGGTCTACTTCATATCCCTGTGGTTTCAAAATACTGGTAATGACCTAAAATATGACCAAATAACACATTTAATTAACTATGAAGCTTTTACCGTTGTTTTTCCTAGAGTCCGATAAATCTCGTCCAATGGAAATCCTGTTGTTTCGGTCTTCGTGAACTTCCATTTGCACATTCTTGGACAACCATCAGAACAATCTAGAAAAAGATCTTTGAATCTTTCCCTAAGGACAGGGATACATTCAAATGCCAAAATCTGCACATCATTTCACACAATCATATTAGTTATACTATAACAAATGTGCTTATGAAAAATACAATTCATATACCTCCAAAGGGTTGATAAACCCAAGAAATACCCATTGGGCCATGGTTGGGATCCCATCACGAAAATGATCTCTCAGGTGGAAAATCTCCTTCATGCAATCATCAAAAGTGTAACGGCCCCATGGAAACCTTTTGCAAAAACCCAGATCATCTACTGCTTGGAGAATAAAAGGCTCAACGGAGTATCCTCCTTTTGACCTTCCTCTTATAACTCTGGTCAAAAAATAAAGAACTGCCATTTTCAGACGCTCGTTACTACCACCATACTCCATCTTCAGAAGCTTCTGTCACTCTCAAACCTGTGTCCTTCCCCTTATTCTTTTCCGCAGTCTTCTTCTCGTTCTTCTTAAAATGCTTTGTCGCAAACTTCATTTTTTCTATGCTCGGATAGTTTTCTGGGTAGGCGTGACAGTGTAAACCAGACATGAGGCTATGTTCCCTGATGGAGTATCTAATTGGAACACCGTTTACCCCAAACCAAGCTTGTCGATCCTTTCCCGTATGCAAAGTACGAAGTAGCAACATCCACCATCCCATCACCTTTCTTTTTTTCAGAACATTCCATGTGGAATAAATGCTTCAACTGAGGGTGATTTTTAAACGAATTCTTCTCTGACTCATCAAAATATTTGATCGTCTTCAGAAAATCGTGTTGGTGGCACCTTGAGAAGATCTTGCAACCCTTCTCATAGTCACTCGACTTGAAGAAAAAGCCAACAGGTCTGTCAGCTTCTACAGCCGTATCGTCCCCCTCGACCTGAGAACAAAAATAAAATACATTGAATAACCAAGTTATATAACACAGAATCACTTAGTTGTACTAGTTATACCAATGAGAAGTGTAGTTGTACCAGTTAGACAAATTATACATCAATAAAATCATTTACTTAAACAATACTCGCTTGTCCTAGTTAAACCAATTATAGTTTTAATAATTGTACGAGTTATATTACTTATAAAAAGTGCTAGTTATATTAGTTATCCTAAATCTGTTTACAACATATTATTATCAGTTGCACCTTTTTCACTCTTTTAGTGTACTAGTTATACAATACTCAGTTTTATTAGTTAAACTAGTTATACTTTTGATAGTTGTACCAGTTATATTACTTATAAAAAGCATGGTCGTACTAGTTATCCTAAATCTGTTTATAACATATTATTACCAGTTGCACCTTTTCACTCTTTTAGTTGTACTAGTTATACAATACTCAGTTTTATGAGTTAAAATAGTTATACTTTTGATAGTTGTACCAGTTATATTACTTATAAAAAGCGTGGTCGTACTAGTTATACTAGTTGTCATAAATCTGTTTATAACATATTATTACTAGTTGTACATTTTTCACTCTTTTAGTTGTACTAGTTATACAATACTCAGTTGTATGAGTTAAACTACTTATATTTTTGATAGTTGTACCGGTTATATTACTTATAAAAAGCGTGGTCATACTAATTATACTAGTTATCCTAAATCTGTTTATAACATATTATTACCAATTGCACCTTTTTCATTCTTTTAGTTGTACTAGTTATACGATACTCAGTTGTATGAGTTAAACTAGTTATACTTTTGATAGTTGTACCAATTATATTACTTATAAAAAGCCAGGTCGTACTAGTTATCCTAAATCAGTTTATAACATATTATTACCAATTGCACATTTTTCACTCTTTTAGTTGTACTAGTTATACAATACTCAGTTGTATGAGTTAAACTAGTTATAGTTTTGATATTTGTACTAGTTATATTATTTATAAAAAGCGTAGTTGTACTAAATATACTAATTATGTTCTACAACATTTTATTACCAGTTGAACAAGTTTCATTCTTTTAGTTATACAAAACTCAGTTGTATGAGTTAACTAGTTATACTTTTGATATTTATACCAATTATATTACTTATAAAAAGCGTGGTTGTACTAGTTATACTGATTCTGTTTTACAACATTTTATTACCAGTTGAACTAGTTTCATTCTTTTAGTTGTACTAGTTACACTTTTCATATAATTACCCCTTATTTGTTAGTTTAGCCCTATGATAAATATTACTAAAACCATTTCAAATTGACTTATTTACCGTTCTTGGAGTTTCATTGTCAATGGCAACAGATCCAGTGGCAGCCTCAGGTGCGTTTGAATCTCTGTTGTTAGATCCAATCTGCTCACGTTCTTATTTGTTAGTTCATTCTTATCATATAAATTTCTAAAACCATTTTAAATTGATTGTTTACCGTTCTTTGCGAGTCATTGTTGACGGCAGCCTTGGGTGAGCGTGACTCTCTGTTGTTAAGATTCTCCGCCTTACTGGGTGTTTGAGTATGTGATTTTTCTGGCTCAATCGGAAGTGATGGAGTTGGTGTACCCTCTCTATCATCCTGAGAAAGAGATTCTGCCGATAGTGCTGGGTAATGATCGGGATCGGCTGGTGGAGATGCGATCTGACGCCGCTTGATTGGACTCGACGAGGACCTAACATCGACACCACTGTCTCGCTTCCTCTTCTTCTCTGCGGTATCAGTCTTTTTCTTCCATGCATCTCTTTTTTTCACGGCTTCTCTCCTCCTTTTCAACGCCACTTGTTTTTTCTTTAAGGCAAAGTCCTTCTTCTTTTCCTCTGCAACTTTCTTCTTCTCTGCCTTACCTTTCTTTTTCAGCACCGACTCGTTCTTCTTTTATGGTAGTTTTGGTTTAATTTCGATTTATTATTAATTCATTAAAATAATAAAAACCGAAGTGTCCTATTCTAGATTTTTTTGTGCCCATCTGGTCCATCTCAGCATTTGATTCCTTTCAGTCTTGTTATTCATTGCAATGTTACTATAAGTTAGGGCTGGACATCATTAGTTGTTACTCGGCTTAAAATCGCTACTAGACTCGTACTCGACTGAAAAGTTAAATACTTGACATTTTCAAGTCAAGTAATAAATCAACAAGTTTCATTACTTGCCAAACCAAGGCAAGTATCAAATATAATTATATTTTTAGTACTTGACTGTTACTTGTGTCGTTACTTGCTACTTGTTACATGCACTATTAAATACTTGTTACTCGCTAATACTTGTTTTTTTCTTTTGCTTGCATTACGCTGGTCACGAATACTCGTTACTCGTCTTATAATTGTTACTTGTTTCTTATTGGTTTTGCTTTTTCAAGTACTCATCGTCATCAAATTCAGTATTAAATAGTAAAATATATATATTTGTAATTATAATACAAGTAACAAGTATTTTTTTTTAACTATTTAGCTTGCTACACCCATTACTTGCCAAAAGAAGATAATTTGTTATCATGAGAAATATACAATGCTTCTATACTGAAATATTCATGTTTTTTTTAAATTATTCTTCTTTATAATATGCAGAAACATTATGTTTAAAGTAATTTTCATGTTATTTTTAGTAGAGTAAACAAAACAACTTTCAAGTCCATTTCTAATAGAGTACTATTTAAGTAGTTTTTAAGCACTGAAAAATACTCGTGTACTTTTTTTAACAAGTCAAATACAAGTCTAAATTTTAATACTCATACAAGACAAGTCAAGTAAACCTAAAATAGTGAATACTCGCTTTGTGCCCAACTATTTGCTCGCTTTTGCCCAACTATTTGTTCATTCTCATTTACAATACAATTCAATAGTAGAAATCTTGGCTATAACCAGGAAATAGCCACAAATATTTCGTGGCAAATCTTAAAAAGCCAAGAAAATGCTAAGCAAAAGCCACATGACAAAAATCGTGGCTAATTGTGTGTAAATCATAGCAAAAAAAAAAACCACGGATTCTCTAGAAAATAAAATGTGTCTGAAAATTGCCATTATTTTTTCCAAGTTTCATTTTGTGGCAATTTTCCCATGAAATGATGTGACAAAATGATGGCTAATTTGGAATATATATATATTCCAAATTAGCCATCATTTTGTATATATATATATATATTGCCATGATTTAGTTACGAAATATTTCGTGGCTATTACAAAAATAACCATAATTTTCCGCGGCTATTTAAATCCCTAAACACCAGAAATGCTTTTAAACTCGAAGTTATTTACACAATCCCTAAAACTCTAATACTTTCTTATATTAACTTAATCTTAAACATTAACTACAAAAATCTAAACTTTTCAAACTTAATCTCAAATCTTATCCTAAACCTCAAACAAAATATCAAAACCTTATATCATAATATTACACTTTAAACTCTAAACCTAAACCTATACCCCAAATCATAAATCTATACATAGAATCTTATATTTTGAAATTTAAACACCAAAACATTCAACATAAATAAAAATATAATCTTTTTAAAATTTAATATCAACCTAAACTCAAAACTCTATACTCCAAATATTATATCATAACACTAAAATTTAAATTTAAACTCTAAATCCAAATATATATTTTCAAACTTTAACAACAAATATAACTTAATAAAAATACAATTTAGAAGTATTTACATGAAGATGCACTAAGTTGGAGTTCGTGTATTGTGATGTACAAATATTAGTTGGGTATAGAAAATGAAGATTATATTTGTTTAAAGATTAATGAAAGTCACTTTAAGTAAAATAGAATTTAGATTGATGCGAAAACCCAAAATGGAAATATGACTTAAAAGATAAGAAAATTTGTCTTGGAAAACTTGGGGGTGCATATTTAAGTTTGCTATATAAGGAGACGTGCCTTATGAGGAAAAGTGAACTTTGGATAATAAGAAAATCGAGAGAACTTTGTTTTATTTGTGTGATCAAGCGTTTGGTCACATTGCAGTGTGTTAGGTTATGTCATACTTGTTGACGAACTTCCTGAAAATTGGATGATTTAAGTCGAGGCTCTAGGAAACGTTTTGGCTTTGGATTAAGATTTTTAATTATAATTAAATTCATTAAAACCCAAAAAGGGATTCCGGTGGGACTACAAATTCTAGTTAACCGTAGAAGCGGTAGCTCTACATTACATGTAAAAACAGCAAGAGATCACAAAGACCTCAACATTTTGACAAGAAGAAACAAATAGATCAACTCTCAACGTGTGAAGAAAACTAACGAGAAGTCAAGCTTCCACCTTCGAGGACAACCGGTGGTGAACCAAGCAGGTATTTTGACTTTTCCAGGATGGTTTCCAAGCCGTCCATAGATCCGTCAACTGTCACCTTCTGAAGAGTGATAACCGCGAGAGTAGTCTTGCAGTACTAACGCTGAAACTGAGAGAGGGACCGTCTCCAAAAAAACCTAACCACTGCACCTACCTTATCTCACCGATTTCTCCACAAGTCTGAGAAACCAAGCACTAAAATTCCGTCTTGGTGGCAAGAGCAAGACGCATCGGAAGGGATACACGACCCAAGGAAATGCCATCCCCAAGCTAAATGCATCACTAAAATCTTCCCTCGCAACAACGATAACCTTAACCCCACTGGCTAGCTTGCGATATCCGGTTGGATCTATGCGTCCTCAAGCAGAGCACACCAGATTTCAAACTGGCGAACCACAAGGAGAACTGAGATTTATTAGAGATCTCCACATCAGAAGATCTTTCGATTCGCCGACACGGTGGAAAGAAGTGCCTCTATAAACATCAAAATCTCTGTCTCGCTGGTCACTGAAAGAAAGGAGGGGGGGAGATCAAACCGGAAAGACAGCGACGCCGCCAAAGCTGGAGGGTCTCCACCAAACGTCGATGCGATTTTGTTTGGGAGAGAAAAAAAGCCAGCTCTGTGTGGAACATGTCTCTAATTAAACATTGAGTTATCTTTAAAATTCTGTAATAGAAAAGGAATGTATTTTAGGAAACTTATAATTTACGTTCGTAAAGTGGTTGTATTTTTTATCTTTAACGAAATTGAAAAAAAAATATTGTGACGCCTGAGCGCCCACGGCTCATGGGCCTTCAACGCCTGTTTTCTCGACCCTTGGGTCCCATTCCGTGCGGCAGGTGGTGCGTAAATTTTTTTTGAAGCTCAAAATTTGTTATTACTGTCCCTGTAATCACTACATGACCTTTCTCCGTGCTTTGGACTCCCTCACACGATATCACAAATCACTTCCTAATTGGTCACCCAATCCTTTCACTACTCTAGCGTAAGCACGCTTAACTCTGGAATTCTAAGCGGGTGTATGGCGAAAAAGGTATGGGAACTTTGGTGACATAAGTAGCCAAATCAATTCCCTTAAGCCTTTCCACATATACAAGAAATCAGGATGTTGCAATTCACCCCCGCTCATAGAGTGCAGCGTCTTCGTTGCGCACCACAATTGGTCTCAAGACGCCTCTCGGATCAGAGATAGTAACCAGCTCTAGTACCACTTTTAACGACCTGACCACCCACGGCTAATGGGCCTCCCACACCCGCTCTCTCGTCCCGTGGAGCCCATTCCATATGACGGGCGGTGTGTTAATTTTTCGGAAGCTCAAAATTCTTAGTTCATTGTACCAGACTCAAGGCAATTGTTTCAAGCTATAGATTGCCTTGTTGAGGCGACGTACATGATGTGGACGATCTTTATCAATGAAACCCGTAGGTTGAGCCATGTAAACTTCATCAGCTAGACGAGCTTGAAGGAACGCATGATTAACATCCAGCTGGCGCAACATCCACGATTTGCTTTCTGCCACTCCTAGTACCATGCGAACTGTAGTCGCCTTGATGAGATAACTAAAAGTGTCTGCAAAATGCACTACGTATTTCTGGTTAAAACCTCGAGCTACAAGTCGGACTTACGCCTGCCAAGAGAACCATAAGGCAACATTTTATTTGTAAAAAACCAACGACAACCCACAATATTTTGATTCGGTGATGGTGGAACTAAATCCCACATTCTGTTTTTTTATTTGAGCATTGAATTCCTCAGAACAAGAATTTATCCGAATCGGATCTCGCATAGCCTGGTTGATGGTTATGGGAATGGTATTTTTGAGGCGAGGTGTTATGGATAGAGAATACTTCTGGTTATATTATTTTGGGATCATGTTGTCATTCTCTATGGTAGTGGTGGATATACGGGATTGTTTTCTGGGTTTGATACAAGGAGCGTTGAGGTTTGTAGTGATGTAGGAAACGATGGATTTGGAATCGGGTTCAAGGGCAGGTTTGGCTGGGTTATTGGAATTGGGTTTGGGTTTAACACAACAGAGGTACATGGGTTTGGATTTGGCTGAACAGTGGGGCTTGAGTTGGCTATTAATGGGGGGGGGATATTAGACTCATGTAAATTCATAATTAGGCTTGATTCAGAAAAATTAGAGTTTGAGTGAGGGGAGATAGAACCTGTTTGAGATGATGAGAGCGACGGTTGACTAGTTCCTGACGATGATGAATCTGAGCTAAGGGGTGGAACGACTAGTGTTGACGGAGCTTGACGAGAGATACGAGTGACCGGTGGCGTCCATGTAGGTTGAGGAATCGATGTTTCTGGGTTTTGGAAGGGTGATTTGTTTGGAATGGAAACTGATCTTCATCAAATTGCACATGCCTTGAGACATAAATACGACCAGTAGACGTAACAAGACACATGTACGCACTTTGGGTCAGAGAATACCCTAAGAAAACACATAGTTTAGATTTTTCTTGGAGCTTGTTTGTGTTGTAAGGGCGGATAAAGGAAAACACATACTCCCAAAGACTCTAAGATTGATGTAGTTCGGTAGTCTGGAGAAGAACATCTGAAAATGGAGATTCCATTGCTATAATTGGTTTTGGAAGTTTGTTTATGAGGTATACTGCACCTGTGAATGCGTAAGGCCAATACGTCTTGGGAACAGCCGCTTGAGAGAGGAGTGTCATGCATGTTTCGACGACATGACTATGTTTTCTTTCTGAGACTCCATTATGCTCTGGCGTATGTGGAGTTGTAAGGTGAGTAATGCCATGTTGAGAGAGGAATGCTCGTAAGGCGATGAACTCCCCTCCATTGTTTGAGTAGAGCGTGGTAATTTGTGATTGAAATTGTTTCTCCACCAACGCTTTGTACGCAATGAAGACTTCACGGACCTGATATTTTTTGTTGAGAGGATACAGCCAAGTAAACCTGGTATAATGATCAACAAAGACAAGGTAATACTAATGGTTTTTGATAGAGGTTATTGGGGAACTCTAAACATCTGAGGAAATTATTTGTAGTGAGCGAGAAGAGGTAATGGAAGATTACAGAAAAGGCAGTTTATGGTTTTTATTAATAAGACAATGGGTGCAAGACAATTGATTTTGTGAAGAAGACGACAATGGTAATTGAAAAAGAGACACGAAAGAGTTTACAATAGAAGAAGAGGGATGTCCTAAGCAGGCATGCCATTTAGTGCAGCTGGTTTTTGGTGAGGGAGAAGCAAAAAGAGAATGAATGGTAGTGGTGTCACTGGCCACTCGTAAAGCTCATCTTTAGTCCATCCTTGGAGTAATTGGACTCCCGTATTGAGATCCTTCACTTGAAAGTGAGCTGGGAAAAAATCAACTAAGACTTGGTTAGAGTTACACAATCTATAAACAAATATCAAGTACTTATGGGTATTAGGAATGTATAGGATATTTGTTAAGGACAAGGACGAGAGTTTGAGGGTAGTAAGGATGAACCAGTATGCGAGATCGTAAGGCCAGACCCATCTCCGATCAGTACTTCATTGTGTCCTGCATCGAATTGATGAAGAGAGAGATTAGCAAGATCACAAGTGATGTGATGAGTAGCTCTGCTGTCCATAAGCCAATTGTTTCCTTTGTACTGAGACTGATGTGCGATTGCTATGTTTTCTCTCAGCTGCCAGGGTGAGACGGGGTTGTGTTGAGTCAATTCATTTTTGTTGCGGTTGGTTTGGGTTTGATTGCATCTCCTTGCACTGTGATCTTGTACTCCACATAGTTGACATCTCCCAAGGTAGGGACGAGGCTGATAATTGTCAGATCTACTGTTGCTTTGATACGCAAATTTGAATTCTTTTTGATGTTATTGTTGCTTCGATTGTTGAACTGCTTGTTGTAGGAGCCACAATAGTTGTTATTGGTGCCTCGGTGGGTAGCAACATTTGCGAAAACCAGAATAACCGTCTGATGTGGAGTAGAGGTTTGAAGTTTTGCCTTATGGTTAAGCAGCCTCTCATGGGTCTCTGTGAGTGAAGGGAGTTGTGTCTCTGCTTTCAATATGAACATACACGTTCATGTAGTCTTCTGCGGGCCGTCGATGAGAAACTCAACTTGATCTTCAGGATCATAAGGTTTTCCCAATATCGCAAGTTGATCAAAGTGAGTGATAAAACCTTGCATATACTCGTCAACTGTTTGTTTCTCTTCTTACAATCTTTAACTTGTTGTTGGATTTGTTTGATGTGACCTCGTGTAGGTTTTGGCTTAGGTGGACGCAAGTGTCTCCCAGATTTGGTATGATGTTGTTGCTCGTGATAGCAGTGGTTGTATAGTTGTTGAGATTGATCCAAGTAGAGGGCTGAAGAAAAGTTTATCATGTTTCTTCCAGTGTGTATAGTCCGGATTGACTATAGGAGCACCTTATGTTATGATTGTTGGCGGAGGCACTTTCAGAGAACCAACAATATAGCCAGCCAAATTGTAAGCATTAAATAAGACATAAATTTGTTTTTTCCACATCAGATGATTTGTGGTGGTAAGTTTAGCCACGTTTGTAATGTTGACACTCAAAAGAGTTCTGTTGTTGATGACAATGACTTTGTTTGTGGTAACAGGAACGAAACCAAATGTTAAGAGACGGCAAAAAGAAAATTGTGTATGTTTTAAATTTGGCGGCTCTGATATCATATAGGTCAAATATTTTATTCAGTAAAAAAAGAGTGTACATAAATACAAAGACGTGATACTAGAGTATACATAATATCTCATTACATTAGAACTCCTAATCATATATTTCCTTATATGTCTATACATAATATCTCAATACATTAGAACTCCTAATCATATATTTCCTTATATGTCTATAGTATTTAGGATTGGTTTGGTGTCTGTTGGTGTGAAGGAAGCGAAAAATATCTGAACTCTCAATTGTTAAGGAAGAAGTAGAAGCCACCTTTCGTGGCTCAGCAAATCAGATGTCAAAGTTGTTTTTTTTGTTAAAAGGTGTTAAAGATGTATATTATCTCTGAAATAAAGAAATCAATCAAAATTAAATTTACACCCACACAAATTCAAAATATTAGAAAATAATCGAAAGAGAATGGTTGATTAGGAGTGGTGGTGGGGCATTCTCGCCAGCTAGCAAGCTCGTCAAAGTGGGATACATCTGTCTCTTAGATCAAAACTTTATTTGAGTGTAAAATAAAATAAACTTTATTTTAGGTTTATCGGTTATCTCAGTGCCACCAAAAGTTTTTTGTTGGCTACGTCCCAGTAACATAGCTTTATGTAGTGCTCTCCAAATTATCTGAAATATCTGTTTGGACCCATACCATTTTTTTCTTTTCTTTTTTGGACCAGCTCTTGATTTGTTATAATTTTTAAAAACTGTTGAGATTTAGTAAAGAAAATTATGAAAGAAAGAAGACTTAGATGTGGAGAGGAACTCATTTGCTGCAGTCCTTAAAGACGAAAGCAAAGTTCAGTTGCTCGGCTAACGAACAAGAAGAGAAGGTCTAGTTCTTTGTTTGAACCGGTACCTGAAGCGTGCATGTGGTGTCATCTAAATATGTTTTATTTATAGCACATAAGTGCGCACTTCAGAAACATGTCTTCAGCACTTTGGTGCTGTAAAGGAAATATGGAACGTTTTTAGAGCGCTGAAGTATCCACTTCAGAAAAGCTGCATCTTGCACTTTGCTGCTCTAAGAAAATTGTTCTTGTTGGATTTTAGTGTTTTAAGGCACCTTATTGTTAGGGTTTCTAAGACATAAGAGATATCTATATATATTTTGAGCCTCCTCTAAACTTAGTGTGTGTGACAAGCACCAAAGGGTGCTGCTGGAGAAGAGCAATAGTGGGTTGTGCTGAAGGCAAAACGTGGGCACTAGTGCCTGGGTGAGAGCACCAAAGGGTGCTGAGAGAAAACACCAAAGGTAGAAGAGAATCATGAGAGAAGGGAGACAAGGAGGAGTGTAGAGTCTGCCACTTGAGTATAAGCTAAGTGAGAGCTCTTGAAAGACAAACAGAGTAGAGAAATAACATAGATAAAGCATTTAAAAGAATCTTTTGAGTCTTGTTTTGCAGGATCTCTTGTAACTATATAGTAGAGCTTTGAAGTCACTTTGAAGTCACTAGAGTGGGTGAGTGACAAAGCTGTAACCTTGATGATTTAGTGAACTGGTAGCTAGTCTAACCTTGGGATGTAGGAACATCGTAATGAGGCTGAACTAAGGATAAACAACTAATGTGTGCTCCCTTTACATTCTCAGTTCTACATCATATCTCTAATCATCATCATATTCATGTTTCTGAGATTTTCATTCAGTATATGTCAAAGGATGAGAAAGTTCTTTGAACAAGGCTGATATGATCCTAGGTGGGAGATTCAAGTCCCTGAATACACTCCAACGATTGTGATGATGAAATAAGCAGTGGACTGAATTCATACTTCAAAGAGATGCTGAATGGCTCCTAGACTATCTCGGCCAGCTTGTAAATGTAGAATCGATATCATAACATAAACAAGACAAACGATGATCAAACATGATTCAAAGAATACTTGGGTGTTTAGAAAAGATTTTGATGATCTTATTGAGGTTTTCGACTAAAATATATAGAGAAGAAGACTGTACATGCACAACTTCTTGGAAACTCCCAAAATAATTAAAACTAAGGCTCCCTTGAATACATAAACAAAGACTAAGTTTAGAATTATGAAAATAGGCTCCTTCCTTGCTTCCTGGACGAAGTTGAGGCTATAAATGGGCTTAGTTTCACAAAGAGGATTTTGTGTAATTGTTGTGTCCAAGCCTCATTAAAAACCTTGTTTGGAAAAAGTAATGGGGCAAAACCAAACCAAGGAAAAGAGTGCAAGTCACCACACTTCTCTTGATGAATGTACTAGACTACCCTGGCTAGTTTGTAAGAGTTGATGAAGAGCTTGTTTGGACCTAGTCATTGGACCAAGTGGCACATTTAGATCATTATCCTTTTTCTCCTCAGGTTTAAGTTGTTCTTTAGTTCTATCTCTGACTTCTTTAAGCTCTAGTTATAGCTGCTCCATCACCTCAGTTCGTTTGCTTGCCATAATCACATTATCCTCTCCAACTTGAGAAGTATTTGACCTCAAATCCGTTTCTTCTGCACAATAAGGAACTAAATAAGTAACATTGAAGCTTGAACTTACATTATACTTACCTTGCAGATCCAGTTGGTAGGCGTTGTTGCTGATCCGTTTGGTTATGTAGAAGGGACTGTTGACTCTATGAAAATTTTGGTTCTCCTTTCTCTTGATGCATTCCTCAAACCTGATTTATACTTATTGAAACATAACAAGTTAGCACATGAAATTTCATCCTAGAGTAAGAGTTTTATCCCAAGTTTGTTTTTGAACGGTTTTGGCTTGTATGTTTCATCTGGAAATGCTTCTTTGATGAGGGTGAAACATGTGACGTCCTGGTGCCTATCCTGGTCCAAATCAGGTGGTTTGAACGGCATGTCCTTCTCTTCCATGTAGTTTCTTTGTTTGTGCTTCAAGGCTTTCCTGAAACATGTACATGGTTCTTTTGACAAAGTGCATTATATCTATGTATATAGTGATAAAAGAATCCTTAAAAACATAATTATTTACCTTAGCAAGCTCCCATGGTCGCCATATGTAGAATTGAGATGTTCTAATCTCAGACAATTCAGAATAAAGCAAGTGTGTGATTACCTGATTTGAAAGTTAAGTAACTTCCAACTCTAAATTGGTTTTAGCCTCAAACTGGTTCCAAATGGATGTAGGAACGACTAAGAAGGTGGGAAAGCTTGGTTTACAACTTGAATACTTCTTTTCGAAAGTATAGACCTCAAAATAGTTGACCTGAACCAATAGCAAGCAAATCATGTTTCATCTATTTCATTGAGTTTAGATAATTACCACGAGTTGGTTGCTTTGGAGTTTGCTGTAGACTGATTTTTTTTCTGGTGGTTTCCCCTTGATGTGAGAAGAAAACATGAGTTCTTCTCCGGTTCTAGTAATCACTTCACCAATTCATCTAGTGAATTCTCCATTTATACTCATTGTTTGTTAAACTCTGCAAAGGTAGTGATACTGATAACAATCTGGTGGTTTCCATAGCTTGTTATGGTTGAGCCTGTATGTGTTTTGACCATCTTTCAGCTCCTTATGACCTAGTCTGATTGTAGCACGAGTAGAGTGTTCACCATGGATGATAAGTATGCTGATATATGCTCCAGGTCTCCACGAGTAAGTCTGTAACTTTCCAACCCAATCAGATATAAACATCTCTTAGATATGATCTAAACTGAAATGTTTTGCCAAACCGGTAATATCTTGATGATCAGGTGGCCATTTACTGCATTGTCTAGTTTGTTGGATCCAGGCCTGAGTTGGTAACATTCTCCAATTGGTTTTATAGTGAAACACATGTCGAGCTGAGATGTGCAACACCTTTTCTCCAGCGGATAAAATATCACCAAAATTAATTGTTTCTGCTGCCCCATTCTTTCAATGAAATTGATCTTGCTCCTGTAATTCCACAACTCTCCTCCAGGCTCAAATACTACATGTTTCAAGCCCCAATATTGTCTTTAAATCTCCACTTCATGATCTGAAAAGGACTGATCAGAAAAATACCCAAGAATGTCTTTTGGAAATCACATGGATCAAAGACAATCAGTTGATTCATTTCATGATCTGCTTGTGGTTCCTTGATGTGGACATTCAACCAGAGCTTGAACCAGACCTAACTGAACCTGATATCCAAGACATGATCAGCAAGATAACTAAGCCAGAGACGGTTCAAGAAGTGCCAGTACCAACCGTATTCAAGGGAGCTATAACCAGACAAAGAGCTAAGATACTTCAACATAAGTTTAATGAGAGCATGATACTTGCTTCTGATCTTGAACAGGTTAACACCACTAAAGAAGCTACTGATGATAACACCAAGATGGATACCCTGAAGATGGGAGAGCCAAGCTTGAAGAGTGATGGACCGGCTGAACATACCAAAGCATCAAGAGGAGATCTCTGGCCACTCATTCCGAACCACATGCACAACAACCTGATGATCATTACCATAGATGACCAACTTGCTTAGCAAAACTCTTTGACTGATCAAGTAACTAGGCCAAGCTCCTTGTGTGTGCTCTTTTCCTTGCTCTTGGTTTTGTCCAAGTGGGTTTTACGGAGGAAGGTTTTTAACGAGGCCACAATCTGGTTCACATATTTCCTAGATGCTATCTCGGTACAAGGTTATGAAGAATTATGCCATTTTTCTTATCTTTCCATTTCAAACTATAGTTTTTATTTCTTGACCTAAAGGAGCCTGTTCCTTTAGTTCTATTTATAAGTTTTTCACGCCCCCTTTCTTTGGGCAGTATTGAATAAACAGAAAACCCTTTTCTTTGGAAACCCTAGAATTCTCTCTCTAGAATTCGCCTCCCTTCTCTCTGCCTTGTGAGACCAGTACCTCCACGGCCTAGAGAAACCTTGTGTTGTATCACGAGATCCTCTATTCCTCGTGTGGTGCACTTCAATCCATCAAGTTACTTCTGTTCAGATTCTTTTGGTTGATTAGATCAATCCAAACTAGTCACCCCTTGTGCAGATCGGCTCCTTCTCTTGTGCTAAGGATCATACAGCCTTTGATAGCTTAGTCTTGTATCATTTGTTGGGTGCCTCCTCTTCTGTTATATCCTGTCTGAAAAGAACCAGGTCTTCCATGACTGGTTTATCATCTTTCTGAATGGTGATTGTTGGAATCTCGGTTTGATCTTCTTGAATTTTTGTTGCTGATTCCGGTTCTGCTGAATTGAGTTCTAAGACAACAGTCACTGGTTCTTTGTTTTGTTCTTGTAAGGATGAGCGTGTTGCTCTGGTCTTTCTGAGTTTTTCCTTTACATCCTTAAAAGCTTTCAAAATTGTTATCCTTATGTTATCCTCACTGAAACAGCATGTTGTCTTGCTTGATAAACCAATAACACTAGTTGTACTTGATCTCATGCTACCTTGTTCTTTCTGATCCGAGATTAAAGGGCATAGATTTGTCTCATACTGCTTGATTGGTTCAGTATTCCACTTGTCTCGTTCATGCCTTCTCTGCTGCGGAGTTTCATTCCTAATATCGTAGATGTTCTGTCTCAAACAAGTTTCTTCTTGTCCTGTTCTTGTTTGCCTTTGATTCCTGGATTGATGTAACTCTCGGGGAAATGAATCAATTCCAGAGTAACAGACTTTCATCCTTTCTGAGTCCTCTTTCTAATCTTCTGCCATGGTTCCTGCCTGAAAGAGAAAACAACACCCAACAGTAACAAGTTCTTGGAGAAAGCAAACAATCAACTTGCAAACAGAAACAAATTCAGAACGAAATTCAAACCTTAAACTACTCTGATCAATTTTGAAACTAGAGCAAACAAAAACAGTTAGATAATTTCGAAATTCTATTCAAGCATAGATTCATTAACAAGAACAAAATATATCAATACCAAAGTAACAGATACAAATCGAAATCTCTCAATCCTAAACAGAAACATATTTTGGAAATAAAATCGAAAACTTTCTCTGCAAAGATACAAAGGGTCTAAATTCAGAAACAAGATCAATGAACCCTAATTTTGTTTCTCTGCACTTTTGTGAATCAAATCAGTTGATCTAGCAATTTCAGTACTTTTTCTAGGTCGATCATACGCTAATGAACACGATTCTAACAAGATTTATACTTTAGAACATATTCGATCACAAAATACGAAAAGTCTAAATTTGCAGAATCGAAAAATCACAACCTGTTCATGATGATGTGCTCTGATACCACTTGATGTGATCCTAGGTGTGAGAATCAAGTCCATGAATTCTTTCCAACGATTGTGATGATAAAATAAACAGTGGATTGAGTCGATACTTCTAGAGATGCGGAATAACTCCTAGACTATCTCGGTCTGCTTATAAATCTAGAATCAAGATCAAAACATAAACAAGACAAACAATAATCGAACATGATTGAGAGAATACTTGGGTTTATAGAAAATAGTTTGATGATCTTTTTGAGGTTTTCGACCAAAATATTTAGAGAAGAAGACTGTACATGCACATCTTCTTGGAAATACACAAAATAATTAAAAATAAGGCTCCCTTGAGTACATAAACAAAGACTAAGTTTAGAATTTGAAAATAGGCTCCTTCCTTGCTTCCTTGACGAAAGTTGAAGCTAGAATGGGCTTAGTTTCACCCAAGAGGATTTTGTGTAAGTGTTGTGCGCAAGCCTCACTAAAAAACTTGTTTGGAAAACTTAATGGGACAAAAACAAACCAAGGAAAAGAGTGCAAGTCACAACACTTCTCTTGATGAATGTCTTAGATGGC
The DNA here is from genome assembly GCA_905132765.1 of Moricandia arvensis. Taxonomy (NCBI): domain Eukaryota; kingdom Viridiplantae; phylum Streptophyta; class Magnoliopsida; order Brassicales; family Brassicaceae; genus Moricandia; species Moricandia arvensis. The sequence goes on along the minus strand of CAJHQP010000226.1, from coordinate 12,900 downwards.
ATGAATCACAACTAGTGTGGTTGGATAAGTATATTCTAGACTACCCTGGATAGTGTGTAAGAGTTGATGAAGAGCTTGTTGGAATCTTGTTTGTTTGGACCTCATCATTGGACCAAGTGGCACATTTAGATCCTTGTCCTTTGTCTCCTCAGGTTCAAGCTGTTGTTTAGCTCCATCTTTGACGTCTTTAAGCTTTGCTTCAAGCTGTTCCATCTCCCCAGTTCCTTTGCTTGCCAAGATCACACTAAAGACAAACTTGATGTCTGTAAAAAAGAATGACTTTCAAGAATTCTCAACAGATTAGTATCAGAGCCAGGTTTGGCAACGAAGAATTCAAGTTTGGTCATAAGGTTCAAGATTTATGATAAAGGTTCAAGATTTTTGAAGAATGCTGCAAAAATCTATGTAAAAGTTGTACACTTTAAGAAGGTGCAAGCTTTGGCTCGAGATATCTTTGGGAAGAGTCTAACTTTGAGGAACTCAAGTATCAGAGGCATAGGTGTCATGTGAGAGTTTCTTGTGGAAGAAACCTCTATGGATTCACAAATCGAGGAGTTGGGTCAGAGGTTGAGAAGCGTTAAATGCAGTTTCAGGTTGTTGCAGGTTGTTGTTGTTGACTGAGAACTCCCAAACGTGAAAACACATTTCTCATGGAAAGTGTAACAACACGTTCCATGGACCCCAGCTTGCGCTGCAGCGCATCGACCTAACCCCTCCCCTGTGATACAACTCGCCTGAATTCACCCATAGGCCTCGGGAGACAGGTGGGTTATTGGTGCCCTTGGCGCTACTCAAACCCAAGGCTTCACCCTTTAACAACCTCCTCACAGGACAAGCTGTCACCAATTGACTAGTGACAACTTGTCCTGTGAGGAGGTTGTGAAAGGGTGAGGTCTTGGGTTTGAGTAGTGCCAAGCGCACCAATAACCCACCTGTGAGCCGAGGCCTATGGGTGAATTCAGGCATGTTGTATCACAAGGGAGGGGTTAGGGTCGATGCGCTGCAGCGCCAACTGGGTTCCACCGGACGGGTTGTTACAATAAAAGTCGACTTTTATGTAACGGCCTACCCCATCGAACCGGGGGATCAGCCGACCCTGCAGTGCACTGACCCTAACCCCTCCCCTGTGATACAACCTGTCCGAATTCACCCATAGGCCTCGGCTCATAGGTGGGTTATTGATGCGCTTGGCGTTACTCAAACCCAAGACCTCACCCTTTAACAACACTCCCACAGAGAAGTTGTCACCAATTGAACTGCAGATCAATTGGTGACATCTTGTCCTATGAGGAGGTTGTTAAAGGGTGAGGTCTTGGGTTTGAGTAGCGCCAAGCGCACCAATAACCCATCTGTGAGCCGAGGCCTATGGGTGAATTTAAGCAGGTTGTATCATAGGGGAGGGGTAAGGGTCGATGCGCTGAAGCGCCAGCTGGGTTCCATGGGACGGGTTGTTACAATAAAAGTTGACTTTTATTGTAACAACCCGTCTCGTGGAACCCAGCTGGCGCTGCAGCGCATCGACCCTAACCCCTCCCATGTGATACAACCTGCCCTCTGGGGCCTTGGCTCATAAATAGGTTATTGGTGCGCTTGGCGCTACTAGAACCCAAGACCTCACCCATTAACAACCTCCTCACAGGACAAGCTGTCACCAACTGATCTGGGAGGGGTTAAGGTCGATGCGCTGCAGCGCCAGCTGGGTTCCACAGGACGGGTTGTTACAAATTATTTATGTCATCGTTTAGTTTTGAAACGTGTTCTGTCTGTTTGAATCAAGTCTTGCGTGATAATTAGGATTCAATGTAAACCGGAATTAGGGGTCTAGAGGATTCAACTTGTTATTGACTAAGTTATGTTAAATGATATATATATATATATATATATATATATATATATATGTATATATAGTTATAAGTAGGGACTATGTGATGCGGCGACTTTAGAGAGATTTGGAAACTCATATGAGGGTGGCGGTTCAGAGAGATTGGATTGTGACGCTTATGAGGGTGGGGGTTCGGAGACATCCGGGCTAGCTACGCATATTGGAGGGCTAGGGCTCAGAGACGTTTGGGCCAGCGACGCATATTTGTGTAGGGCGTGGTGCACTCGACGTTTGCATTCGACGTTTAGAGGTTACAGGCGGGTCCAGAGATGTCTGGGCTAGCGACGAATATTATGATGAAATATATCCATAGAGGAGAATGCGGAGCATATGGATTAGCTATATGGTACCATCACATTGATTGTTTTGTGTGATGCTTTAGGCATCGTGTTGATCATGTTAGAGTTAAACTTCCATAGTGGGAATTCTATTTACTGAGTCAGTGATTTGCGTGTCTAGCATCCCATACCTCACTGAGTGACTCCCATGTTACTCAACCCTCTTTCTTTCCTCCTTTCAGGTGAGACTGACGATCAGGAGTGATCATTTCGGGCTGGTGCTTTTGGACGTTCTTTCCTTTCTTTTTCAGACTTATGAATTTATGCTATTATCGTTATTTTTGAGTATTTATTTTATTGTTGGAGTTATTGTGTTTGGAGATGATTTATGAAAAATTAATAAATGGAGATTCATAGATTATTATTTATTTATTATTTTGGAAAAATATAGGTTTTACAAAATTCTACACTAGTAACGAGATTTACGGAATAGACCCTCACCTTAGCCAAGAATCAGAACGGATTGGAAACTGAACTAGATGGCTTGATCACCAAATAAGTTAGGGTTTTTCCTTGGATCAAGAAAATTTGGTTTCCGTGATGCCAACTTTGCTAGGAGAAACAACACGTACCAAAGGCAGGATTTAACATGGACATCATGAAAACAAGAAGCAATAATAATTAGCTCCAATCTTCATCAATTAGATACGTTGCTTGCTTCACAAGAAATATCAAATAAGCACTTAAACTCACGACGACTTCACGGGTGATGAAGGAAGAAGCTTAGGGTGCAAGAAAGAGTGAGATGGTGATCGATCTCACTTGCTCGGATCTCGGCAGAGGTGACTTGCAACGGTTAACCCAACGACCACATGGCTCTCCGGTGACTCGTCATGCTGTTGGAGATCGGCACTGGTGGTGGTGGTGATGGACGCCGTTACGAACGATTAGTGAGCGTCTCACATCTCCTCAGTCCCACTTCACTACACCAACGAGAGCTACGAGGGTGGCTCCATGCACATCAGCTACCTCCTCGGTGAAGAGCGCGATGGTGGTTGGTGGCGTAAGCAAGAGGAGCTGATCAGCAGCGTAAAATAAGAAGAATAGCCAGTGGAAAAGGAATGAGGGAGATGAAGCTTGTGATTGATATAGGCGGCTGGTCCTCACGAATAAATAATGATTAGGGCTTTTCTTTTTATTTGTTTATAAAACATACGATCAAAAGTAATATACGGAGATGGCATAGGTTTAATGGAAATAATTAATTAGTGGAGTAAACCAAACTGGTTAAGATCAACACAATAATTTAACTAATTAAAAAATTTAGGTTTGAGATAACCGGGTCGTTACAATTCTCTCCCACTTAACCGGAATTCGCCACGAACTACAGACGGAACCTGAAAAGAACTTCAACGGCTACGAAGAAAAAAGAACTAGAGATTAAAAAAAACAATGGAAACGAATTGAAGCTAGGTTTTCTCCTGCAACAATAAAAGACTTAGAGGCGCTAACAACTAACTGAATGGTACTGAATAGAATGGTGCCATTTTTTATTTTCAAAAACTCCCCATCCCGAAAGATTTAAAGTCGTTGAATTCCGAGTCCCATAAATCGCTATCCTGGGTCGAAACCGAGACGGAACCCGCTCTAATACCAAATTGTAAAACCCATATTTTTCCAAAATAATAAATAAATAATAATCTCTGAATCTCCATTTATTAATTCTCATAAATCGTCTCCAAACACCATAACTCCAACAATAAAATAAATACTCAAAAATATCGATAATAGCATTAATCCATAAGTCTGAAAAAAGGAAAGAACGTCCAAAAGCACAAGCCCGAAATGATCACTCCTGATCGTCAGTCTCACCTGAAAAGAGGAAAGAAAGAGGGGTGAGTAACAGGGGAGTCACTTAGTGAGGTATGAGATGCTAGACACGCAAATCACTGACTTAGTAAATAGAATTCCCACTATGGAAGTTTAGCTCTATCGTGATCAACACGATGCCTAAAGCATCCCACAAAACAATCAATGCGATGATAGCACATAGCTAATCCATATGCCCCGCATTCTCCTCTACGAATATATTTCATCAAAATATGCGTCGCTAGCCCAGACATCTCTGGACCCCCACCCGTAACCTCTAAGCGTCGAATGCAAACGTCTCTGCACCATGCCCCACACATATATGCGTTTCTGGCCCAAACGTCTCTGAGCCCCCGCCCTCCAATATGCGTAGCTAGCCCGGATGTCTCCGAACCCCCACCCTCATAAGCGTCACAATCCTGATCTCTCTGAACCGCCGCCCTCATCACATAGTCCATACTTATAACTATCTATATACATATATATATATATATATATATTATCATTTAACATCACTCAGTACATAACAAGTTGAATCCTCTAGACCCCTAATTCCGATTTACACTGAATCCTAACTATCACGCAAGACTCAATTCAAACAGACGGAACACGTTTTGAAACTAAACAACGATTGAAAGAATTCTACACTAGTAACGAGATTTACAGAATAGACTCTCACCTTAGCCAAGAATTAGAACGTATTGGAAAACTGAACTAGATTGCTTGATCACCAAATAAGCTAGGGTTTTGCCTTGGATCAAGAAAACTTGGTTTCCGTGATGCTAACTTTGCCAGGAGAAACAACACGTACCAAGGCCGGATTTAACATGGACATCATGAAAACAAGAAGCAATAATAATTAACTCCAATCTTCATCAATTAGATACGTTGCTTGCTTCACAAGAAATATAAAATAAGCACTTAAACTCACGACGACGTCACGGGTGATGAAGGAAGAAGCTTAGGGTGCAAGAAAGAGTGAGATGGTGATCGATCTCACTTGCTCAGATCTCGGCGGAGGTGACTTGCAACGGCTAACCCAGCGACCACATGGCTCTCCGGTGACTCGTCATGCTGTTGGAGATCGGCACTGGTGGTGGTGGTGATGGACGCCGTTACGAACGATTAGGGAGCGTCTCACATCTCCCCAGTCCCACTTCACTACACCAACGAGAGCTACGAGGGTGGCTCCATGCACATCAGCTACCTCCCTGGTGAAGAGCGCGATGGTGGTTGGTGGCGTAAGGAAGAGGAGCTGATCAGCAGAATAAAATAAGAAGAATGGCCAGTGGAAAAGGAATGAGGGAGATGAAGCTCGTGAGTGATAGAGGCGGCAGTCCTCACGAATAAATAATGATTAGGGCTTTTCTTTTTCTTTGTTTATAATCAAAAGTATTATAAGGAGATGGCATAGGTTTAATGGAAATAATTAATTAGTGGGGTAAACCAAACTGGTTAAGATCAACACAATAATCTAACTAATTAAAAAAAAATCGGTTTGAGATAACCGGGTCGTTATAGAAAGTTGCAAAGAGTCTCACTGGAGGTCACGTTTCAGGGTTGTCTTCCCTGTTGCACGAAAGGCGATGGTGGTGGAGATTTCGAGAGACTTGGTGAGCATCGAATCAAAAGGGTGAGGCTGAAGAGGTTCTGGTACACCGAAGGAAAACGTCAGAGAAAATGTTGTAATTGTTGGAGGTTTGGTCAGAGAATGATGTAGCAAAGCAGCTGAGCTTAGTCAAAGGGTTGTTCAGATTTGAGCTTGTGGTCTGAAGATTCAGAAGTAAGAACAATGTCAAGCTTCTTGTTTGTTGTCTTGCAACAACAAAAAGATACCTATATAAAGTTGACAACTTCATGGCGGCTTCCAGTCTTGCACAGTTTCAAGCAACATTTGTTTTGTAGAAATGATGATTAATGAAGCTTCTAAGTGTGGAGAAGCATAAGAAGAAACAAAATTAAATCAGTGGATACTTACATGATGTGTTGACCTTCGATTTGAAGGTGTACATAGTGAGTTGGATTTCAGATTCTGGTAAGGAGATGGTGCAGGAGGCTTTTGGGTTTACAAAAGAAAGTAGGACCAACATAAATCTCGTCCTAAAAACAAAATATAGAAGAGGGTTCAGGTTTTGAGAAGAAGAGAGGCTCATCAGGGTTAGTAGCTGCAAATGTCTCAGATGAAATCTAGCTTCTTAAGAGAAGGGAAGATTTAACAAGTGAGAATGAGGAGAGAAGAGCATGAGTGATGTCTGTTTGCAGAAGCAGAAAAATTCACTTGGTGAATGAAAGGAAGCAGTTTACGGTGGCAGCTTGGTTCTTCTTTCAGATGTGGAGCGCTTGTGTGTGGCAGAAAAGGAAAGCTCAAGTTCGAGTTTCTGATGTTATGAACAAGGTACTCTCGATTAATTTTGTTCGGCTTATAGTGAGTGAACCAAAGGAAGTTGATCTCAAGTTACTTGGAAGCTGTAAGGCTACATGTTGGTTTGTTGTGTTTGTGTGTTCTGTTGAAGCAGGAAGAAGCAATACAACAAGACAGAAAATTACATTTTGTGGATCAAAGTGATAGTGAGGAACAAGGTTCTGCAGCTTATGAGCCAAGGAAGAACAAAGTGAAGTCTGAAAAAGGAAGGGCTTTGTTTCAGGTAGAGCTTGTCTCTGCGATTTCCGTGTGCTCAAGGATGCAGAGTTAGAACAGAATCTCATTGTCAAGGAAGATTCATGGTAGTTCAGCGAGATCAAGAAGCAAGGAAAGACAATGGCATTGGCTAGATGAATCTCAGTTGTTAATCAGTTTGGTGACCCTTGTATGATCCGTATTGAAGTGGCTCATTGTATCATATAAGGAGAATCTGGTGGAAACAAGTGCAGATAATGCAAGGAGGTTTCCAAGGTCATCCACTTCAAGAAGGTTAAGCTGTTTCCAATATCATGTTGTACCACGCTTGTATGAGAGCTGGTAAACAACTGCGGAAGAAGTCTCATAGAGGACTTGAAATGCATGAATGTCAATATGCATTTCTGAAAAAGTAATTAAAGTAATCTGATTATGTCGAGTCCATCATAGGAATCTTGGTGGTAACTTCTCAGGATTGCTAGAATGATAAGCAATGGATCTTCAGGAGAGACATGCTGATCAAGAACTGTTATCAGGCATTGCTGTGGAAACAGTTATTGTGTTGTAGCACTGGATTGCATGTGTTAAAGCTCAACAGTAGGTTTAACAAAGACAGGTTGAGTATTCTGAAGAGTGAAGTGCCAAGTGATGGTGGATTTGGAGACATGTATCACTGGAGTTGTGAGTGTCTACATGAGGGTCTCAGGATCATCACAAGTTTTGTTGATGAGAGACAAGTCAAAGGATACTAAGATGACTAACGGAGGTAGTGGGCATTTGTTTTCTGAGCGAAGTGGACAAGGTTTTGTGTCGAATGTATTCATAGCAAAAGAGGGTTATGAGGTGTGTTAGCAACAGCGGTACAAGTTGGTTCAAGACTCAAGTGACTAAACAAATGACTGTTTAATCTAAGGCTTCATGAGAGGCTGAGGTGATTCGGTTTTCTGCATATGGTTCACGGAGGTTTTCTGATTTGGAGCTCAGTGCACATCTGAAGAATTAGAGGTCGATAGGGAATCAATTTTGCAGGAGGAGAAAGAGGTGCAATCACTGGAACAAGCTTATGATATCTTAGTAATGCCATTGAAGAAGTCTGAGTGATTGGAGATCCCATAGGTAGTGGAGCTTATTAAGACGTATGTAGCTGAAGATTTCATGAGTGGTGAAGCTTATGAAGAGGTATGTGACTGGAGATTCATGAGTGGTGAAGCTTGTGAAGATTTCTGTTGTGTTAAAGCTGATTTTGTGGCTTAACAGAAGCGGCACATGGAAGACTTTGTGGTAGGAAATCAGCGACAAATGGTTGACATGCGTGTTTTAGTTGTTCTACAAGGGTATAAATATCCTAAACAAATTAATATCAAATTAATCTTTAATCTTTAATACACAAATATTATTTTTGTCAAAAGTGATCAGGTATAGTACTTAGAATCAATTCATAGAGAACAATGACACACAATAGTTTTTTTATTAGTAAAGATTAAACTAAATGAATATATATATATTGGAAAACAATCAGTTAATGAAATATTCTTTTTCAACAAGTAGAGATGCAATATGGAAATATGCTGATAATACAAATATGTAAATAATGCAAATATGGAAATATAATAATAAACTAACTTGATGCAAATGTTAATATACTAGATCTAGGGTTTTAAGCTTAATGGATTATGATGGATATGAAGCATATATATGTAAATATACTAGAACTCAAATATTAACTATTATTACCCTTTTAACTCCAACTCTCGTATACGATCAAAAGGCAAGACTATCGATTGACGGCTGAGGCCTGATGTCGATCGACGGTGAAATCAGAAGGAAGTGTGAACGAGATTTGATAAGTCCACCAGACTTGTTATACCAGCTCTCGCATGAGCCTAACAACATAGTTCAGTGTGGTCTGTTCTGGCACAAAACCTACTCTCGTAGTCGTCCATGTCCTACTTTCGAGATCCTAGTTAGCTACTCTAGAATGCAAGCATTAAGCACAACTCAATTGATGGATATTGACTTAGCTAGCAATCCTACTTTTGGTCTAATCCATGATTGCATCATAAAGCCCTAAACCTAGTTGATGACTACTCAGACATAATTAAAGAAAGAATAATAATCTGAATAGAATGCATAGATAAAATACTGGGGTCTCAATACAAATCTTCTTAAGGAGTTATGAATCTTCTCCTCTAAAATCCTAAAACTATAAAGCTATGTGTGTTGTGTCAAGCCTTGCCTAAGCTTGTACTTGCACTTGCCCACACTAGCACACTCTCTGCATGCTCTAAATACATGAACATAAATATAAAAACCCTAAAATCTAGGTCAAAACTCGTCCACTGTATTCTTATCTTTTGTCTTCTAAACTTGGGCTTTTCATTCGGTTGTCTGCGAGTTAGGCGTCGGTCGATGGCAAGTGTGCAACATCGATCGCCTTAGTCTTTCGTCATCGGTTGACTCCAAGGTTGTGCTGTCGATCGATGACAGACTTGTACTTCGACTCCTCCAATAGTCAGCTACAGATTCTTTTCCTCTAAATGCTCCAAAAACTCCAAGTATCTCCATTTATCTCCAAAACATCACTGGACCTGTAAATACTCTAAAATATATCCCAAACACACATACTAGACCCTAAAAAGGGCCTAGAACATGGCCTAAATCTGGTAATAAATAGGCTTATCAACTCCCCCAGACTTAACATTTTGCTTGTCCTCAAGCAAATTAAGCCTGTGAAAGAGGTTTGAAAAGCGGAGACTCACATAGTGTGTAAGTATAACTGTCACCTTACTCTGTTGCAACCACATCCTATCAAGTCAATCAGAGAGAAACTTTATATACCCTATCATAGTATAGCAACCAAATCTAGTCTACCAACAACTTAGCAAATACTAGTCTAACTCAACCCTCTACTGTTTTCTTTTCTTTGCATACAATAAAGTGTATACTTTACCTTGGGAGTATCAATCAAATGACACATGGACTCTACCTCTGCAACTATATGAACAACTAGACACAAAGTCTTCTTTGATTCCTTTATCCTCCTTTCTCTGTGAATCTTTCTAGATCTCACATTGAATGGACAATGATGCTGATATAGTCCATCTTGCCATCTCATTTTTGATTTTCCTCTTCTTTTTCTTTTCTTTTTCTTTTCTTTTTCTTTTCTTTTCTTTTTCTTTTCTTTTTCTTTTTCTATTACTCTTTGGGAAAAGTTGTAGTCGAATAGTGGAGTCATCGGTAATGTATCTACCCCTCGTTTACAACGATGTGTGATTGTTCCTCCGAATTAGAATAATGGATCATAGGTAATTTACCTACCCCTCTGCATCTCAGAGTCATCTCAATCTTTTAAGCTATTAGGTAGATGTTGAAGAGAAAGAGAGAAGGGAACCAAAGGTGCAATAACTTGTACCTACAAACTTGCAGAAGGAATCCGATCCAGTGTATGCAAAGCCCCAAAGCAAGCAGATAATGCCAAGATTAGTGTTGGAAATCAGATTCGGTTCCTTCAAAATTTCTAAGCAAGTGTGATAAAGTGGCATGATGATCCACTTTGGTATCTCTAGTAATCTCTGCAACAACCTTCTAAGAATGGTGCTAAAGTGTGGTTAGTCAGTAATAAATCTTGATCATAGTCCCCTTCTTGCGTCAATAAAACTTTTTTAAAAACTTATATATATAGCAGATAAAACTCAAAACAACTTAAATAGCATTAGTAAACCTCCCGAGACTTAAATTACACTGTCCCCAGTGTAATCCGCCTCGGATTGGTCAGGAAAAATTAAATCATAAGTACATAGATAAGTAAAGAAACTCAATACCAAACTCTATGAAGAGTATCGATCGATGGTAGGCATGTGTGGTCGATCAATGATTGCGATCCAATGTCAACTAATGGTGCCTCTATGGTGTCGTCGATGGTGAATTAAATAGTCTATAAAAAACTCGAAATAAGTAGTAGTACAAGTAAAAACGAAATAAAAGCTTACTAAACAGTGGGTTGCCTCCCACTCAGCGCTTGGTTATAGTCTTTAGCTCGACGTTGTGAACTCTCTGACTAGTAGGAAGTTGGATCAACACTTGGAAAATAAGTGTCTACATCTTCTTTGCACTTCTAAAACCATGTACTGAAGAAGTTCCTCAATGCCTATCTTTCTGGTTTTCTCATTCATTGTAACTGTTCTGAAATAGGCCATTGAATGCATTCCTATTTCTAGTTTGTCAATACTGCGCTGTAACATTCTAAGTCCGACAGATGTAGTCTCTGATAAATCCTCCAATGGCTGAGAAATATCTTCCTTCACCAGGCTATGAGAAAATGTAATTTCATCGAACCTATCTTCTAATTCTACTTCTGCTGCTGTATTCTGTCCGTGTTCATCAGTGTCGATCAAGGCGTTGTTGTTGTCGTCGATTGATGCTCGGTTTTCTGCCCCAGTCGCATGCTGCCTTTGAACAATATCCACCTCTTGCTTCATCTCATCCATGCGTGCAATCAAACCGGTAAGGCAGGTGTCTATAGGATAGTAGACATCATCCAACCTCTTGTAAAAATCATCCAATGGCATATCTTGAGTTCTATAGATCACATTAACAATATCATCAATCTCTTCTCCGCTGTATGTTTGTTGATCCTTCTTAGACATAGCGATCCTTGCTGCATGTTCTGGTAAACATATGTAGCTCTGCTCAAACAAATTAGTTCTCTCTAGAACTACTCTAATGTCTTCAGCTTGCACATTCTCTACCCTTCCATCTTCTTCAGCTTGCACATTCACTACCTTCCATCTGTAGCTCGTGCATTACCATTCTCATCTCTGTAGATGCCATACTCATCTTTCTTTTCCCAGTGGAAAAGTATGTTGCCTTCACTATCAAAGGCTCTTGAACCTTGCTCATAACGCCAATCGATCAATGTCTGGATGGCTGTGTCGATAGATGGTGGCTTGATAGTGTTTGGATTAGTACGAGATGGCTCATGTCTCTGCACCTCAATTTTGATCGATGCGGAATGGTAAGCGTCGATCGATGGCCTCTGCCGCTGTCCAAATATATTATCCGATCCATTAGCCAAAATAAGGGAACCTACGACATCATCCTTGGAAAAATGTAAGAGTCTACCATCAAGAGCACGTGCATGTCCCTCTCGGTCTCTGAAAATACTAAACTCATATGGTCTAAGGTTATAAATATCTGTCTCTTCTGCTCCATGTTGCTGTTCTGTTTTGCGTCTAATGTCATTCGAAGGCCATGAGTAGCCTGTAATCGATGCTTGATTATCTACTCTCGCGTTCATCACCCAACCAGTTCTGATTCCAGGCTGCGACATTCAATCTGCTCTTCCTCTCTGTAATCTTCATCGTATCCATCGCATACTTGACGCGTATTCGATAACCAGACTGTTGCACGAAAAGGTTTCCAGCTCCATTAGCCATGGCAAGAATGTCTGCAGTATCTTCTCTCATGACATTAAGTAGTCTGCCATCCATAGCTCTTGATTAACCGTTTAGATCTCTCATAATACCGAATTCGTCTGGTTGTAAATAACCATATTCATTCTCGCGTTATGCAGCTGAATCTACTTCGGTTGCTGCTTCATGGTCAGTATCGATCAATGTCATAGGGGTGCCGTCGATTGATGTCGAATTCCCGATTTGATGGGAAATATGAAAACTCCAGCCTCTTCCATAGCGATACCACGATACTCGATCATCTCTTCTTCTCTTAGTCTTCATCGTACTCAGGGTGGACTGTGTTGTAATCACCAACTGTGTGGTAGGTGTTGATTGGTTTTGGAATATGAGTGTCGATCGATAACAAAGGGTGTACGTTGTCTGGTTGCTGAACTTCAAGCATGTCGATCGATAGCCTGGGCTGGGTATCGATCGCTGCTCTATCTTACGACTCTTCATCGAAGTCATACTCGCAGAAAATGTGGCTACAAGTTCTGCATTATCACTCAATTTTGTAAGGGCATGTTTATTCTTATAAATTTCATAATAGACATTATGATCAATCAAGGAAAGGCACAACCTGTTTGTCCTCATGTCGGAGATGGCTCCCACAGTAGCCATGAAAGCTCTTCCAAGTAATAAGGAAGAATTCCAACTGATCTTGATATTCATCACTTGGAAGTTTATCGGGACTAAGACATCCTGAATTTTCAGTGGGAGATCTCTACAAATACCCCTGAATCCACTCTGGAGCAATCCACAAAGATGAAGGAATCGCTGGAAGGCTCCACTTTCAGGTTC